>JAKUHH010000041.1:273198-651897 GCA_022701365.1 Mycocentrospora acerina
GGGGGGGGGGGGGGTTGGAATGGAAGACGGGAGGGAACCAGGAGAGCCCTGGAAAATAAAGGCTAGTAAGTGAAAGAAGAGAGAGGGGAGGAGAGAAAGAGGGAGGAACAAAGACGCCGCCTTGGTCTACGTGTTAAAGACGCGACTTGGGAGACGAGTAAGCAGGCACAATGATACAACATCACCCACCCAACCGAGACGAGAACTGGAAATCAACACGCGAGATTCCTAGGCAACGTTTTGCTTACGCAAATATAGTAATCTCATCGAGACATGTAGCATTGGACATATCTGTACAAACGGGAAAAACACAGTGACGAAGAAGAGCCGTGTGAATATATTTTCGTCCTACTTGCCGTGAACTGCACCACCGCCATCATTACGTCCCTACTTACGCGGGCTGATATTTCCTGAGCTGCGGCAGGGTTAGTGGCCATCTCCATGTATAGTGGGAAGAAGGGAGTACTTACATCCAAACTCAAGTACTTGCTCGTCATTTTACTTTGATCACGCATTACACCCACGAGCGTTTCACTTTCCTGGAAGAATCCAGCTTTGAGACTGATGACAATGAACTGCATACCAGGATTTGCATGCTCTCGAACGTACTTGGCCACGCGGCCAACGTTCACATTATCTAGTGCCGCATCCACTTCGTCGAGCACGAAAAACGGACTGGGCTGGTAGCTGTGGATTGCGAACAGTAGTGCAAGCGCGGCAATGGTCTTTTCACCGCCAGAAAGATGCTCCATGTCACGGAAACGCTTGAGTGGTGGCATGGCGTGGTATTTTAGGCCAGCGAGGTATGGCTCTGTAGAGTCTTCCATGTCGAGGTATGCTTGCCCGCCGAGAGGGAACTCGGTTGACTTGGTCAGATCCTTGTACGTACCACCAATGTTCTCAGAGATATGATTAAAGGCTTTCATGAAAAGGTCGTGACGCTTTTGCTTCACCTCTTCAAACGCCTTCTTTGCGGCCGCAGCACGTTTACGCGTGTCGGCGAATTGCTCGTCAACGTCTCTAAGGCGGGCTTCTGTTGCAGCGAGGCGCTCAGCTGCACGCATGTTGGGTGTGGCCTTGTTGATGTCGGTTTCAAGATGAGTAATGCGGTCGGTGAGCTTAGACTCTGCCTCCTTGAGGGAGGAAATGGCTTGGGCTTGGACTTTATCGTCGGCGTCATCCTCCTGAAGATGGTTAGTTTGAAGGCAATCAACTACAACTGGTTGAATATGCTTACACTTTCGAGAATCTCGAGGATTCCGGTCCTGAGGTCTTCTTCAAGTTCTTCAAAGTCGACGTCGATCCCATAGTCGTCTACTTCAGCAGTCTGTACTTGCGTGGCATCGGGGTCCTCGTCAATATCCATAGCATCTGTATCTGGTCGGGCCATATCGGTCATGGGAAGAGAAGTCAATGGGTTAGAATCCGCAGTAAGCGGAATGCCAATCTCGTTCACTCTACACTCCTTGAGCGTGTTGTACCGATTTGTCGCGCACGTTTTAATTTTAGCATCCTCATTGTCCACCTCTCTCAGGACCTTCTTGACCTTCTCATTCCGCTGGTCCAGGACACGTCGTGCTTCTTTGACAGCAGCAGCCCGCTCTGTAAGCTTGTTCTCGAGCTCCTGTCGCATTTCCTGCAACTCCTCCAATTCAGCCATGAGCACGTCCCTGGTGTTTTGCAGCTCTTCTTGTTTCTCCTCCAGTTCGGCGATATCGGCGTTCTTGCGCTCAATCTCGTCTTCTGCTGCCTTGAGACGCTCCTCCATACCTCGAAGTGATGATTCGTGCTGTTTCATGATGAATTGAAGTTTGCTGCGGTGTGTGGTATACTCGAGGCGTTGCTGGGCAGCTTGTTGCTGGACGGTGCCTTGCTGCGCCTCGTAATCACGAATAGATTCATAACCTAGTCGTTGACAGAAGGCAGAGAAAACCTGGTCGGTGACTTGGTCGACTGCGTCTTGAAATTGCTTGAGTTCTGCCTCACGGCTCTGTAGTCGCTGTGCCTGCTTCTCGTAGTTTGGCCGGGTTCCCCTTAGCTGCTCCTTTGAGTTGGCTAGTTCCTTCTTCAAGCTCTCAATGTTGCGACTCAGAGCTTTGGCCTCTCCCTGAGCGCGCGTAATCTGCTCTTGAAGGTCGTTGAGTTCGACCTCAAGAACCTGCTCCTGTTGCTGATATCGATCAAGCTTAGGCAGGGCACCAAGTTCCTTCTCGAGCTTCTGCCTCTTGTCCAGAAGAACTTGATAGGACCGGTCGTCCCATGTTTGTTCGCCCCGATCGTCGTCATACTCGAGTTCACCACCAGTCTGTGTTCCGCCCTTTCCTATGACGCGGCCGTCAAGCGTGACTGCTTTGGCGTCAACATGCCTAACGTATCGAAGCTCTTTCGCGATCTGCTCGGTATCGCAAATGATGGTGCTCCCACATGCAGCGGTCATGGCTCGGTCGTACTTTGAATCAAAGTTGATGCAATCGCTCGCGAGACGCATGCCCTTGTGCATGCCTTTTAGTTGCGGGTCAACGGCTTTGATCTGGATGGAGTCGAGTGGGCTGAAGGACATGATGCCAATCTTCCCTTCCTTGAGGTACTTGATGCACTCTTTGGCAGTGGCTTCTGTGTCGACAATCACCGTGTTCATTTGGTTGCCAAAGACTCGGCCCACGGCCTTGCGATACTTTTGCTGCTTGGGTGTCATCAGATCTTTGTATGTGCCGTGTACCTTGTCGTGTCCAATTCGAGTCTTGAGCTTTTCGATTGTTGTGCGCATCTCTCGCTGCTTTCTCGATTCTCGACGACTGCTCTCGACCACGTTGAGTTGCTTCAGTGCTTCTTGTAGCAGCTGGTTCTTCTCTTGGAATGTTGTCTCGAGCTGTTGACGATCAGACCTCAGCTTGGCTAGTTCTTGCTGCTTAGTAGCCCTGGACTTTTCGAGTTCTTTGATGTGTGTCTTTGACTCTCGTTGTCGTTCCTCCAGCTGGCCAATCTCTCCAGTGAACCTCTCTATCGCCCTCTCGTGAGTGTCGACGTTTTGCTGCAGGTTTCTGACATGGTCCCGGTCTGTGTCGACCTCGCGCTTGAGTTTGTCACAGTTCATCTGGTCGCTATGGGCTTGTCTTGTGACTTCAGCACGAAGTTTGTTGTACTCGGTGACGTCCTGCGCAGACAGTTCACGGCCCTGGCGTTGTGCAGCTGCCTTGAAGTCGTCCTCCCACTTCTTCTCGGCCTTCTGAACCCGGTCCAAGTCTTTTTGATATTTCTGAATCTCCTGAGCTTCCGCGTCGCGCTGCTTCTTCAAACCAGCAATCTTGCTCTCGTACTTTTGGCGCGAGTCTTTGGAGATGCGGATCTTCTCTTCAATGGGAGCAAGTTCGTTGGTCGTGTCCTCGATTTCCTTTTGCTTGTCTTTGATGCTGCGATCGGTCTTTGTGACTTCGCGCTTGATCTTGGCCTCGGCTTGCCTCTCCTGCTCGTGCCTCTGGTGGTATTTGTCGACACTGCGCTTGTGCTCTTTCAGCTCCTCTTGATGGCTTGCAATCTTGTTGCGCGCCTTCTCCATGGTCTGCTGGTAGAGGAATAGCTTCCACAAAGTCTTGGTGACAACCGCCTCGTCGCGTTCGGTCAGCTTGGCCTCGTACTCGTCGGCCTCGGCCTTTTGTTCCTGGTAGGTCTTGAGTTCACCGTTGATGCCGCGACGCTCGTACAAATGTTTGGCATTGTCCTCGGTGGCAGCTTCAGACTCGGCCTTTAGCCTGTCGTAATCGGCCTTTTTCTCCAAGCTGCCAGAGATGCGTTCCACCTGGTCGGTGAGCTGGTCGGGCGCCATTGTGGCAATCTTCTCGACATCGCCCTGGAAGACGAGGAAGTTCCTGGCCTTGACCAAGATGCTGTGCTCTTCCAGCGCCTCGTTGTACTGCTTTTGGGTGACGAGGCGGTTGTTGATGCGGTACTCGCTTGCGCCCGCGGTGGTGATGGTGCGCTGCCACTCGTGCGTCTGCTCGGCGTCGTCCTCGAAGACGGCCTTGACCCAGGCGTTCTGGGGGTCGCTGCGCTGTGTGCTGCTCTGCGACTCGCCGTTGTCCTGTGCGTCGTCGTTGCCATTGCCGTTGGCGTCGCTGGCAGCCTCGGTGACTGTGCCGTCGGCGTTGATTGTGGCGTCGCGAATGACCCTGCCGCGGTAGACCATGTCCTTAAGCTTGTCGGAGCGCAGCTGGTTCGACTTGACGCCCAGGACAAAGGAAATGGCGTCCATGCTGTTGGACTTGCCGGAGCCATTGGGGCCGATGATGGAGGTGAAGTACGAGTCGCCAAAGAGCAGCGTGTGGCGTCCGCGGTAGGACTTGAAGTCTGCGCGTGTTAGCGGGCGGGTGCCGTTGCGGGCGTGGGCGTGGGCGTGTACTGTAGATCTCGAGCCGCACGAGCTTGCCCATGGTGGCGGTGGAGGCGCGCGCCGGACGCGCTGCTGTCGTGGGGAGGGAGGGAAGGCAAGGGGTGGGTGCGGGGGGAGGGCGACGCGTGGTGGGGACTTGCAGCAGGCGACGCCAACGACGACGACGACGATGCTGAGGATCGCGCGACGCGTCGGGCGGGCGACGAGTGGCCGGCCGTAGCTAGCGGCAGCAGCCAGCACGGGGACCCACAGTGACGAGGGACGAGGACGAGTGACGGGTGACGAAACATTGGCAGATGCGCCATGCACATTTCACACGCCCGCATCCAGCTGTCCTCTTGCCGGCACACAGCGACGGGCATAGACACACACGCACACACTTGTAGGCACAAACACACAGAACACACACGCACGTGCAGGCATAAACACACACACACCTAGCCCCTCCTCGCCTCGCCGCCGCTGCAAAGTGCCAATCACCAGCGAGCATTCGCCCACGACCTTGGGCGGCGACACCACCACGGCAGCAGCAGTGGCTGTGGCAGCGCGCAGAGTCGTCGCAAGAGAAGCCCGCAGCACCGGCGGCCGTGTCACGAGGACATAGCGACGGGCTTGCTCTGAACCACCGTCGCTCAGCACTGTACGCTCCTTCCTTATGAGCCCGCGGCTCCTGCTCCACCATGGGCTTCTGCCCGCACCGCAGCACAGCTAACACGAGCCATGGCAGCCACGCCAGCAGTTCCTTCCCTCGCGCCCTCGCCCTCGCCTGCGCCTTCCCCCGCGCCCTCACCCTCACCCTCACCCCCGCGTCGCCCCAACAACCCCCTCCACTCCAACACGCCCTTCCACCACAACAACCCCCTCCACCGCCGCATCCCCTCGAGCCTCGACAGCGTCCTGCAAGAGGCCGCCGCCATGTCGGACCTCCACCACCAACGCCAGAAGAGCAGCTCGCAGCCAGAGCTCGGCGTCGCTGGCTCGGCGCTCCTCGACGACCCAGCGCCGTCTGCCGATCCGACCACATCCACGCCTGGCCTCTCCCGCTCGGGCTCCTTCTCCAACAGCTCCTATCATGATGACTCGGACGTCGACGACTCGGCCTTCTTCCCGCCCGTCGAGCGCCTCACCATGTTCGACTTCATCGAGAACCTGGCCCTCCCGCAGCGCATCGAGAAGTTCCAAAACTCAATCACCTCGCAGACGGACAAGCTGAAGAAGCAGGCCATGACCCGCGGCATCACCAAGGACCGCGTCGTCGAGGAGTGGCGCCGCCGAGTGCCTACCGAAGGCGAGCAGCTCGAGCGCTACAAGCGACGCATGCGCCAGTCGGTCGACCGCCTGAACAAGCGCTGGGAGGAGTCCGTCACCGTCACGGTGCGCGAAAAGGTTTCCTTCATAGCCGCCGTCATGAACATCTTCGTCTCGGGATACCTCGTCGGACTGCATCCCGACTTGTTCCCTCACTGGTACACGGCCCAGCTGCTCTTCTTCATGCCCGTCCGCTTCGTCACCTACCACCGAAAGGGCTACCACTACTTTCTCGCTGATCTCTGCTATTTTGTCAACATCCTCCTGGTGCTGAGCATGTGGGTCTTTCCGCAGTCTAAGCGCCTGTTCATCTCGACCTATTGCCTGACCATGGGGAACAACGCCGTAGCTATCATCATGTGGCGCAACTCGCTGGTCTTTCATTCCATGGACAAGGTAGTCAGGTAAGCGAGCCCCACGATCCTTGAACAGTTCGCATGTACTAACAGCAGCAGCCTTTTCATCCACATAATGCCTTGCGTTACCCTCCACTGCATAGTCCATCTGCTCCCGTCTGAATACCAAAAGGAACGCTATCCCGCCATCTACAACATCCGCAACTCTGACCCGTCATCGCCCCACCACTACAGCCTTCTACAGATGCAACTATGGGCAACAATCCCGTACGCAGCTTGGCAGCTCTCTTACCACTTCCTGATCACTGTACGCCGTCGTGATCAAATCGCAGCTGGGCGTCCTACCAGTTTCACATGGCTACGCAAATCGTATGCCAAAACTTGGATTGGGAAGCTGGTCCTTTCGCTGCCCGAGTTCCTGCAGGAATCAGCATTCATGTTTATACAGTACTCGTACGCTGTCATCACTATGCTGCCATGCCCCATCTGGTTCTGGTACCGTTGGCCTAGCGGTTTGTTTCTTACTGTAGTGTTCATTTGGAGTGTGTACAATGGTGCCACCTTCTACATTGACGTCTTTGGAAACCGATTCCAAAAGGAGTTGGAGGCTTTGAAGAAGGACATTGCAAAGTGGCAGGCCTCTCCAGAAGGAGGTTTCACGCCTTTCACACCAAACGAGGCTGGTGTTGAGAAGCAGCTTGGGCACATTCCCCCGCTTGAGGGAAGCACCAGCTTGAAGCCTACAGATGGACAGGTGAGAGAGCGAAAGTAGTTTTGCAGCTCTGACAAGGACATGTACTTGTCAAGCCGAACGATTCCACACGTTTTTGAACATGTAACTGGGGAGCGATTTGCGTTTGTTATTGGCGTAGAGGGTGATTAGGATCGTTTGCATCTTCCCACTTGCATTTGTCTCGACTTATCCGCGTACTAGACTAGTTGGTTATATACCCCCTTTCCTTCGCTAGCTACAATGTCCACAATTACATGTATTCTCTTCGCATCTCGTAAACAATTTTAATATCCCTTTTTGAACGCAGTGATCCTCTTACATATTGTTTTGATGAGTACAAATGCTCCATGACGAGTCGATCCAATTCCAAAAATGGCAACTTGGCGACTCTGCCTCCTGCAATGCTCTCCAACTCACCACCCATATCCTACTATCCACGATGTTGAGCTCACAGTTCACCGAACAGGTAGCACCCATCAGAATAATCTTGTGTATCAGAGACGTTGATCAAAATTAACGCTATCATTAATTCGTTACGATTTATCATTAATATCATTAATATCATCGTCATCGTCTTCACAATACTGGGTAACCTCTCTCTATCCTCATTAACCCCCTCCTCCCCCTTGCTGCACCTCAAACCAGTCATTTATTCAAACCCACCATTTACCCCATCTTCCTATCTCTTCCTGCTCCCCGCATCAACGGGGAACTCATACGTCGGCCCCTGTCCCTGAATCCCATTCTCGCTCCTCCACCGACTCCGGTCCGCAATCGACACACCAGGCCCCCGGTACACGGAGCCATACTCGCCGCTAGCCCAGTCCTTGCCCACGCCCTCTTTGGTCGTCTTCGTCGCCTTGCGACTATACCACTTCCCGTACGCGAGCAGGTAGTACAGCCTGAAGCTTAGAAAGGCGAAGCGGTCACGCTCCAGGTCGGGGGGGTACTGTGCGCCCAGGTCGACGGCTGCGGCGATGCCGCTCATGACTGCGACTTCGTGGGCGTTGACGAGCGTCCAGGAGGCGGCGAAGCGGGTGTTCTTGTGCCCCTGCAGGAGCCACATCCACGGCACGACGAAGAGGTAGTGCGTCCATGAGTGGCAGAGCTGGTGCCACCAGTCCTGGCGGATGATCTTGGACTTGTCGATCTCGTCAATGGACCAGAGGTGGCCGTCGCGCTTTTTGTTGAGGTAGATGGTTTGGAAGACGTGCTTGTCAAAGTCGACGTCGGGCGGGAACTGCGACTGGTAGTTTGTGCAGTCGAAGCACATTTCTAGCTTGGATTTGTCCTGTGGGTACATTTTGATGTAGTACATTGGCTTGAAGATTTTTTGCGCGAGCGTGGTGCGTTGGGAGTGGTCGACGCCCGAGAGGGATTGCACGGCGCGGTCGGGGGTGTAGAAGTTTTCGTAGTGCTTCTTCATGTATGCAGAGTCCCAGTGTGTGACGGTGATGTCGTCGGAGAACTTGGCAGAGCCGAGGACTTGCTTTTCGCGGAGCGATGCCGTCGGCGTGAGGATGCGTTTTGCCGTGTCGGCGCTGAAGGGGGTGTCAGTATGAAATGTAGTAAAAATGGAAAGGTGAGAACATACAGCACACAGAGAACAAGTTCATCATAGTGTTCCTCGGTTTCAACTGCGTCTTCATCGGCGTTGGAGTCGTCGTACGATGGAGTTGGCACCCAAGCGCTATTCGGGTTGTGAGAGTCCTTCACCGGTGTGCGCTTGATCAATCGGATAGTGACGCCTGCTTTATCTCTCTTCATCACTCGCGTAACTTCGGTCGAAAGCCTGACGTTGACACCTCGAGAAATCAAATCTTGCCTCCACTTTTCGTAAAACTCGGAGAATTTGGGGAAAACGACCATGGGCGGCTGGTTGGTGACAATGCTATTTGGATCCAGAGGGTACCACATGCCATATGTCGGGCTTGTGCACAGCCTCTCCAAAATCATACTCGGTACATTGGGTGTTTCGTTTCCTGTCCCCAGGAAAAGCGCAATCATGGGCATCGCAACCGTGTTGGTAAATTCCTCGGAGAACATGAACAGCTTGAATAGGATTTTAATGGGCAAGAGACCAAAGATGATTTCAAACCAACGCACAATCTTGATCATGCGGTGGAATCTCTTAATCTCCTTCTGGTGGCGTGCGAGAAGCTCGGTAGGGAATACGTTTGTCCAGAAGATGTCGTCTTTGCCAAAAGACACCTGTGAGTGTAAACAAGCATTCTGGTGGCTTCTCGGTCAGCTATTTCGTACCTGTAAATCCACAGGATCGGCTTTGAGGCCCTGTCTTGCAAACATTGTCAAGGTGTGGTGGAAGATGTAGCTTCCACCTTGAACACCTTGGTTCAACCAACTCGCTCCATGGCGTTCCTTGTCAATGGGAATCGAAAAGGCCTGCCCTCCGCAGTAATCGACGGCATCAATGAGTGTGACGTCGTATTTGTCCGGGTGCTCAGATAGGTGATATGCGCAGGACATTCCTGGTCACGTGTTAGATTTTAGAGCACTCCCATTTAGAGAAGAAACATACCAGCAGCTCCAGCCCCAACAACTAGTACCTTCTTCTTTGCAGATTTGCTTCCTCCATTAGTAGCCGCCATATTTGTGGTGGGCAGAATGGATTCACGTTCGCGTGAGCGTGGCATTAGGATTCGAACACTTTTTTCTTCTCAAACGAAGGCGCGCCATGGGTAACGCCCTATATTTGTTTATGGCATGTTAGCGAAGAACGCGGACGTCATGAAGTGCCCAAAATGTCTAAGACGATCTGATCCTCCAGATCGCCCCAGATCTCGAGTCGATCGCGCTAAACCTCATTTGGTGACGTCACCAATACACAGCTCTTTCATAGCGTCATGTGCCATTGAACCTATCGAATTACATGCGCTTATGGCTAAGGCGTGCGTGACCTGTGTTGCACTGGATTATAATATCATTGAAGTACTGCTGTGTGCAGGTTGGTTGCGATAGAACAAAACATGAGACAAAGCAATATATATATCACGGTGAGTGGTGTGCTAGCAAATTGAATCGGGTTAGAACAAGATTTGCTGGAATTGGGGATCCATGGTATAAAGTATTATTCATTGAGGAAGTATGATTTTGTCCGCGGAGGATAGTGGCCAGTCTCAACATAACGCATTGGCTACGAATGTGAGATCATTTCTCAAGTATATAAACGGTCCTAGTGCATCCCACGCAAGTTCCTGGCAGCCCATTCATCTACCTCATTTGTGCTTGGATTGGAGTTTGGGTCCAGGTAGTATCCGGAATATGAGGCAGGATCTTGCATCACATGTGCACCTTGGAGATCGAAAAAGTCTAATCCCAAGTCTGCTGTTGTGTGTGCGAACCAATTCTCATGAGCTACTGTCATTTCAGCAAGTGTTTGGGCTGCCTCATCATCTCCCATCATCGCCTGTTGCTCGAGAGACATGTCATTCGGTTGAGCTGCCAACTTCGGCAATCCGGTAGGCTCCTGGGTCACACCCGTCACACCCGTCATGCTAGCAAACTGCGTGGCAACTTGACCAAGTTGCTTGTAAGTGGATGCGAGTTGTTTTAGTCCACGCACATTGTTGAGTACTGCACGCACCATTTCCTTTCGCTTTACATCCTTTGCTGAGTCTTGTTGACCTTTTGGGCGGGCAAGAAAATCCGCACAAACTATAAGAACGGCATGGAAGACGAAAAACAGATCGAGCCATGAGTATCCCATCATTCCCAAATTTGCTCCAGCCATAATATATTGAATAGCTCGATATGCAGACTCTACGCAGTCCTCGCTCAGAACCAAAATTCTTTCCCAGTCTGGTGGATCCGGAGCGTTTTTGTCTTCGAAAGCAAGAATCCTCCTCTCAACCCTTCGAGTGAGAAAATCTCGTGAAATTACACAGCGGGTATGATAGAAATATATGTGTAGGAGGAGTATCCTCGCCCTCTGTTCGGACGGAAGGTGCGCGAAATTAAGTGAAAGCTCCGGTGGTATCTTTGCGAAGTATTCATTGCATTCTCGTAGCAAAGCCTCCCCGTCATCAAGCGTCGGCGTCCGTTCCTCGGCAGTATCCTTATCGAAGTATGCGCGTTGCCGAACCGAATACGACAGTTTCATGAGTTCACATCCATGAAACATGAATTCCGCAGACATACTTTTCTGCTCGAGCATGGGTGCATCCGGAATCTTCATGCACATTTCTCGGTCGTCGATAGCTGTGGGTCGTCCCAAGATATTACACAATATCTTCTCGAACATGTATATTGAGACCCACACTGTTCTGCGCGTGTTCCGCTCGATTGGATCAAATTCCATGTTCGCACGATCTCGGTGCATCCCCATGGTTATGGCCTGTATAATGCTTGTGAGTATTCGCTAAATGAAAAATGCTGTCTTGATACTGACCATGCGAGCAGCTAGTCCGATGATTAACCAAGAACTGTTCTTCTGTCCAGCAGTGTGATAATGGTTGTTAAGAAGAACAAGTGCCTGAACATTTGGCAAGCTCGTTGTGAACACGAGCTGCCGGGAATGCATCTGCACAAACTCAACGTATTTCATTCGAAGCCTTTCTGACTGCTCAGGGTCATGGTCATGAAGTTGTTGGCAGCCAAAAGAGAAAACCAAAGCCAGACAGACCAACCAGCCTATGTCTGTGCAATCGTTAAGGATCTCGGTCTTCCGCGAATACGTTGCCTCTAGTCCGAATTGAAACATGCTCCTGTGGAATAAAGGTAAGAATATGTGAACGCGGTCAAAATAGGCGTTCACAAGGGCATCAGCAAGAGATTTAGAGGGTAGTAGGTCTCCGATGGTATGTGGACCATTGGCTTCCGAAGGGCGCTCCCACTGATTACCTGGCCCGTCTATCTGCGCCCTGTTGCGCTTGCGTCCCGCCTTACGGTCATAAAACAGTGGATCCCTGGATTCAGGCACAATGTACTCCTCATCGAATGGATGTGAGCTGATATGCGGTAGGCCACCATTCCCACCTACAACAGTTTCTTCGGAAGAGCCATATGTTCGAAGGATCGGGAAAGCTTTTGCTATTTGATGTGTAGAAATTCCTCCACAGGATGCAGCCTTATATCGATCCACTAGCGACTTGATGGTTGCTGCAAGTCGAAAACTGCTGGAGGGACCAAAATAGTGAGACACGCCATCCCTCGTTGGGATGAGCTCTTCTGTTTGCCGAGACTGTTGCTGCACTTCAGAGAACGGGTTGATTCGGCTTTCTTTGGATGTAGACGCTGGAGAGGTAGTTTCGCCAGATCTTACAGACTCCGTCCTAGTTTGCGGCGAATCGTAAGTTTGCTGCGAGGATTGTGGTGTTGGCAATGAATGGCGAGATTGTTGGACTTGTTGTGGAGATGGGCGTTGATCATTGAAGATGTTGGCAGGTGTAAAGTCGTCGCTAGCTGGCATGGGAATGTTTCTCGCCGCGGCAAGCTTGAAAAGAGTATTGACATCCTGTGTGTTCTCTTCAGGAAATAACCCCTTCACTAACGATTCAAGAGCTCTGTATTTCAAACTCAATGTTTCAACACTCCCGTAGACTCTTTGCTTTCGAGGTAGTTTTGACTCGCATGGCACCCCGCTCAATCTGCAATCTGCACACGGATCTTCAGGACTTGCGCGAATGCATCTCGCTCTCCGAAGCTTGCAACGGTCGCAACTTACGAGCGCTCGTTTTCGGGGTGTCGGTTCTGCTTTGGTTTGACGTTCAACCATCGTTTGCGATTGAACAGCGGAAGGACCGATCCGCGAAAATAGAGAAAGGATCTGGTCCTCCGGAGGCCTTTAGGTCCATGGCCAGGAGATAAGCCATAGTTTCGTCTCGGGAATGGAAAGGCTCATGCGTCATGGTATACGCGGAGTTCTTACCACGAATAATGATTGGACTAATCGTTTCCAAGAAAATCGTTTCGAGATTGCCAACACAACGAGTTGTCGCCGGCGGAAAAGGCCAGACCGCATCCCCGAGCAACGTGCATCTAGCGCTAGCTAACCGCGCACCCGGCGCCCAATTGCCATGGTGTCGAGTGGATGACATCCGCCTGTACGTTCGCAGATCGGGCTGGTGAGCCTAGACCAGACCGCGTTTACGACCTTCAATATCACGCCAGCCAAATGCACTACTGCTGCAGTGCAACCAAAACAAAAGCTTACTTTGTCCCCTTCGCAGAGCTATCCCAACACGCTGCACCGCTTATTTATGGCAAAATCCTTCCAATTCGTGCAGACGTTAGCACGGCTCAGTTTCGCCAATGAGCATCGCCCGATTCTGTCCCCACTCAAGATGGCTAGTTGCGAACAGCCTCAGGGACTATTTGCTCTACAGCAGAAGTGAATTTGGGTGATCATGATGTTATACGATGCCCCTTTTCTCTCAAAAGATTGCATTTTGTCATGGTCACTGGTTTACAAGCTTAATTTCAACAATTGTCTCTCTTCTTATCCTTGTCTCTCTTCACCCCGAAACCCCTTTTTTACTGAATGTGGAGAGTGTCCATGTCGCAGAAGTGTGGCTTGCCGATGTCAGACGAAGTTTTGTTTCGACACCTGTATCGGTCAGCTGGGAGGGTAGAGTGCAAAAGAGTCAGGCTATGAATACAGGCGTATTTGATTTACTCCAATGGGATTCTGACATATGCTTCCCCGCTATACTTCCTGTTGGATATACCCTCACCGACCATATTGGATCATGCTTGCGGGAGCATGTGTAGTGTGTATGCTCATGAAACTAAATAGCTGTAAAGACTCTGCTCTCTTCATGAACACTCGAAAGTAAGCAAAGATTATCAAGAAAGAGCCAACTTCATGCATAGTATCCAGAAAGAGTTAAACCTGGCGAGATTCTAGCTATCACTGCGTCAAAATGGACTTTCGACTCAGTAAGCTTTCACGCTGTTGAGGCCTGTCTCAAGATGAAGACGATCAGCTGATTTAAGTTTTTAGATCAGCTGAAATGCTATCAAGTAGTTCTTGATGCTGAATCTAGAAACTTTTATGCAAAACGCTGGAAGTCTGGAAAATAGTGGTCAGATTCTAGGAGGCGATATTAAATCGCATTTGTTACTGGACATACAGGAGTAGGTCTGCTAAAAGACATGCTGGCGCTTGCATCAAGACTTCCACTTTTGGTGAACTGTAAACACTGTCTAGTATTGATAAAGTTATAAAGGCAAGGTTTATCTTTGAAATGGACGTATATGCTAACCCCTGTTGCGCGGGGTGTGTCAGCCCATTCTTCATTCAGTCGGCCAATTGGATGTATATGAGGAACGTTCTTAGTTGCCAAGTCTTCGGCGATACGAATTTCCCTTTTCGGCAAGAGGAAAGCTGATAATAGAACAAGAATGTGTATATTGTCCATGATCATTCACGGCCATGAATACTATGATTAGTATTCCTCGCAAGATCTATAACGAAGATGATCCCTTTTCCATCCTTGTAACAGCTACCATGCTGCAGGCCGTACCAGGGACAGATATCGTTGCCACATCTCCCATTGAGTTACGTCTCACAAGTTAGTTCATTCAAAGTTATTCCAATTCTGGCTATGTATCGTTTTTGCAAATGACCATTCTACATGTCGGCAAATTTTACGCGCTAGGATGTGACAAGTAGGCAGAATACTTTTGTGACGATATCAAAGCCAGTATCCAACCTTGCCTTGTCGAGGAGATAGGTTTCACACATGTACTAATCCACTTCCATATCAACGAAACAATGCATGTGGCCTCCTAGTGGTAGCTGTACTACTTGCGAAAATGAAAAGTTGTGAACCATGCTACGTTCTGCTCAATCTAAGTTTCGTAACTTTATAGTGATGGAGACTCTTGCGCCTCAGACCTGTAGCTCGGATCTCATTTGCAATTTTGAAGCTATTTAGAGAAAACTCGTACACAACTGATCTGTCAATTTAGCAGCAAGATGATCGAGTGAAGGTAGAATTCGTAACAAATTAGGCTCGGTATTTGTCGAAACAAAAATGTCATCTAGTGGCGAATCTATTTGGGCCCTCACATGCGTTTGCTACTAATCTTTCTCAAGATATATCCTGCCATGTAGACCTCATTTGACTTGAATATCTATACTAGCATAAGAGACGAAAAGCGTCATATCTTAAGTTAGCCTAATGGATCCGGCTAGTTGCAAAAAGGCACTGAAGAAACCTGTTTTAAAGATAAGCTGTTCTTTAAGCGATATTTCATGGCTGAGAGATACAAGGACACGTGTGCCATGAAACGCTCCCACACCAAGTCACATGTTAACATGGAGCGTCAAATTCTAAACACTCTTCAATCAAGGAGCTAAACCTAATAGTCCGTAGTTTAAAATTCTTACCCTGTTCATAAACAATAGACTGGCTGGAATTGGGTCTCATCTTACTGATTGTTTGTATTAGGACGTTGAAAAACGTTTTGATTCATGACCACACGCAGAATAAGAGTTATCTTTGCCCACAGGTCAAATTTATCATACGCACCACTAATGTCGATCGGGATAGCTTCAAGCGGCGTGGGCAGGCGTCAAAATGCAGACGTCATACAGTGTTCGGAGATTGGGTCAAATCAACCCCCCACTCGGCTTGAGAAGTAAAATGCCAACCAGGAATGTAAAAGCCTGCAGTCAGCTGTGGAGACTTTTGAACGTATGCATGGATCGAGCCATATAGTTTTAGTCACATCTTATTGCAGTGTTTCATAACAGCGTGGCGGTCTAAAGCGAGCTGATCTAGATTTTAGCTAAAATTGAGCTGGTCGATCACTCCATAATAGTATTAGTCTGGTGACAATGAAATTATACTCTTTGACATTCGTTGAGGTATCGTATTACTCAGAACTTTGATCGATTTTACTGAATTTCTGGGGTGTGCTGTAAATCGATATATATTTCGTCATCAGCTACTTCGCCATTATGCCTGTCAAGGTTGTGCGAATGTGACGCATACTGAGACTTTAATTAGATCAAGGCTACGCAGAGAAAATGTGCTCTTAGATCTCTACAAATCATCTTGTATGCAGTTGCGACCCAATTTGTACAAACTTTTGTAGATCAATAAGGTCAATTTACGCTTGGAAAGTGGGTCGTTACCAGGTGCTTCAATAGGCCCTCCTCGACGTGAGACCGGCACATTCCAGCTTTATAGAAAGCCCTTAGCAGGCACTGTATAGTTAATCTTATCTCTTCAGAAAGTCGTGATGGGCGAGATATATTATCAGACTTTTCAAAGCTCGAGTTCAAGGAGTCGGAAGGAGCTGAGTACGAAGTGAGTAGGTGTAGTGTGAAAAGTATAAGTAGAAACCTGAATTTTGGTACAAGGACTACTTTTATTCAATAACACCAATTCCATTCGCGCGATTGAAGCGCTGGTAAATTCATAGGCCTTGGGAGTTTAACGTTTCCCCCTCCGTATTCGCATCAAAATCCTCCCCAATCACGAACATCACATAGCTGAATTCATGACTCCTGCTGACCTCCCCCCTTTCAACAGAGATCAGCTGTCGAATTTATGTTTATCATAATATATGCGCTAGGTTCATTGAACATTCTTTGTTACAAGTCTTCGCCATTGACTGACAAAAGTTGAGCTTCACGGCGTCGATGATCCAAGAGATCACATGATCGTTATTTAAATATTCAAGCCCAATCTTCACTGATAAGGTACGATTTTGAGACATTAAACGTGAGTCCTCAGTGGCGCACAAAATTTGGCTGGTGGACAGCCCAACCTATGATCGGTAAAAAGTGTGCATGTCGATTTTTATGACAGCGATGCTCTGACGTTCATACGATGAATTTGCAGCTTGAAGGGATGCAACTGTATGCTAATTTTGAATCCTAAATCTCTATTTTGGGTCGGTGTTCGCCTTCTTTAGTCTGTTCGATGTGCTGATACATAAACATAAATACGCCGTTCCTACTTCATAGAGAATTCAATAGTGAACGGTGTGAAGGCGAAGATTCTGCCAATGCCGATGGAATTGGATAGGCTTCATCTTTTGGCTTGGATATAAAGGAATTTAGGAAGAACGTGGCAGAAGGTCGGGGAGGTCCGGTGCTGTCAGAGGGTGCGGCTATTGAAAATGTCGTGATACACGATGGCCATGCAGGAGACAGGGGACGGAATCAGCCGGCGAGCGAAACAGCAAGGTATAACACCCATTTTACAATTTTGCGCATTCACGCACGAAAAAGATCTACTCACCATTACTGCTCCACATCTCTTGTTGTTTTTCAGGCGTCAAACACCACCACGGCCCCGCCTTCGCACCTCAGCGGAACTAACATCCTTCTTCGAAGCCTGACTTTCTCCAGACTTCTGGCCCTTCTCCCTGTATCTTAGTTCATCTATAGACAAAGGTGGCGGCTTATTACTTTTCTTCGTCGAACTTAGTTTACGCATCTCTGACTCCATCGTTGCAGTAAGTCTTCGAAGCAGCCACTGGGCCTCATCCTGGTTCCCCATGAGTGGGCTACGAATACCGAGCCAACTCCACTCTAGTTTTCCCCCATCATCTGCAGTGCCGAGGTCAGGTGAATCGCCCTTGTCGTGCTGGTGCTTGATCTTGGGTTGCCGATGTCGAGAAGCATCGGCCTCGTCTTGACCGATTAGACGAAGGTAGTAAGTCCATTCGTCGTATGTATACTCTCGCGGTGGAGAAGCACTGACATCTTTCAAAAGCTGGCGAAGCTCTTTGGCGAGGATGAAGTGGTAAAAGTGAACGTCACGCTCGACCAAGTCTCCGTGCTCACCCGCCTCTTTTGCTTGTCCGAACTCTTCATCTTCGATGTGTTTCTCGAGTCTGTCCAAAGCAAAGCGATTGGATGCACCCGAACTGCTCTCGTTGCTGTCTTTTTCTTTGTACATCTTGCCCATGCTCATTCTTTTTATACCAACCTGCAGCGCTGAACCTAAGCCCTGTTCATCCGGCAGAACAGTAAGGGCTCCGATCCATATTGTAAAGTCTCTAAAACCCTTAATAATGGTATCACCCATATTACTGATGAGGACAGTCAGTGTTGGAATAGCCAATAAGCTCCAGAAGACAAAGAACGCCTTTCCTGCGTTGCTTTGTACAACATAATCGCCATACCCAACAGTTAAGAGCGAAGTGTACGCAAAGTAAAGGCTCACAAAGTACGACCAGTCCTGCGGTCTCTCGGAGTACATGAAGACAACAGCTCCCAAAAACCACAAAAGTAAAGAGGCTGCAGTCGATACCGCGAGGGCCATATACCTTCTCTTCCTTCCAGATAGCTCTTGAACTCGCCGCATTATCATGAACTCTTGCTCTCTCCTTTCATGCTCAGGTAAGTTTTCCTGGTCAAACTTGATAGTCTCAAATAGCCCCAGTCTGATCGTTTTCGATTGTTTGTCAACGGAGGCAAGGACTTTCTGCCTCTTAACTTCCATAAATCGAGCAGACATCTTCTGTTTGCCGTGTTCAAGAATTAAAGACCTCACAGAGCCGATTACCAAACCGACCATGACTAGGCCGCCGATCGCGTAAGGGAATAGCAAAGATCTGCCGGTATGTGTTTTAGGAACAAACTCACCCCCAATGCCAACCGTCAAAAGAGTGAAGTCAGCCCAGAAAACCCCATCAAGAAATGACCAACCTTCAATTCTTGAGAACACAAGAGCACCTAGAAGTAGGTAAAACATGAAGCCGATAGTTTGCAACATTAGCGTCCTCTGACTGGAAGTAAGTCGAAATTGCTTGGCGTAGTGCCCCTTGTAGGCACCGTATGCCGTGCCAACCATGAGCGACGCAATGACGAAATAAAGACCAGCCGCTATAACACCATAGTAGTAGGCTTGACCGTGAGCGTATTCCTCTCTTGGTTGCAAGCGGAACACGGATGTGGAAGCGACCACTACAAGGACGATAAGGAGAACAGCTGAGAGATACCATCCTATGATTATTACTGATTGAGCCAATGCGAATGGCGCCCGTCGAGCCATGCTAAACAGTAAGGCTACATTTGCAGAGAGTGCAAAGACTAGAGATATCGAGTTGATAGCAATAAGCCTGATTCTGTTAGCGAGTGAGCTCTAAAATGTAGAGAAACTGATTCTACCATTTCGGGTCTTCAACTTTAACCCCATGTCCTTCGTCTTGTCCTGCAGGAACATAGACTCTCCATTTGTCTACAAGGGCACATATGCTGAACGCATTTGCGATGGGCCCAAATGTACCTGCGATTAGTGGGCTTGCTGTCGATGCGAACCACCATCGACTGCATAAATAGATCAGCTATGCGAACTGCTCAGTATTTTCCATCAGATTGCATACCTTGGATCAAGGTACTCGCGCTCCTCATCCTTGGCTCGCTGCTCATCTTCTTCATAGTCGTCCTTTTCAACATCCTGTGCAGCTTCTTGAGCCGGCTTTTCGAGTCCTGGATCATTCATGTTGACACGACGCGGGAGTTCGTGCAAATTCAACAACGTACATGTTTCTATCAAGATTCTTTCTATACTGACGACAGTGCGCGCGGAACAAAACGCACGTGGACGCTGCAATCAAGCGGTCGCACGAGTCGCGGAAGATGGGTAACAGGGCGAGAGCATGACGTAGGGCGGCACGCGGATGATTGGCAGTAGTGGACGCGCTAAGGGCCAGTCATCTCCTCAGATACCAGACCAGCAGATCAGGTTTGTGACGAAGATGTTGCCATGTGCTCAATTTGGGGAACGCGTTGATGAAATCTGAAATTGTAAAGAACAAGCATTACAAAATATGGGCAACAAGCGTGAGTTCAAATACCACACTAAGCGGCCCCCTAGCTCTCCACTAATCGAGATTGGGAATCGTTCATGGAGATATGAGAGGATGAAGGAGTATTAACATGTTATTATTCCTTTCGGTCTGCATCACTCCTGCGAAGTTGAAGATACGAGACCACGAAGACACGGTGGAGAACTGGTGACAGTGACACTGAATGTCTCACTGAACAGGTAGGTTTCAGCATTTTCTCTGTCGCTAGTAAACGGGCATGCAAGGTAATATTAAATTCAACATATCCGAAGAAAAGCACAACCTTTTGTACAGTAAATACTAACAGATACGGCTTCTTCTGAATACGACTAAGTAGATATGCTGAATTCTTGAAACTGTATTTATCATAAAGTATCCTATCGATCTTAGACGCTGCATATAGACATCATAAAACTTACGAAGCCAAGCAAGCAACTTTCTGACGGCGCTATCGACACTTTCTGTTTTCACAACATCCTCAAGAGATAAATTGAACAGATGACGGGACAAAAAATTGCAACGAGGCCAGAGCACATAACAAGGTCTAGAATAATTCAATTTATTGGAAATGAATATCTTTGCCATCGAGTCCACTAGTATCCAGGCATATTGTCAAGTGAAGTTGTTGGCAGTTGTTGCCGGTAGTCGCAGATAGTCAGGCCCGATCACAGATATTGAAATCGTTACTGCTAAGAGTACCATGTCACTCAACCGTTTTGTATTTAAAGTACTGCATTGGTTGTTCACTGCCTGATCCAGTTCCATGTAAAGTGGAAGTATAACTCTGTTGAGAAAGTCCTCGTTGTTAGTTCATCAACAAAAAATGTCACAGCCGCTGACATCGCAATCCTTTGAGACAGATTAAACGCTGTCTTTTCATGTGTGTTGTGGGTTAGCACGAAACAAGCCCGTATTTTTTACATGGCAGTTACGTAGCCTTAATAACCTTCACAGCTCGCGATTGTTTATAATAAACTTAGTCTATGGTATGGAAGGCCATCACCATTACTTTCTAGGATCTTTTGCTTTCTAACTCTTCTTTTCCAAATTTAAAAGGTCCTGATATAGAATCATTGATCAAATTAAGGATCGTCGAAGATAGAAGTTAAATTTTCAAAGAGATTTTCTCACACGTTTTCGCAAGCGCTCCTTGGCTTTGAATATGAAACGAACGATAGCCCATTAATCATTGTCACAAGCATAATCAGATTGTTTTTGATTCGTTTACCGATCTGAGAGTAAGAATGTAAAGGCTCTCTTTAGATATGATATTGCTAAAGAAGGAGGCACCTTTATTGCGGGAAATATGGATCACCGTAGGTAGTATATTAATTGTGAATACACAAATTTGTTGTGACTATAAGGGAATCTAAAATGGAAGAAGGAGTTTCGCTGCATAAGTCTTCACTTTCTCTTCAAAATTAATCGTCCCCGTCCCATCCCCAACGCAGGGGCATTACATTGGCCAAGGTCTCTTCAAGGACAATTAAGAAGCCACCGTTATTCTACAGAGCTCTTTGTTATGATCTCTACAGTTTCGGTGTAAAGCCTATATTCAAAAAAATATGCTAGACATGTAGAAGCCTTAAATAATCTGATCAACGCTTGCCCGCGGGCTTGCTATGGAAAGAGATGAAAGAAAATACTACCCTACACATCGCCGACGAATAGAATATAGCTTAAACTGGCTTTAAGTTACACATTTTTATTAATACTGAGATCGCTTGAATCTTCGATAAATCTGAGTGTCTGTGTTAGGTGTTTCACGTCTTCACGCATATCAATCATCCACACTAGCCATAGGCTATTCGTAACATAGCATAAGCTAAAAGAGTTCAACAAGCGACTCTAATTCAACTGCGATTATATAGTCCTTTTAAGTCACAGCTGCATCGATGAGCTGCGACAGGAACCGTACAATCTATACTCAAAAATTCATCTACCGGGTTTTGGGTCAGCCTGGAGCATGCGTGCCTGCTCTATCAAACTTATGAACAATTTATGGACTGACATTAGCATACGGTCAAACTTTAAAAATACAATCAAAATTTTTGTAAATTGATTTGCTTACTGCCTCCTGGTAGTTAGCAGCAGTATTGCTATTACAATCAGCACAAGCAACCCTTACAACTTGTTGTAAACCCCGTCGGGATTCCCAGTCTAGTTCAGTGTACAATATTTCATCACCAAACTTACCATGCCATTCTGTTCCTGAAGTCGTTCTCTGGATAATGTTGAGCGCTTGGTCATCCTATAGTTCTTCTTGTTCATCACATGAAGATAGCAAATTCCAACAGGACTCACGGAGATCTGACTACACAAGAGAGAACTCTACAAGGCTACATGAAAGAAAATTCGTAATATCATACTTTGGCTACCGTGCGATAGTTCTTATACGCTCTGATACCTACCATCAACTATTCATGCAATGTAGTAGCGCTACAGATGAGCAACTTCCTGTTGGTACATGCATCCCTCTATATGATTCAGTTTAGCTAGAAGGTGCACATTGTACGATAATGTCTTAGTCAGTTACCAGAGTGCTCGATAAGTAGTAAGCTACCTATTTTTTATTGATTCTACCATCACGGCTGTCTAACTCAGCTTCACTTTCACATATTAATGCTCCAAATCACCAGATGCGATCTTCTCCGATGGTTCGCTAACCTATCCAGACTCACTTCACATTCACCACAAACCCAGGCGTAGTGTGCAAAATACGTCTGCGTGACGGCCTTTCTTCACATTGCCTCACCTAGGCTACGGAGTTGTTCTCGCTCTAATTCTATAAGTCTCATCACCTGCCAACATTGCCTTCACCGCAGAAACTCGAGCCAAGGCCGCTAGGGAATCCTTCCCTTTCCGTTACAAAGACACTACTCATCCTCGTAACGCACACAAACACACAACAACTCTGAACTGATTCAATTTCGCTCAGCCTGAAGCAACACGGCTTGCCTACCATGTCTAACTCTGGTACTCCTGTTGCGGTTGGTACCGATGCCACTGATGATGCTCGCAAGGAGCAGCTCACCAAGGATCTTGCTCGTGCAAAGGAGGCTGGATGGACCAACCCCATTCCCCTCAACTACGAGTCAGTTCTTGCTGGCGATGCTCCTCGTGACGAGTCTCGCGACACAGCTGCCTGGTTGTCCGATGCCGTCATCTACCAGTGGGATGATGATTTCGGCGACGTCGGCGAGCCCAACTCAGATCTAGAGAAGCAGCTATTCGAAGACGACAACACCCCGCGTGTGGGCAACCATATCAAGGCCCTAACATTTGAAGTCACTGTAGAGGGTCCTGAGAAGATTCTCCCTGTTCGCGAAGTCAGTTATCTGCCCTATTATCTGACAAAGCCACTTACAGCCTTCAGTTTGCACATGCCGGTTTACACCCTGTAATGCTGGAGAATGTCAAGCTTTGCAAGTACACTAGCCCGACTCCCATTCAATCGTACTGCATCCCCACGGTGTTGACGGGACATGATGTTGTTGCCATTGCTCAGACTGGTATGTGCTCACCAAGCAACGACCACCACAACACATTGCTTACATTCCCATCAGGCTCAGGCAAGACTGCTGCTTTCCTTCTGCCAATCCTTTCTAAGCTGATGGGTAAGGCTCGCCAATTAGCTGCCCCGCGTCCTAACCCTTCACGCTATAACCCAGCTACTGACCGCGTTCGCGCTGAGCCCCTCGTCTTGGTTGTCTGCCCGACGCGTGAGCTTGCCTGTCAAATCTTCGATGAGGCTCGTCGTTTGTGCTACCGTACTATGCTTCGCCCTTGTGTAGTTTATGGTGGTGCACCTACGAGGAACCAGCGCGAACAACTGGAGATGGGTTGTGACGTCTTGATCGCCACTCCTGGTCGCCTCATGGACTTCATGCAAAACATGAACCTGCTTTCCTTCAAACGTCTTAAGTGCGTGATATAGAATTCTTTTCTCTTGGTTTTAGCCAAATTGTTAACAAGAGCTCAGATTCACTGTCATTGATGAGGCTGATGAGCTTCTCTCTTCGGGTTGGGAGGAGGCGATGGAGAAAATCTTCTCAGGCTCCGGTAGGTTAACCACGATCGCTTTCATATCCCTTGTCTAACTATTTGTAGATGTCAACACAGATGCAGACCATACGTACATGATGTTTTCTGCCACGTTCCCCAAGTCCGCCCGTAGGATCGCCAAGGAGTACATGGACGAGGACTGTGTCCGCATCAAGGTCGGCCGTGTGGGCAGCACCCACGAGAACATCAAGCAGAATATCGTTTGGGTTGAGGAGAGTGCTAAGCAACAGGCTCTTTTCGATTTGATTTTCTCCGACGGCCCACAACGCACCTTGATCTTCACGAACTCGAAGCAGAAGTGCGACATGGTCGACGACTTCCTGTACAACAAGGGCCTACCAGTGACTTCCATTCACTCTGACCGTACTCAGCGTGAGCGGGAGGATGCCTTGTGAGTACGTCTATACTGCCTCTTTGTGCTTGTGCTTACATATCTAGGCGCTCGTTCCGCATGGGCAAGTGTCCGCTAATGGTTGCTACCGGCGTTACTGCCCGTGGACTTGATGTCGCCAATGTCAAGCATATCATTAACTATGACTTGCCCTCCACCATGCACGATGGAATTACCGAGTATGTTCATCGCATCGGCCGTACTGCTCGAATCGGTAACGAGGGCAAGGCAACTTCCTTCTACAACGATCGCAACGAGGATCTTGCCGAGAGCCTAGTCAAGATTCTCATCGAGTCCAAGCAGGAGATTCCTGACTTCCTTGAGCAATATCAGCCTGAGGATCCGTCTACAATCGACTGGCACGACGGTACCGATGACGAGTCCGATGACGGTCTTGGCGGTGGGTTTGGTGACGACACTGGCTTAGATGCTAATTCTGGCTTCGGTGATAGTGCCGGTGGCTTTGGCAGTGATGCTGGCGGCTTTGGTAGTGGTGATGACAACTTTGGTGGGGGCCTCCCTGCTGAAGCCGATGACAAGGTCACTTCCTGGTAAATGGGTTTGCTTTGGTGCTGTCGTAGGCATTACCCTTCACTCAAGAGCCTTTCTCGGAAAATCTTGTTAGGTGAGCTTTATTACTCACACACCTTAATTCAATCCTTGAGTCAATGTCTTTGGCTCATGGGCAACGGAATCACGGACTAAGAACTAATGGGGTTTACTTCGCGCGGTTTTGTACTGCGCTTCCTTGGTTGGCGGTATCAATGCCATCAGCCTTACAGCAATGAAGATCACAGCAAGGTAGTTTACATCTTCGAAAATGCTAGGTCCTACCTTTGATACATATGCTCCTTCACATTGCAAAGTGATGTAATCTATTTTCTCACAGGATAGCAAGAGACATTTTCGTTTCCCCGAGAGTAAACTGGAAATCCTGTTGACTTTTCTTCTGCTCTATGTATCTAATGACAAAGACTCTACTGGCACCGAATCTTGAAGCAATAACTAAAACAGGTTACACGTCGAAGAAACACACGTCACTTTGCAGACCTAGGGGTAATGGAAGAACGGCACACCTTATCGACAAGGTCATAGATAGCTGAAAACCCAGCGGCAGTGTGGATGTGCACTGATTAGACATGGCACAGGCGCGATCAACACTTTTAACGAATGACGGCGAGTATTGCGGTGAAACTCGGTTGCTCTGCTCGCATAGGTCATTGAGATCATAAGCTCTGTTTGAGATTTAGCGACGGGAAAAAGCGTGCAGCTAAGGCTCATGCGTGTTCTTTGTGGCGCAGTCGTGGAGTAACACCGCAGCGTGTACCTCGTGTCGAAGTAAAAGGAGAGAGCTGCCCATTCGTTGTCATGTTTGATTGGCATTACGGTTTTAGTTTGGTCTTTTTCCAAGAATAAGTACTGGCAGTAATTTGATGATATGTCATCTGAGATTGAAGCCAATTTGACTACTTCTTACCGAGGGTAGCACAAATTCTTGTGTAAGGGAGTTATTTGGGAAAGGCCATCTGCACGTGTCCGTTTCGCGGAACTGACCGGCTAGCTCAACGAATTTCGCTGTTTGTCTACTGACAGAAGCAAACGGCAGGTATCGATCATTATTGTGGTGATCTAACTTCAGGCGAGCCATGCTGTTTAATACGAGATTTTGATGCAGTCGGCCGGGTGTGCACGTACTGGTTTCGCTAACACCGAGGGTTACGGTACCTGGTCTGGAAAGAGTTGTGCGAGATCTCCAGGCAGCACTGTGCGTTTCAACGTCCACAAAGGTCAGGGAACATGCAAGTTTTATCCGGGCCGAGCATTTGCTTAGCAAGTCAATTGCAGTTGCCTAGAAATTAAGCTTTTTTGTCGTTAATTTAATCGAAGCTTGTTAGTCGGTCAACAAAGCTTGTTGCTCGGTTGAAACGGCACAGCTAGGTTCAAAGTGTCATGATGTGCGACAATAATGGTCGAATGGTTCGATATCCAGGGGTGCTTTTTGGGGGGCGGTGTTGTATACAGTGCAATGCGATTGGCTGTGAAGAAAGCAAGCTCACTTGGACCATATGGCTAACGAATCTGGGGCAGATGCCAAATGAATGGAGTCTCAGCAAGTATACCACTCCACATATCGAGACCGTTCATTACATTCTGACTACTCCAATGTGCTCATGGTTAGCACTTAAAATGTAAATCACTAAACAATTGCCCTGTCCGTCGTTGGAAGAGTCTGCCTTACCATGTGAATGGGCCAGGTACACAATACGAGCACGCTAGCAGTAGTCTGGAACCAGACCTAACTTCACTTGGAGCCGGCCGCTCAGCCGCGAGCATTATTAAACCCCTCACTCAGCTCGGCCTCTGGCCATCATAAATTCATCGCGGCCACCAACTCAACTTAACAACGAGTTTGCCAATAAACAAATCTCTATTAACAAATCAACAATGTTTTCAAAACTCGGTCTCTTCAGTGTGATACTCAGCATCACCACCGTCGCTCTGGCATCTCCCATAGACCGCAAACTTAGGGGAGTCCAATGTCGCTGTGTCTCGCTCTCCATACAAGCCTCCCCGTCCACGTGTGCAACCATCGGATTCCAAAGTTTTGGTTGGTCAACTGCAGAGTCTGTCGCGTACCAACGTAATTTCAAGCTTGAGTTCGCGAGTCAAACCACAATCGACAGGATCCTTGCTCTCGGTCACCCCTTGCCTGCCAGCGTCTTCCAAGCTATAAGCCACGGCGAGGCCAATCTTATTCCTGCAGACGGAAAAGAGACGGAGGACAAGATGATCTGCGGGTATGGCGATGAGGTTAGGAAGTTGAGCGGACGCAGGAAAAGTGAGCCAGTGTCGCACCAAGTAGGCCAGGTAATCGGCATCTTCATGCTACTTGTCATAGCGTATGTTGTTGGAGAGTACATCTGGACAAAGTAAGTGTTGAGAACTACTTTACTTCGATGCTTTGTCAAAACTAACCTCCTCCAAAGTTATCAAGAAGGGAACATCAGGCTTGTTGGAGAAGAACAGGATTTGACTTGGACAACGGACCGGGAGACCCAGCCAGACCACGAAGACGTTGACCAGAGGAATCTCGTAGCCCCCTCGAATATCTCCTGAACGGCTTCAAAGCATTTCGTCGCACTCTTCATTCGACATGCGTTACAAGCACGTATATGCTATTCCATCAGCAACTCGAACCCCCAAATGTGCGCCACACTCATAGTCCACATAGTCCACACGACTTTACCGTTCCCTTCGCCAACGCAGTCTCCACAGTGTCCCAACGGGACTCAAGCACTCAAGCCCAACCCTGCTTCAAACAAGCAAGCAAGCGACCAGCATACTCTACCGAGCAGACAAATCCTGTCAATCTCCTTCCAAGCCATGGAACCATCTGCCTGCCGTCACTACTTCCCTCCCGCTATCAGTCAATAAAAACAACCCCAGACTTGAGAGAGAGAGAGAGCCTGTCATAACAAAGCCCCATATACCCAACATTCATATTCCTCATCTCACCTGAGGAGAAACAGAGGGGCATACCGTATGACAGATCCCCACCGGCCCCTCCTGGCTTTCCCTTTTCGACCCCGTCGTATTCCGGGCATCTCTGGTCACAGGAGATTCGACAGAACTAGATCCCATCGCACTAGCTGACAGCTTGGTTCGAAAGTATTCAAGGATCCATATCGTTGTTGTTGATGTTTAGAGGATATTTCGGTCGAAAAGAGACAACGAGGATAGACGGGACTTGCAGAGAAGCAAGGGAGCAAGGTTATCGGATGGCTAGCGAGATTATCAGGTGAGAGGAGGAGCGGAAGGGTGGAAGGTGGAGGGGGAACTAGTATGTAGAGCTGAACAACCAAACCGGGGAAAAAATAAATGATGCATATTCATTCATCTACTCTCCGATATGAATCTATCATGTACCCATCTCGAAAGTAAAAAAAAAAAGAACTAAACGCATAAATATGTACACACACGTACGTGGACGCTGATTCGATTCCACCAATTTGATGACTGTGCCGCCTTCATGACCGTCCCCCCAAAAATAAACCCGTGCGTGTGCGTCCGAAACCAAGCAAGGAAACACGAAAGAACACCGGAAGCTAATGACAAAAAAAAGCAAAATTCAAAAGCCAAGCTATAATCTTCATATGAATAATATTCTTAGACCTAGAGTCCGCATTCAAGCTCTACAGCTCTATTACAAAAAAAAAGAAGCTTTGGTATATACAAGGACATGACATGGACATGAGATGTGGATATTTGATCCCTCTTCCCCCTTTCCCAATCCCCTTCTACGCTGACTGAGTGAAAAGAAAATTCCAACAACACCAGGTTTGAAATGCATGCCCTCAAGAGCTATATGCAATGTTCAACAATTACGACGGCGGCATCGACAACGACAACATAAAAAAATGCGAATGGGTATAAACGCTCTCTTTTCCCTCTTTTCTCCTTTTTCGCGGTTGCTTCTTTTTTGTGCAACTGCAACAGCAACTGCAATGTGTCATGCGATACGCTGAACATTTTCTTCAACAACGGCAATGGGCGCGTCCAAATCAAAGTGGGCGAGTAGGCTAAAGATCATGGATAATTGTGTCCTGGGTTGCGCTTGGAGAAGGGGAGGTGGATAGTCATTGGGCGCTCTTAGGGTACTCCATCTGGTATCTGGATTCGTACAACCTGCACGTGTCAGTTTCTGATGCCTTGGTTTCGTGGGGATTGTCCACGAGTATGTTTAATCGGAGACGTGATGAAGCTTACATGAACGTTTCGTATCTCACACCCCTCTTCTGCGTCCTCTTGATCCGATCGCCCACCTCAACGCCGGTGTACAGCAGTGGCTCGAAGCCCATGACACTTCGCCAGCGTCGTATTAAGTGCCGCCAGTAGCAGGATTCCGCTGCTTGTGTGAGGTAGCGTTCGCGGAACACTTGCACGCTGTTGTCTGCGATACGTTTTGCTTTCTCTGGGTGGTCGAGAAGGTCTTCCATTGCAGAAGAGAGATCGCTGAAGTCGCGCTCGACTTCGACAAAGTTTTGGTTGCTGCCGTTGGAACGGAATAGGTAGTGGTAGTGCTGAATCCATTGCAATTTGTGGGAGACGATTACCGAGCGGCAGAGCTGGCGGTATTTGAGCGAGCCAGAGTAGCTGCGTCCTTTGATATTGTTAGTTTGGGAGGTATTGATAGGGACAAATTGAACGTACCCTCGGCGTGTGCAATAAACATGTAGTTGCACTGATCCACAGGTCCAAGGAACTGCTCCTTGAAGTTTGGATCCGTCCACTTCAGCTGCCCAACATCACTCCACGGCTTGCCTCGTGCAGCGTCCAACAAAGCTCTGCGGAGTTTGGGTGCGAATGTAATCTTTCCCCTCCAGACGAGTTTCTCAGTCTTCTGGTCCCACGGCTCAATGCTTTCGCGCTGGACAGCCTCGTTGGCAACTTCGTCCAACGTACCAATCGAGGGCATGTCCCAGCTCCAGAAACCAAAGTCGGGAATCAGCCAGAGATTGTGGTCCTGAGCACGACGGGCGAGCGACCACATTGGCTTTGTGGGCTGTGCGGGAAGGTCCTCGACGGAGAAGACAAACTCAATGTTTGGAATGTCGGATGATTGAGGGGCCGCGAGGACGGCGCGGTAGAGGGCGCTGAGGGAGGCCATGGCCTTTTGGCGGTTGACATTGTCGACAAGAAACGTCTCGATGATGTAGAGCTAATTTGAATCAGCAAGCGCTCTCAAGATTTGGGTTTGCACGTAGCGTGCACGCTCCCGTCCAAAAAGAACATGAACAAGCATGAATGACAGCAAAAGGCAACTAACCTCGCGATTGTAGATCATAGCTCGCACCATACCCTTTGTCAGGTCGAAGCTCGACAGATCCGACTCCATGACCTTGCCCCACCGCTTCCGCACCTTGACCGCGCGCTCGATGTCCTCGTACTGCCCGGGAAAGGCACTCAGGCACTGCTCCTCGTCCAGGCCGTAGTTGTTCCTGTCCCTCTTGTAATCAAACATCCACAAATCCTGGTGCTCCTCGGTCTTGTTGGAGCCCAAGACGACCTGGTTGGCGGCACAGTCCAAGCAGGTGTCACACGCAAAGTTTGTGCTGAACTCGCACAGACAGCGGCCAGCAGGGAGCACTTCTCTAACTAGCGACGGCAGCGTGGGCTGCTCGGTGCGTGTGCCATACAGGATAGAGCAGATGAGTAGGAAGAGCAGGGCGCATGTCGAGATGAAGAAAAAGGACAGCACGTCACCGGCGCCGCAGCGTCGCCGGTAGACAAACTTGTCCTTGCGCTCCTCGACTATCCACATCTTCTCCAACATGGTGAGGGGGATCGGGGGGGCCTGGGCCGACGGGGTGGCGTGAGGACGGCGACACGCGCGGTGTGGTGGGCGCGTGAGGTATGGTATTATGTGCTAAGAAGCGGCGGCGACATTGATACGCGTGGAGACGGGCGAGGACCTAGGGGGGAGGGGGGGAAGAAGGGGTGGGTGTGTTGTCGAGCCGAGGCGGCGGCGCGAGAGTTGCGCGGTATGAGGGCACAAGAGATGATGCGGGACAACGGTGAGGGGGTTGGTGGTGGTGGTGGTGATGGCAGTCAGGGTCGGGGCAGCTACAGCCAAACAGGGAATACGCGGTGTGTGATGTATGATGTGTGATGTGGTGTGTGATGTGTAATGTGTGATGTAGGATGCGAGACGGGGGGAAGCAAGAAAACAACCGAATTATCTACAACAGCAGCGGCACGGCAGCCATGATTCGACTAGCAGCAAAGACGCAGCAACAAGGCCATTGGCAAAGCTCTCGAACCTGCACAAGAGCGACGAGGCAACGAAGCAGTGCGGAGAACGGAACTGGCACAAAAAGGAGCGAACTGGACCCAGCCGCGCAACGGTCGTGGGTCTAGCGCTGCCCCCAAATCATCGCCTCCATCCCTGCGTTTGTGATTGCGCCTGAACGCCTTGCCAGATCCATCGCCTCGCTGCATGCTCATTTCTCCCCTTCGTACTCTTCTGCGCACTGCCTCTTGCCTTGCCGTCCCGAACACCTAGACCTACACGCACAAACCCACTCCCCCTTTGGGCGGGGACACACCCACCGCCTAGCCATCTCCCCCCCCCCCATTGCATCCCGTCGCCATTCGATCAACCAACACACGCGCGGCCCGCCTCAAAGCAGCATAGCGCCCTGCATGCATGCCATCTCCGCCCTCCCATCAATCCCCCCATCCACGCCTCTCAACAACAAGCCCACCCACCAACTAGTTATAGACACCTCGCACAATCAGCACCGCCACCGCCTACCAAGGATCTTCTTACACGTGCATTACCTACTACACACAGCAGCACCTCGCCACGTGAAAATTCCCATCCCCATCCATGCACAACTAACTGCCTACGCTACTCAGACTCTAACCATACATGTCCATCACCCATCATACCACTGAAAAATACAAACCCCCCCCTCTTCCACGCACCTACCTAGATGGAATAAAAAATCGGGCACCTGGCCCTGAAAGCCCGCACGTTTGTTTCACCGCGCCAGCACCAGCAGCGTACCCAGTCCATTATCCCTGGAACTTGCCGACTAGCTGGCTGACTGGCTGACGGTCGGCAAGTTTTCAGCCTCATCCCTATCCATGGTTGTTATTGTTATAGCCCCCCCTCCGATGCAGCCCTAGTCCCATCCAGGGCGCGTATGGCGTGCCTGAGTGCGTGCGCGCAGACACTCGGCACACCTCGCCTGGTGGTCATCTTTTGGGGGGGGAGTGGGGAGAGGGCTGAAATGAAACGAAATGAACGTTTTCTTGGTCAAGTCTTAATGTTGCTTGCTTGCTTGATGGGGCGCAGGTTTTGTGAACGCTTGGTCTTGCCTTGCCTGATCTGGTCCTACCTAGCTGCGAAAAAAATGTCCCTAGTCCCGGGAGTGATCTATTGAAAAAAAAAGTGCCACCATCAGGTTAACGCTGGCTCCAATCACTCATCGCGGGTAGTCGCCGCTATCAACTATTCTCAACAAAAACAACATATTCATTGCTTTCTACAGTGATCAAGTTACTCCAAAGAGGCTCTCAACCCAACCGTCAGTTATGGAATGGGGAGGCCGGTAATGCAATGCTACGCAACGCAAATTCAACAAATTCCAAACCAAAATCCACGCAATGCAGAACGAACAAAATATCGTCACACTCGCATACTTGCATGTACATAGAAAATACTAAAATATGAATTTGGGATAAATGCCTCCAATGCCTCCAATGCCAGCCATGTATGTACATGCTGCAGCTTAGAAGCAAAGGATAAGAAGTGAAGATACAAGACTTCATATTCAAAAAAGTGAATAATCGTCCGGGGACGGCCGCACCAGGCTCGTCCAAATAAAATGTGAGACCAGCGACCAACAAGATCTACAATGCAATGCAGAATCATGTAAAGTGCCAACTCCTACAGCTGGCGGCGCTGGTCACCACAAATGCACTGCTTACACCGACAGTACATGCATATCCTTTTGATCCGTCACAAACACGGCCGGCATACGCAGCGCCGCAAATGCTGCATTCTTGCCCTTGTGTGCTGCCAACTCAAGTCCAATGTCGCGCATGCGCTCTGCGCCCCGACCAGGTGGTGGAGGTCGCTTCTCCTTGACACCTTTGCGGTGTTGCTTCCTGTACAATTGCTCTTTACGACGCTGTCTCTTCTTCTCCAGACCAACTTGGATAGCCACAGCACGGCGAGGTAACTCCGTCGGGCCAGTCTCTTCTTCATCAAAGTTTTCAAGAGGAGGAGGGTGCGTGCTCATGGGTGTTCGAGGCACTGAGGCTGATGTGATGAGAGCGGAGCGCTCGCCAATACCACCAAACCGGATGGACATCTCACTGCGTTGCCGTGCAGCCAACGGATTCACCGAGCCACGTCGAGTAGGTGGTGGTGAATGCAGACGTACTGGTGCAGGCGACCGGAGACGCTTAGGGGAGGTGCCAAACAGCTTGCGCGGAGGTGGGGACCGATGGACAGTACGCTTAGTAGGTGGTGGAGAACGGTGCATGGTGCGTTTTGCAGGTGGTGGTGACCGGAAGCGTCGTGGTGACTGTGCGGGAGAACGCTTCTTCGGAACGTCTGGACGGCGACCCCTTAGTTCGCCGTCAAGGGGGTCCATGCGGCCATGCAACATAAAGAAGTTATCGCTTTCGGAATTGACGTGTTCAACCTCGCTGACTTCGTCCTCCTCATCGTCTGGAAGATCAGGGTCTGATGTGGGGAATGTGGGGTCGATGTCCTGAGGTGTGGGTTTGTGCTTGGCTGCACGCCGGCGTTCCAGAGTCGACATGTATGCCTCCTCTGCTGGCCTGTCCTCGTCCAGTGTTCCACAAACGAAGTCTGTGCTGTCGGGGAGTTCAGGGCTTGGAACGTGGATATTAACTGGTCTTGACTTCTTGCGTCTAGGGAATGGCCTTTCTGGCATCTTGAACTCTTTTCGGCTTTCCAAGGATCCGATTGATGATTCCGAAACGGTGCGGTTAACCTTGGGTCGGAGCTGATCGAGGAGATCCATGGACGTAGCAGCGGTGGATGCTCCAGGAGCCCACCAGTTGTAGTCAGATCCGGCATCACTCTCATCGTCCGAAACAGCAAAGCCTTCCTCATCATCAGTTTGGAATCCCTCATCTGTAGCATCGCTGTAAGCATCGCTCCCATCCTGGTCGTCATCGTCGTCGTCGTCGTCATCCGCGATCTCGTCCTCGTCCTCGTCTTCGTCTTCCTCCATTGCTTCTTCCTCGGCTTCTTCCGCTAGTTGGCGAAGATTGTTCTCTACCTTGAGTGTGTCTCCCACAGTAAGTCGATTTCGGTGGACTGTTGATTCTAGTGTCCATTCATCTACCTCCTCTTCGGAACTTGCAAACTCGTGGAAACGAAATGCTTCACAGCGAACCAAGTCGGAGTTGGCACTTAGTCGACGAATTCGATCCATCATTGGCGCCTTGCGGATGCTGACAGGGGAGTTATTGCGAACGGTCGAATCAGAGCCACGGTGTGGATTTGACGATGGTTTTGGAGATTTGGGTATACGGCGTGCTGATGGGGCGGGGCTTGCCACACGAGGTCGAGGTTTGGTAGACTTGGAAGGTGCTTCCGTGGAAACCTTTGAAGGGCAAGCAAACTTGATCGTACAAGCCCGCTTTGGAGGTTCCTCTGTCTGTACAGGTGGCGCAGGCTTTGGAGGCGCTACAGGCTCTTCTGCAGGCTTTTTCGCCTTGTTTCCACCACACGCAAACATGATGCATCGCTTCCTGCCTAGAGTTGCTTCGACATTTTGCTCACTAGTAGTCTGGGTTGGCGTCTTCACAAGAGGGCCAACGTTCTCATTGTCGTGACGAATCGCTGCAAAGGGTAACTCGAACGGTTTGTTATTGAACACGGGTAACATGTTGTTGAACGAAGATGCAGGGAGGGGCGGGCTCGGTGTGCTCGTCCGTGTTCCTGGGCTCGTAAAGCCTCCATCGCTTGTCAATTCAGCCGTCGAGACGCTGTTATTACTCCAAACGGACATGCCACGAACGGGGCTCTTGTATTGCTCTTCCACGGGCGAGCTTGTAATGGAACTCGACTGTAATTGTAGCGCGGAAGTGAGGAGGGATTGTTGTCGGTCGCAACGAGGTTTGGATTTTGTGAATGAGGATACGGAGGATTCGTGAAGGTTCATGATTGAAGGTCGCGGGGTTCGTCCCAGATCGGGGGGTTCATCTGAATCGGCCGCGACTTCCTCGTCTGACGCCATAGCTGCTGGTGGTGGTGTTGTAAGAGTGATGTGCCGGCTACCAGTCTCCATTGCACCTCGTCTGCTGATGTAATCCTGTTCGTTGGCCATGACGTGTCTACAGGTGGCGATGGCTCCGCCTCCGGGTGTAAGCGAATCGATGTGGCTGGGGTTCTGTGCGCAGTTGCTAATGCAAAAACAATTACTGAGAGTGTCGATAGAATATGTTCAGGCGGTGAGAATCGTTGTGAGCGTCGTGAGTCGAGCTCTGGTGCTGTGTATTCACGAGACGCGCCTAGTCCGGCCACAATACAGTGTGGTCAAGCGAGACAAAGTCCAATGGGTGCGAGAATTTTGTCGTTGAAAAAGGTAATCGAATCGGCGGCAGTATATAGTCAAGTCGGGCTATTATTGAAGGGTATCAATTGTGATGAGGGTGGGGCCCCAGTGGACAGGAGGTTATAAAATCGATATGAACATGGTGGAAGTCTGAAAAGGTCGGACCGAGAGGTGGATTTAGTGGGAGCTTTAGAACGTGTCAGAGCTGTCAAGAGTTGATCAGTCACGGGTAGGGAAGGATACCTAGCGAAAATGAGGCAGGATCCTCAGCAATTGTGGCGACGCTGGCAGACAACCGGAAGTGCAGGTATGGAGAGCTAATGGATGTGCAGAGTCGTGGCTTGGCTGGCGTACGGCTGGTCACCCTACGCGTCAATGTTGGCGGAGTGCACCCGTCGACAGTGTCTGCTGCTACGATGGACGAGGGAAAGGGAGAATTTGACGAGATGATGGTCGCGCTGGGACTTGGCAGGTGGACGGTGCCGGCTCGATTGCCTTTTTCACCCCACGGCAGCACAGCCAATAGCGCAGGCCTGGCTTTACAAATGAGCTCAACGCCGAAGCGAGGGTCCTGGCATCATCTCGCTGTAATGGTGCGCAGATGCAGTCGAGGTCTCGAACAAGCTGGACAGCGCTGACCCAGCAGAGGGTTTCTTTTCTCTACGCCCGCTGTCTGCAACAATACGACTGACAATATTGCCGTCTATGGATCAGCCTTTGCTTGTTGCCACGGCACCACCACCACCACCACGAAGCAAGCTTCGACAGCAAAGTCACCCCACGACGCCCATGTACAAGTTGCGCGATGTTCGTTCCTTCCCGCATGCCTCGGTCGGGTAGGACCCTGATAGCTGCATCTCTCTTCGTATCTCTTTTCGTTAACCGCTGCACGCTGGCGACATCTAAGATGCCATTAGCTCGCCTGTGCTGCCGTTTGTCCGACGCAGCATCCTGCATCACACCCATGCGTGTTGTTCACAATGAGTACAAACACATGCACATGCACATGCACATGCACTGCTGCTGCTGCTCTCTTCAGCTCTCTCTCATATGCTCCATCCCATCTCTGTGCTCAGTGGGACCTCTCTCGTGTTGCTGTCCTGGTCTCTCCACTACCTGCCTCTCCATTATGTCGCTGGCCCCTCCTGCCCCTCCTACAACTCACCGCTTCTCACCGCTCTTCCTGCCTGCCTGCCTCCCTTCCTTCACATGCAGCCAGCACAGCGCTCCACCATCATCTGACTGCACACGAGACAGCGCTATTTCCGGAACCACCAGCGCGTGCGTTTCATCAATCGCACATGCGTTGCCGCGCTTTTGTGCAGTGCCCAGGTTTTTGGGGCTTGGTCCCAGCTTCCTGTTCGCTGGACCACGCCATCCTTGCGTTGATAGCACGCGCCCCAGCCGGCTCGTGCGGGGAACCTGCCTGTTTTCTACATAGTAACAGCCCAAAAGACCCTTTCCAAGGCTTGTTTCGACTTTGCTCTCATGATCAGCGAAAGCAGGTGGGGGCGGGGCACTCGCTTTGCAAGACTATGTCGTTACGCACAGGTACGTACTGCAGCGGAAGATCGTGGGCCGAGCGTTGCTGCGCTGTTCTTTCGTCAGCCAAACATTCATACATAGTAGTCAAGATCCGGACACTATCCGGCCAATCTGATCAAAGGAGGGGTATCCATGGAACTGCCGCCCGTGCCTTTCTCCGCTCCTAGATGACGTCTTCTGGAGCTAGAGGCTGCACTTCTTTCCGAAGCTCGAGAAGCTGAGCTCTCGGATCCCACGGGCTGGGCATTGATTTGATTTGATTGTGGCTGAGGGAGTACCCGGCTTGCCCCATCGTTCTCCTCTTATCTGTCAGCTCTGGAGAGGTAAGCCACCGAGGACGTCGACCTTGTTTGCCATCATCAGCATGTTTCTCTATATTTCAGCTGCCGTCAGCATCTGTGACGTGATACGACTAGCTTCAGTATTCTTCATGCAACTCATGATGACTGTCCCGTCAAGTATTGTATCTTCTCCCTTTTCACTTTGTTTATCAAGGTAGACTTCAGTACCGTTCTCTGTAAGCTGTCAGGCTGTGTGAACGCGAAAAGGATCTGCTCGTGTAAGAATTACACGAGCTCAAGAGTGGCATGATTACTCCTAAATTGCGTAATGCGAAGAAAGTTCTATGTGACAGAAGTTAAACTGGAAAAAGTCACTAGCAACGTTGTCGTCCCAATGATTGTACCTCCTCTCCATGAATCTGAAACATTCTGACTTGGCAACATCTTGCCAAGCTCCTCGTCCAACTATCTTCTTGTACATGAATAAGCCACATCAGGCACATGAGACAATGACTTGCATCGCATGAACTTGGTACAGGGATTGCTCAAAGTGAAACTCATCATTGAGCGTGTGTAAAATATACCACAGATATCAAGACTCAACCTTTAATCTTACATACATCCTTCTCGTTCTTGACTACTAGCTCTTCCAAGTTGCACGGATGATATCCGCCGCCTTCTCCGCAACTCCATACACCGTCACCATGGTGTGCGCCGCTGGCAAGACAGGAATAACACTGGCGTCCACAACCCTCAGGCCCTGCACACCATAAACCTTCAAATTTCCATCTACAACACCACCCTCCTCTCTCTTGCCCAGCTTGCATGACCCAGCAGGATGGTACAACGTCCCCGATGACGCTCTAACAAATTGATCAATGTCCGCATCACTGGTGACATTCGCACCAGGCACAATCTCCACGGGTGATAGCTCCGCAATTCCATCCGCAGTTACGAGCCGTCTTGCGAAACGCACACCCTCACGGAGTAGCGTAACGTCAAGCGGGTTACGGAGGAATCCTGAATCGGCAATCGGCGCGTCGAAGATACTGGATGATTTTGCCTTGATGCTACCGCGCGAGTATGGGTGCTCTAGGCCAAGAACCAGGGTCCCGTCGCTCCAGATGAGTTCGAGCATGCCGACGTCAGTGGCAAGGAGCTTGGAGGTGAGAAGATCGTATTGTGCTTTGTAGCCTTTTACGACTTCGGCGGGGGTGTTGGCAGGGAGGGAGGCGGACGCATCGCTTGCAGCGGCGAGGGAATGGAAGGCGGATGAGGTATTGGAGTAGGTAGATAGAGGGAGGAAGAGGAGGAAATCAGCGGTGGGAGTAGTAAAGGGGCCTTGCTTAGATGCGTTGTATTGAGCTCTGGCGGCGGCGGCGTAGGTCTGATTAGAGGTGAGAAGAGTGGAAACTGGGAGATTGGTTGTGACTGATCGATACGGTTAGAATTGGAGTGAGCTGTACAGGATGGTAGGATATCTTACTAAGATTCACAACTGGGAGTAGGATGTGGTCGTGGAAGTTGTGTCCCACTGCGGGTAGATTCACGACTGTAGGTACGTTGATACTGGCGAGAAGCGCGGGATCACCGATACCAGAGATTTGAAGAATCTGAGGAGAGTGTATGGATCCAGCAGCCAGAATAGCTTCCTTCTTAACTCCCACAGTGCGACGTGCAGCATTCGCAGATGGGGCATACTCAACACCAGTAACCTTGACGGTTGCATCCTTCGTGCTAGTCACAACTTTTGTAACTTGCTGGCCAGTAATGAGATGAAGGTTGCTTCTCCGGACAGCAGTGTCGTAGTATGCCTCCTTAGCAGAAGATCGCACGACTTCAGTGTGGTGAATATTGTGTGGGCAGTAGTATCCACCAAAGGCGTTTCCAGTGGATTCATCGTTGATAGGAATTCCGAGCGCCTTTGTCGCTCTCACAATATTTTCTGCATATGTCATTAGCTTGGTCGATTGGAAACTGGGTGACGAAAGTAACACGCACTAGTCAATGGCCAGAAGAAGCGAGAGTATGTCGTTTGCATGTAGCCTTTGTTGCCGCGGAATGACAGATCTGGCTTGATGTCGTACTCCGCAAGGATCTCCTTTGTCGGAGGCGCAAAGTTTTCGTTCTGTAAAAGTTAGCCATCTATGCTCGACCGCACCGAACAGAAGTAAAAATAGATATTGCAATACCTTCTTGAAATATGGTAACAAACCTGCCCATCCCCATCCTTTGTTTCCAAGTGTCTCCCAACCGTCAAAGTCCGATTTAGATCCGCGATTGAAAACCATACGGTTCAACTTCGTAGAACCTCCCACGATTTTGCCCAAGTTGATGGTCACTTCGCGGCCGCCCAACGCTGCGTTAGGTGCATAGGTCCTGTTCCAATCATATTTTGTTCCCAATGCTCCACCCGCAAGAGCTGGGATAGTGAAGACATCCTCATTTGCGTCACTATTGGACTGTGTCAGATTCAAATGACCCACAAGAGAGGTGAAATTGAAGACTTACAAGCCTCCAGCCTCGATTACCAGAACGGTGATGGCTATGATACATTAGCTAGGCTCTCCTCCTTTTATGAATACTTTACGAGGAACTCACCTGAATTTTCAGAAAGCCGGTTGGCGACAGTGAGACCTGAAGCTCCAGCTCCTACCACGACATAATCATAATCCTTGAGGAGATCTCTGGGGCTCGACACAACTTTTCCTGCGAAATAGGGGTGCGCAAGGGCTCCCGAAGTGGAAAGAGTGACTGCCCACACAAAAACGTGAGTCTTGGGAAACAACATCTTGAGTTTGTGAAGGATTTTAAAAAAAAACCTGCGAGGCACAAACGATACTTAACTCATCTTCAATTGTACAACTTCACCCATCATTAATGTACTAAAACACAACTTCTGACCGTAATAGCGCCGCAACCCGTCCCTCCACGAACTGCCGAAATCCAACACCAAGCAAACCGAAAGTGAAAGCGGCTGTGCAACCAGACTGATGGAAATTAGCAAGCAAACTATGACGTAGAACTCGCATGGTGAGAGGCACGTTTTCCCTCTTGAGTCGGAGTAATCGATGCTAGTCGAGGTACCTTGTTGATAGGCTCCCACAAAAAGCAATATTTTCGGATGGCTTGCATCCTTGCTGCTAATCTATGTGAACCATGAATCGTGACAATTAACTTGAGTAGGTAGGTACTGAAGTTGCGCCGAGAATTTGGTGATTGCTACGGTTTTATCAATTAGGATTACGTGCCTAGGATTCGAAACGGAGCGGGAGGATCATGCCGAACAAGCACGGCATTTCGTATTGATGCTCTTCGGGTCACAAAACGGACATAACCGAGGTTATGAATCTGTTAATATCCATCTCAACTGTAACTGGGGTTGAGTCTTGAATCTGTGGAAATGCACACTAGCATGCTTTGTAATCTGTTCCTGATCACCATACAGCCACTCTTGGCCTCCCGCTCTCGCGTTCTCCGATACTAGTGCCTTTTCTCAGCCATCCTACAACGCCACCCTTCTTTCTTTTCTATTTGGTCTTGTCCTCAGCATACTGTTATACCCATGTTTTGTTCAGGTCAAGATTCAGTTTTGGCTTCGAAGTCCTAGCACCCACATATTGTCGCAAAAATCCCCGTTTGGTTGATCACCTTTATTTTTTTGGTGTTCGCTGTTCAGTCTTTACTTTCCAGTTGGCCAGATTTTACTGCGTAATATAGTGGCTTATTGATGGCATCAGGTTCAGGAGCACCGCGCCCGTAGTAGTCATGTATGTTCTGTTCCTGGCCTCGGTTCTAATCTCGGTTCATGATTTTGATGAATCGGTCTTCCTTGACACAATGCCATCAGGCGCCCGACTACTGTGCGCCACGGGGGTCTTTCTATTGGATAGCGTTACACAATCTAAATGTTTGCGGCCCTCGCTCAATTCAGGATCAAACTTTGTTTACGCATAGATCTCAGCTGTTCCAGTCGTTTAAGATTGCTATGCAGCCCTTTTACCTTCTACTTTAGTAAGTGATGTTATAGGCCTAATACTATATCATAAAAACAACACATTCCTTGCAGTCGCTCAACAACACCTAGTTGTCTCCATTACTTCGACATGCATACCGTCTATTGCCTTTCGATGCTGTAGAAGTACTCTAAAGATAGTTTCTCTATCGCTTGAGGAACATAGCTCATTTACCAGCTTGACACGTAAGGTGGGACATATTACCTAGGTTACAGCTGCCAGTCGTCAACCCGGAAGCGAGTCATTGACATTTTGTTTTTCTACGTTTGAAGTTCCAGCCTGTTGAAGGAAGAGATAAGCTGTGGATATTTGGAGTAAGCATGGGCTTTTTATTCTTTTGAATCCAGTTTAGGTAGACAAGCGTTGTGTAGTAGAAATTGGTATCAGTAGGTACAATTATCTTCTTTTTCCAATTGAATGCTTCTTGTTCGATAGTGACATTTGTATGTTTTTGGGTGCTTCATTTGCGGACAACTTGGCAGTTGGTGTGAGTAGCCAACTGGCGGCGTTCAACACAACAGCTACTTCCTTGAGGAGATTTCTCGGGACCTTGATCTTATCAATATAATGTGTTGGCTTTGTGGTGGGAACTGTGAACCAAGGTTAGAAATTTTGCGCTGGGATATGGTGTCAGAAGTCATTGTGTTGACTGCAGTATTTATCAGAACCTGGAACTGCAAAAAAAGGGCAGGTAAACTTCGGTGCTGCTTCTTAACCGGACTGCAAGAATGTCATTAGGATGAGTGGTATTGGTAGTCTTTTGCTCTTCTGAGTGAGGAGTGGACTTGGATATTGTTCAGCGTCTGCACGACAGCATTCTGCGAAGTTAGAAAATAACACCTCAAGAGGACAACAGTATCGAGATAATTATTCAAGAAGGTACAGAGAGCTAGAGACGAAGAAAAGAAAAAAGCTCATTAATAGTGTGCACACATTGTTAACAAGAACGTTCCACAGGATATTCATGGTAGGGAAGACACGATGTTATATACGGACCACGTTTCCTCTGCAAAATCAGTGCAGGGTGTACGCCCATCGCCTTGATGGCTCATTTTTTTTCTATCGCTTTATGATGTGTTTACATATCGTGTTCGTTCCTCTTCCATGGTGCTTCGTCTACAACTCCTCCTTCTCCACGCCAGCAATAGACACCAGCTCTGTCTCAAAAACTGGTATTGTCAGTACAATCCTCTTTGTTTGGGACAAGGTGCCAACTTACTCAAAACGCTGTTACCCGGAATGGGGCCAGTGCCTCTGGAGCCGTACGCCCAGTCGGGCTGGATGGTCAACTTCCTCTTCTCGCCAGGGCACATGCCAAGCAGGCCCTGATCCCAGCCCTTGATGACCTGGCCCTTGCCAACGGTGAAGCTGAGAGGCTGTCCACGGCCGTACGAGGCATCGAACTCGGAGCCGTCGCTCTCAAGCGTGCCACGGTAGTGTACGAAGATCTTGTCGCCAGCAATAGTCTTGCGGTTGCACTTCACGGCTGTGGTGACTTCGGTCTTAAGGTGCTGCGGGCGCATTAGATTATGATACATACACAAAGGAAGAAGTAGAACGTACCTCGTTGTTGATGATGTCCGCGGCGAACACACCTGTGGCGAGTGCAAGGAGAGTTGCGACCTTCATGTTGAGTGTATATGTAAATTTTGAGCTTTTGGAAAGTTGTAGAGGAGATGTAAGACAATTGGACGTCGAGATGGCTGCTGAGTGGCGGAAGCCAGCGACGTGGATGTGGGGAAGCTTGCTGTGCCAAGGTTTGGACCCTTGGAAATCGGGCCTATCGTTACCTAGTTGTCCATGTACCACACCGCTCGTGCCCTTAGCCTATTCTACAGTCGGCTATTTCCCTGCATCGTTTGTATCGTCGTCTCTTCTTATCGCTACTGAAAGAACGACCATCTTCTGGGCCTACTATGACGCTGAAACTGAGATTTGGACTCAACCTGCCTAAACGTACTCAGCATCACAGGTGGGGGCTCAATGTCACTGAGACCACAAGACAATCCCACAAGTTTGTTGGAAAGAAAACACTTAACACTGTCAGGTGGGGGCAAAGACTATGATACTGGCAACGGCCTGTTCCTTCACAAATTCAGTCTCTTAAGACAAGTGTCTCTGACTTTGTGGGCTATGTGAAGGCAGAATGGGCTCATAGAACAAGCCAGAACTTTCTTGGACACATAGAAGAGATAACTGCACCAAAGTCAATCCGTAGACGAAATTGAAACAAGGTCCAGAGACGGGAGTAAAAATTACTTAAGATCGAAGTCCTAGGCAAGTGGAAGAGACTTGAATTAAAAGCGCACAAATATGCTCACCAAGTACCCTCGGAACTATCATAGCCATTTGCACTCAAATTTGGTGGTTAACGTCACCTATCGAAATAAACAAGTATTTGCTAAATCTATCACTCAATGTTCCTGTTACAGCATTTACATGTTCCTGAATCAGTACCGCGAGAAAATGATTTTGAACATTATTTGGTCTGGTTGCAATATTCTGTCTATATATGCTACATCTGATTAAGTAGGCAAATGTTGCAGTTTTTAAACTTCAGGATGTTTATCTTCTCAATTTATTAATGATACTCATGAATTTCTTTTATTTTACGAGCATGCTTTCCCGTTACGCAGTTCGGAACTTCGAGCCATCTATTGGCCAATCCCCACTTCACTTATTTCTTCCCTCTCATCGCAATGCAATGTTGAAGATTCGAGTGCGTAAGTAGGCTGTTGAAGATTTTGAGTGCGATACCAGATTTAGCTGAACCATTGGTAAACATATTTTTAATTCCGTCGCCCCGATTGATTCATGGAAGGGACTTGTTAGGTATGTTTAGATAAGGCGAAGGATTGAAGTGGTAAAAGTGGGATCATAGGTGGCCTTAAGAAGACCTGATCTTGTTAGTGAAGTTCAAACTTACCGTTCAGGCTGACATTTTTATTCATGTCTAAATAAATGCCATCAAATTCTATTGTTCTGTATGTTCATTAATTCACCCGATTTGACAATTTCATAATGCATACAGATGGAAGTCAGATTTGAAACTGAATTTGAAGTAGGTGTACTAATTTTCAGGCGGGAAGTGCTAAGACGTTGTGAGATGTATGCGCTTATCCAACGTAAGCTGCTCAATACAAACAGGGTTACATGGTCGTAATTTTCTGCTTGGCTGACCTAACTATGCCATGCTTGTTACAATGAGGACAATATATAAATACCGATGTTCTTGAATGAAATTTAGATTCTATACACTGTGAAATCATACCACAATCATGGCCAATCCCAAAATTCCAATCCCAGAGAAATATAAGTCACAGCTACGCTATGTAGAGCCAAAAGATACACGCCCCGATACCGAGATCCTCGAATCCTTCAATGAACATACGCCCATCACTTCGGAGAAGAACATTTGGACATATTGGCACTCGGGTGTTAAGTCCATGCCCAGTTGGTGTCAGCGCAACATCATCAACTGGGTACGCCTTCACGGATCAGAATGGACTGTTCGGATTCTTGACACTGTTCCTGACTCACCCAATCATGCGTTGAAGTGGATTGCGCCAGAGGACTTACCCGAGGCCTTTGTCAAGGGAACCATGACTGGACCATATGTCGGGCCTCATAGTGCAGACTTTCTGCGTGGTGCGGCTCTGTATGCGTATGGCGGAGTGTGGATGGATGTTGGAAATATACTATTCAGACATTTGGACAAGGTTTGCTGGGACCAGCTTGCAGACGAGAGTAGTCCGTATACTGTAAGTGCACCGTGGATGTTCGAGCAGTACATTGCGAACCACTTTGTTGCAGCGAGGAAGGGTGACGATTTTATCAAAAAGTGGTTAGTAATGTTTCAATCTGGGCAGCATCCTTTCCGTTTTGCTGACATAAACCAGGCATGATCTTTTCGTCCACCTCTGGAAGGGTCGGGACGACTTCACCGGTGTGATTCAGTCCCCCTTAATCGCGTTCATGCAGAATTTCAAATTCTCTGAGGCTGAGGCGCGGGGTTTCAAGTGGGACTTCAAGGTCGATGAAGCAACAGTACTCGGATACATAGGACAATGTGTGGCCTGGATTCGACTTGCATGGCTGCAGGAGCCAGACGGAGGATTTGATGGTGTCGAATACTGGGCCAAAAAGGTATTGCTCTTTGATGTTGGAGCTGAAGACTGGGCTGCCGAGCAGATCGTGGGATACAAAGGCGAGGATCTTTTCAACGTGTTCGTAACGAAGAGAGATGAAGACACTGGGAACAAGACATACAAGAGAGCTGAAGAGACTACTTGGAGATTACTGACGAAGAGTACCATGCAAAAAATTACTCATGGAAAAGGGTTGCTGCATTCAGTAGCTGCTGGCGTACTCTTGGACCTTCCTGAGAACAAGGGGGGCGACCAGTTACCAGGAACTTTTGGAGAGTTGTTGCGGTATGGAAGTGTACATTTTGAACAGATGAGAGAGAGCGTTGCTTACGTTGATCCGGTTGCTGTGGGCTCTTCGTTCATCATTCGCAAGGGGATTACTGAAGCCTGACCTAGACGCCCGAAGATAGTTACACCGACAGACCTATGAGAAGAGTTGATACAAACCTCTTAGAACAAACAGACAGTCAGTGTAAAATCCTTTCAAAATTTGCAATAGAAGACTTCTGCCTTGGATCAAACTCAAGTCTTCAATCCAGTGCGGAGCAACTTAGTTGTGGGTACATCATCACCAATTTCATCCCTTGTATTATAGATTCACGTGCAAGTTCCTCCGACAGGTTCGTCCGCAGAGCCGCGGACTTGCATGTTGAACCAGCCGTTAAAGGCTGATAAATATTTAGTTACAAAGGCTACCCCCAGGTTCACGCAATCCTTTGTGATAGGACCCCTGGCTGAAAGGGCATCCTTGGGCTATTTGCAATATTGTGAGAGAATCATAAATATTCCTGCACTTATCGTGAGGCTAGGCAAGTGTTTCCCTTGCATCATTTGCAACTTCTTTCATTGTTTTGATACAGCATTGCAGTTCGGCTCACAAGGTTCTATGTTTGGAAACACTCGCTAGAGAGATGATAGCGGTGAACTTGCGTCCCGGTCATCGCGCAGCGCACGCGCTGCGGAGATAACGCTTAACTCCACTAGTTCATATACAATCAGACCCAACGACAATGTCGACATTGCGAGCCCCATATTTGTGAAATAACTTTTTGCCGGCGGATCACAGTAACAATTGAAAAACATACAAGTGACCTGAGCCCTGAACCAACCGCCAGTCTGCACTGTCTGACGAAAACCAAGCCGCAACGCAATGACCTCACACGTCTCACAGCCCTCAGAAACATCACCGCTTCTGTCGGCACCTAATCAAGACGCATATGCGACAGGGGTAAACAATGGCGCTGGGCAAGTCGAGGATCATCAAGACGGAGGCGATATTGAACGACAGATCAGCAATGGAGACAGCTTCAAACACCAAGGTCTGCCGGAGGTTAGGGCGCGCTTAAAATATATTTTCCCAGCGATAGCAATTGGTGTAAGCACTCATCACCATCTACTCGTTTTAACATGAACCTAAAGTTTTACTCGAAAGGTCTTTTTGTCAGCCGCAGACCAAACTCTGGTTGTCACTACATACGGAATCATTGGTACCGACCTACACGCCCTGTCCTCAACCTCTTGGATAGCAACTGGTTACTTCCTCACCCTTTCTGCATTTCAACCCGTATATGGCAAGCTCAGTGATATCTTCGGACGGAAGCAATGCCTTCTATTTGCCTATCTGGTCTTTGGTATCGGATCAACACTTTGTGGTTTTGCTCGCACTATAGGCGAATTGATAGCGGCGAGAGCGCTTGCCGGTATAGGAGGTGGAGGTATGACGGTGGTTGTCAGCATTCTCATGAGCGATGTTGTGAGCCTCAGGGAACGAGGCACATGGCAGGGATACATCAACATTGTGTACGCGAGTGGTGCCGCCGCTGGAGCACCGCTTGGAGGTTTGCTTGCAGATAGTATCGGTTGGAGGTGGGCCTTCATCGCGCAGGGACCGCTCTGTGTACTTGCCTTCATTGCTGTTGCCTTGGTACTTGATGTTCCAAAAGAGGACCATTCACACTGGAAGGCCAAGGTCCGCCAGATTGATTTCTTGGGCGCCACGATCCTCATTATCGCCGTTGCTGGCTTGCTCATTGGGTTGGACCGCGGCTCGAACGTGTCCTGGAGTAATCCGCTCACCATTGCGGGACTCTGCACTACCCCATTATTCGGAGTTTTTGTTCTGGTCGAGAAGTACTTCGCAAGCCATCCCTTCGCGCCGGGACGAATCATCCTCAACAAAACGCTCTTCGCGTGCTATCTCTGCAACTTCTTCAGCTTTGGAGGCTGGCTTGCAGCATTATTCTTCATCCCACTGTACTGGCAAGTCATCGGTGACTACCGCGCCTCTCAAGCTGGAGTGCTACTTTTGCCTTGTATCATCTGCGGTGTTAGCGGCTCGCTTTTCGGCGGCATCTACATGAAGCGCACAGCCAAGTACTACTGGATTACAGTAATGGCGTACACGAATCTGACAGTGGGCTTGGCATTGATCCTTCTATTTGCTGGAACCATCACCAAAAGTCTGCCACTCATGGTCATAGGTACATGTATTTGTGGCTTCACCAATGGTATTGGAGTGACGACCACACTGATCGGGCTTAGTAAGTTATCCTTGCTGTATTCAGTATATGCAACTAACTCTCTCACTAGTTGCAAATGCCTCTCATACAGATCAAGCTGTAGCCACCGCATGTAGCTACCTTTTCCGCTCCCTAGGCTCCGTGTTCGGCATCTCCATGTGCGCAACCGCATTCAACCAAACGCTTCGCAAATCCTTACGATCTGCTCTTCATGGCGACAAGGATGCAGAAGAGATTGCCGAGCGTGTCCGAGCTGGTCTATCATACTTTAAAAGCTTGGAACCTCACCTGAAAGAAATTGTGAAGGAATGCTATGGCGACGCTACAAGGGCCGCATTGGGGGTTAGCATCGTTTTAGTGGCCGGGAGTTCTTTCTTTGCTTGGTTTATCAAGGAAAAGAGGCTAGAGAGATAGAGGAGCTGCTACAGGATGGGCTGGATAACATCCTGATCTATGATTGATATCTACGTGTGTATTTGATATGAAGTAGAGTTTCACCGCCTATCCTTCATTCCCTTCAGAATCTCAACAACCTGCGGTAAAAGCTGTTCAACGTTTTCCGAGCATCTGATTGCCTCCCTCCCCGTATTATGCTCTGTCACGTCACCAAAAAACGCCTCCTCACCTCTCACACCACCCATGTTCAGAATCCCAATCGGCATGTTCTGCTCTTTCGCTCTCTTCACAAGCCTCCATGCCGAGTATGTCGCAAGACTGCTCCCAATGACTAGAATCCTTGAGGCGCTGTCGACAGCCTGCTCCGCAGCGACCTTTGTTGCAGCAGGAATACTCTCGCCAAACATGATGACAGCAGGTTTCAACACGCCACCCTCACTATCCGGCGACCACGCACCATCCTTATCCACTTGCACCTTCACAGTCCCTCCGCCTGGTTTACTGGGAGGCTTCTCTAGGCACACTGGACACGCGGGATATCTGAATGTAGTGTAAGGGGCGTTAGGTACGTCAACGTCGCCGTCTGGGTTCGCCTTGTATCCTCGCTTGCGGCGCTCCTCTGGATTCTCAGTATCCAAGGCACCAGACGCGAGCATTTCCTCGAGGAAAACAGCCCATCTGGGATTGAGAGATGTGAGTTGTTTCTGGAATGCGGGACGCGGGTACTCGTTTCGGCACGTTATACAGACGAGGGAGCGAAGGTAGCCGTGAAGTTCGGTGGTAGGAAGACGGGGATGTGCTGTTGGGTGGAAGGAATCTACATCTGTGACTCTGTTAACCTTGAGCGTGTAGGAAGCTTCTGAAAACCGACATTGGCTAAAGATGGAATGTACGTACTTTGCGTGATGACATTACCAACAACACCCAGCTTTCCCAACTCCCCACAGGCAGCATGCGCTTTGTTTGGGCCTGCCTTGTCTAGGGTTGTCCACCCCAAGAAACTCCTTGCCCAGTACCTCTTCCTCGCCTCGTGACTTGCACAGAACTCATTGTAGAACACGGGCTTATACGTCTTGTTCAGCGTGTACGTTCCGTTTGCGCCGCGATAGTCTGCCAATCCAGATGCGACCGAAATTCCAGCTCCAGTCAGTAACAATGTCTTCCCATTGCCACTCCCCTTCTCCAACGTCGACGCGAATCGCGAGTTGTTGCTTGGCGTGGGTAGAGAAGGTGACAAAAAGTCTATTAATGCAGCGATGGCTCCGCTCACTGTGTTCGCGCTCGCGGGGATTATTTTGGGAAGAGGCAGGGGGTCGGTGTAGGGAATGCGGAGGAGGGGCATTGCGCGTGCATGGAAGCATCTACCTGCAAGTCCATGGTTGTCGCGATTGGAGAGTGCAAAGTTGGGCGGTTGCGTGGTTTGATGGTTATGTCATTATGTTCTTTAGTGTCGGCGGCTAGCTAGCCTGGCGATTCGCGGATCAACTGTGCATTGTTCTTAGTGTTTGCACATCATGTATGGGTGATCTTATGGTGAAAGACTTTGGTATGATTAGATTTAGGTGTATGTCCATAGCAATGCCTCAAAATATGTTCCCGTGATATTCGTTGGCAAGAAATTGAAAAGTGTATATATTATGTTGAGAGAGGCCATTGCCAGGGCTGTCCTACAAATAGAAACATTCGCAGAATTGCGCATTAAAATCTTGTCTACTGTCGTTACAAGATTGAACACCTCAGTGAAAAGTAGGAACTCTGTACTGTCTATCTTAAAAAACTACTCCAGTCTCTAATTGCATTTTGAAAATTGAGAAGCATGGAGCATACGGATGAATGATTGTTGAAGTTAAGATAAATTGGAATTGAGGAGAAGAACAACTTCAAAAAGTATGAAAAATTCGTTACTATGCGATATCTTACCAACCTTGTCTCTGACACCATGGCTATCAGTCGTGATATTGAAAAACGCTTGTGTATGATCAAAAGGGGATGTCTAGATCGCTCTTGAACCAACAAAGGCAATTCTTCCAGCCAAGCTGAAGTAATTCAACGAAAAAAAAAATAGATATTGAGCTATCTGACATACATTCATTATTGAAAGACCAGTGGAAAAAAATGCGTAATGAATAAAAAAGCAGGTTATGCAGGCCGAAAATCAAAAGGGGTAGTACAATATACTGGTGTCGAGCAAAATGCCGAGAATACGTGAGGCTCGTGATATTTGTAGCGTCGTGACGCTTGATGCAGTTGTGGTCGAATGAAATTTGGGAGTGGTTTTGGAGGAGGTAGGTCTTTATTGCGGCGGACCCATGCGATGAGGGGCGTACTGTGTCGGTTGCAGTATTGACTGAATGCTGGGTACGCGCTGCTGATTTGAGGAATAGCTTTCAGCATACTGCGTGTAGTTTGCTTCGGACATGCCAGAGATGTCTGCGTGATTGTCCTCTGATTCTTCATCCAGGTCAGAAATGCCTATTCCGCTGTCACCGCAGTGGTCGTTGTAGGTAATACCCTGTTTCTTCTGCGCCGACCGTTGCGCCTGCTGAAGATTCTTAAACCCCTTCTCCATACACTACAAATTTAGTTAGTCGGATTTCAAACAGTATCGAAGATAATTAGTTTACCTTTGTCTCTACCAGCTGCCACTTCTCTCCGACCCGAGTAGCGAGTATGCTCCACATCTCTCGTCGAACCTCCATGTACGCTTGCGCCAAAACGTCTAGCTTTACACCATCCCACTGTTCGGCATTCTGTTTCTCCATCAACCGCTCGTGTCTCTTTCGGCAGGCATTTGGTGATTTGGAGGGGAAATGTTTTGGTGCAATCTGGTTCCAGTTGAGACCTTGAGTTCTTGCTTGGATGAGAGTCTCATCATCTCTTGCTGACCACGTAGAGCTCCGAACGCTTCCGCCTACTATTGATGCGGTCGAGGTTGAGATGGAATTGCGATGCAACGAAGTGGTTTTCTCAACTTTGGGCATGTTGGCGACCAAAGAAAAAAGAAGGACAGGTGAGAGCAAAAAGATGAGATGAAGACTGGGCGGAATTTAGGGACTGATGGAGATATGACTGATGAGAACGAGTGAAACTCGTATTACGATTACGGTAGTGAGGGTTATGGAATGAATACGACAAAGTGATAACGAAGCTGAGGTGATAAGCTTGGGGAGAGGAAATGAAATGAGAAATAAATATTCACACCTTAGGCTTGGGTTGTCTGAATCTACTCCTAAGGCTGTTGTCTATGACTTTATAGATAGGACCTCAGTCTGTACCTACCACGAAAAAAAGACGAACGGGCCGTTCGGAGAATTCTTTGAAACAAGAACATGTTTCTATAATCGCTAGATCACTGTTTTGTTTACTTAGACGGGTCACTCAAGTTGGCCAAAAGGAGGCCGACCACTCGCCCAAAATTCTAAGCGCCATCAGAAAGGGTAAGTTGAGCCTAAAACTGGTTGTCAGATCGGCCGAGGCAGGGGCACGGAGTTCTTTTCTGTCCTAAACAAGCATAGGTTACCAACAAAGGAAGCGCCTGTTTGAAGATGCTTCCTGTGCTCCCCGTTGCGGCTGTATCTAAGAATACTACTGTGGAGGGAAGGGCGGCTAAGTTAGCCGCCAGCCTTGACTTAATACGACAGGACTGGCTGGAAAGCCAAACAAAGACCATCTTGGCAGGCACACAAGGATAGAGGCGCGCTCCGTATGAACTTGCGTATGTTAATGCAGTCGTCGGCAATCTGTAGGGCTGAACACTGATGAACTGGTGGCATGAAGTTGCGCTGGTGAGAGTCGTTGAAATTTGCCATGGGGAATATCAACTGCATGTGGGCATTGGCCGAAGAGAGTCTGACATTTGCGATACCGCATTAAAATAGCAGCGCCACATCTCGTGGATGAATAGCTAAGCGGCGTGGTTGCGCTGCGGGTTGGTGTTTCAAACAGTGATGGCAGCGGCTGTCGATATCTTTGGGGCTGCTTTGAGGGTACGTGCGTGCTCCACCATACGAACTATCTACGAACTGTCTCAGCCTTGATGTCAATTACTGGCGAGTAAAAATTATTACGTGCCGATATTCTGGCTTTCTCATTGAGTTACTACTCGCATGTACTCAGAATATCTAAAGCCATTTTAATTGCTAGGTTGAAACATGGATTAGTTGCGAGCAAGAGAGATGGCATGGGCAGTGTCGTTCATGCGCACGGCTGCTGGCGCACGGAACAATCGTTCGCGATATTATCATCGTGGGCCATTCTTTGCACAGCCTCATCGTGACCTCAGCTCTCAATATTCAGATCTTGATGATAATTAAAAAACTTACAAACTCGGTATGTCTTCTTCATAGAGACTAATTTATTAACTGTTATCTCAATTGCGAATAATGGTAGACTCGTTATTTGAATTGGTCCTGTGTCAACGCCAACTGATCATGCTCAATAGTGATTTGGTATCTTCAATCTTCCAGAAGCTGGAGAAAGGGGCAGTAGCCGCTAGCTTTCTGGATGACCTGTAATATAGTCACCTCTCACTTACGAACCTGATAAGTATGGAGAGAAAAACAGGCTACTATCAGATCAAACTTGAATTGGCAATGAGAGAAAACAAGTATTTGTCGCAAGAGGTGCCTCGCCCATCCCGACGCGTATTGAAATCCCTAGGCACCTTATCTCATCGCCTTCTTGTATTGGCATTTTTATCCATTAGTATCCCTATTAAGCCAGAGCCTGGGGTACGATATGTGAACACGAAAACCCCATGTTGGAGACGCAGCTGCCCTTATTATCTGGCCAGACTTGCAAATATACTTACAGAGTTGGCATTCTCCGTCTAATCAGATCTCTGCGATATCTGCCGTACTTAAAGAACCAAATTAGGAGATGTGGGCCGGCCATGGGTATATGGCGTTTTGTCCTTATTCGTCCAGTCCAATCCAGGATTTGACTGTAACGTGACGTGCGGAAGCGATAACACTCTGACTTTCAATAAAGTTTTAATTTTGCAGGGCGACCCAAGTGCTACAACTGGCGAAATAACATCAAGTATGGATGCTAGGATGTGTGTTATGATTGTGGGGAAGGCCCATTGGTTGGTGGATTCAAGAAATGGAGATGCGCTAGCGCGCATTCAAGGTCTTCCAATCCGGAACATGCTTACTCAACTGCTCCGTTCCCCTCCTCCACACTGAACCCATGACCGAAAATTCATGTTGAATAGTAGTTTACAGTTGGCTACACCTGGCAAAACATCGCTGCAGATAGATTTAGCGCATGGAACAGGAAAATGATTTGCCTAGATGAGCCTCGTATTATGCAAATTTGAACGGACATGACCATAGTTTTGACCACCAAAGTAAACGCAAGAAACGATATCTTTTAGAGGTCTGGCTGTCTTGGCGTTATAGACCACTCAGAGAATGGCTTGAAACAAGAAGCTCTCTTTTTAATTCGAGGTAGAGTGTCACCTGAACGACGTACACGAAGCCTCTTGTGACCTGAGAGTTATGTAGACAATATAAGATGACCACAGGTGCTTCTCTCCGACTTTTACATTCGGGCGGACTACCTAATATGCAAGGATCATGAGCGATTTGCTTGATCAGTCCACAAACAATACCCATACAAGCAGGATATCCTCTTCCGCCACCACAGCAGGTATCATGTCACTATTTAAGTTAGTCTTTTTACGACTTATCGGAAAACTATAATATATTCATTTGGTTTTCGCGCATGTCTTGGTATACGAATCGCGTCACATGGCTGTTCATACTTCCATATTTGATGACCATAGTTAGCGCAACGTCACTCTGACCTGAAAACGGCATAAAGGCCTTGCGAGGCCAAATCCTCCAAGCATGGAAAACAGAAAGGCTGGGTCGCATAGTATTCGTCGACCCAGATTTCAGTCGCCAGAACTCTTAAAGTCGCTTTCCTTTCCAAGAATATCTTTCTGGGCCTTATTTTGCTGTTTCTCTCGCTATGCTGGCGTTTACCATTCTCTATCTCTCGTCGTTTGTATCGGGTGCGGTGATCGAACAGCGAGATTCTGTGCCTGCAGGATATGTCGCACCACCTTACTACCCTTGTGAGTGTAATCAATGCCTATACTTCTGCATAACTGATTCTCTCCATTTAGCTCCGTATGGAGGATGGGTATCAGACTGGGGCGAAAGCTACCGAAAGGCTTCTCTGCTGGTTTCAAACATGACGCTTGCCGAGAAGACGAATCTAACGGCGGGAACAGGAATATTCATGGGACGTTGTGTTGGAAACACAGGCTCCGCTCTAAGACTTGGCATTCCTCAGCTATGCCTTCAGGACGGACCGCTGGGGGTTCGAAATACTGATCACAATACAGCATTTCCTGCTGGCATCACTGCCGGCGCCACCTGGGACAAAGATCTCTTGTATCGTCGTGGTGTTGCCATAGGAGAAGAGTTCCGTGGAAAGGGCGTTAACATTCACTTGGGTCCTAGTGTAGGTCCTTTGGGAAGAAAGCCTCGAGGCGGCAGGAGTAAGTTTTGCCCAAGATTTTGATTTATTGGTTGTTCAACATAGACCTAGATTGGGAAGGGTTTGGCTCTGATCCCGTTTTGCAAGCGTTTGGTGGTGCGCTCTCCATCGAAGGTATTCAGAGCGTTGGAGTGATTGCCACTATCAAACACCTGATTGCAAACGAACAAGAGATGTACCGAATGTACAATCTTGTCAAGCCTGGAATCTCCTCCAATCTAGATGATAGGACACTTCATGAACTCTACCTCTGGCCGTTTGCCGAAGGCGTACGATCTGGTGTAGGTTCGGTCATGGTAGCATATAATGCGGCAAGTCAAGCTCCATTAACGTGTCAATTCCGAGAAAGTATCTAATATTCACAGGTTAACGGCTCAGCATGCTCACAAAACAGCTACTTGATCAATGGTATTTTGAAAGATGAACTTGGCTTTCAAGGCTTTGTTATGTCTGACTGGCTGGCTCAAATCTCAGGCGTTGCAGCGGCCTTATCTGGACTCGACATGGCGATGCCTGGTGACAGAAACGAGATCCCCCTCCTCGGCAATTCATACTGGATGTACGAACAAAGCCGGTCTATACTGAATGGATCCCTTCCTGTTGATCGTTTGAATGATGCCGTAACTCGCATCCTCGCGACATACTTTCAAATGGGTCAAGACCAGAACTATCCTCGTCCCAACTTCGATGCCAATACCCAGGATGCGGAGGGACCGCTTTATCCTGGAGCACTTCTTTCTCCTCAAGGTATTGTCAATGAATTTGTGGACGTACAGGCTAATCACGCCACAATTGCTCGCGAAGTGGCTCGCGATGCTATCACACTGCTAAAGAACGGAGAAAATATCTTGCCACTTCCTTCTACTGCGACGTTGAAGGTCTTTGGCACGGATGCAGAGAAGAACCCAGACGGTATCAACTCATGTGCAGATCAGGGTTGCAATAAGGGAACTCTTGGTATGGGCTGGGGTATGTTTATCATTTACAGACGCAGAGTAACACATGAATACTGACTATAGAAACTGATAGGAAGTGGTAGTGCCCGCTATCCTTACATGAACTCCCCAATTGACGGATTCAAAGCACGTGGCGCAACATTTCAATTTTTCAACACCGATTCTTTTCCTTCAAATTCTAATCCATCTTCGAACGATACAGCTATTATTTTTGTTACTGCGGATTCGGGCGAGAATTACATAACAGTCGAAAACAACCCTGGAGATCGAACAAGTTCAAACCTCAATTTGTGGCACAACGGTGACAAACTGATCAAAGACGTGGCTGCAAAATACGCAAGTGTAGTTGTCGTCGTTCATACTGTAGGCCCGATTCTCATGGAAGAGTGGCATGATCTGCCCTCTGTCAAAGCGATTCTTTTTGCCCATCTTCCGGGCCAGGAAGCGGGAGATTCTTTGATGGACATTCTCTTTGGCGACGTCTCTCCATCTGGCCATCTACCGTACACACTACCAAAGTCCGAAGACAACTATCCAAGCTCGTTAAGTCTCGTTGGATACCAGATTGGACAGCCGCAAGACACGTTCACTGAGGGATTGTACATCGACTACAGACACTTTCATAGAGCAGGTATCACACCGAGATATGCTTTTGGCCATGGTCTCAGTTACACCACCTTCTCTTTCTCTCGTGCCACGATCACTGCTGTCACTCAACTTACCACAACACCACCAAATCGTCCAACAAAGGGAAAAACGCCCGCCTATTCAACTGCCATCCCTCCAGCGTCAGAAGCATACTGGCCAGCAAACTTCAACCGCATTTGGAGATACCTATATTCTTGGCTTGAAAAGAACGACGCTGACAGTGCTGCGGCTGCCGCAAGCACGTCGACCAAGTACCCTTATCCTACGGGCTACTCCAACGAGCAGAAACCTGGCCCCCCATCTGGTGGTGCTCAAGGTGGCAACCCCGCGCTCTTTGATGTTGCGTATACTATATCGGTCGTAGTCACAAATACTGGCAACCGTACTGGTAAAGCCGTTGCGCAGCTTTATGTGCAGTTTCCAGGTGCACAGACTGTCGATACGCCGATCATCCAGCTACGAGACTTTGAGAAGACAGACTCATTGAAGCCTGGAGCTAGCCAGACGCTGAATTTGAGGGTTACCAGGAAGGACTTGAGTGTATGGGACACAAGATCTCAGAATTGGGTTGTTCCTCTTGTTGGTGGAGACTATGGAATTTGGATCGGGGGAAGTTCTGATGCGTTGTTTTTGAGATGTGGTACGGCAGGTAGGAGTTGCGCTGGAGGCCAGGGGAGTCCCGTTTAGGAATGCGATGATCTGATGTGTTTATTGAATGTCGCGCAAGTCACCGCAGCATTGTCGCCTTCTGACAGATTCGAATTGAGCGCTACTGTTTGTAATCTTGTATGTCAGATTTCAACGCATCATTTCAAGCATTTACGTTAATGCCGTCTCTGTCGACTGTTGGTGGCCGTATTCAAGCATCAGTTGTGAAAAAACCAAACGTGACTGGCGACAGTTGCATAAAATTCGTGCAGGTATCTGCGGTAAGCCCTCTGATGCAGTACCTGGCATGAACGACAGGCATGTCAGTGTGTGAAGGCGAGTCAGAGCATGGTAGGTGGCTTGTCCCACGGAGGAAATGCGGGAGATTGCTATAGGTCCAAGCGTGAGGGTCCCAAATGCTAGTAAAATGTGGAGGTGTTGCTGCCGACTTCCACCAACTCGTTCACCACACCACACGTATACTCCATACTCGCAACCCGGAATTGTACACGGTGTTTGCTCGGCTCCTCCCCAAATCTCCACGCTCCTCGCTGCGCCATTGATATACGTCACACGACGTTCACGCAGCTGTCAAATACTGCGCTAGTCCATCTCTCCACCGCCGACTCCTTTAGCTTTCGCAACCATGCCGAGTCCTGCGAGCATGCTTTACTATGTTGTCCACCCTAGGGAATTACGATCCATCATTCAATGGTAAGACAACATGCTCCTATTTTTGCTCCCAACACCTCTGGTGCTCCCAGTCACCCAACACCTCTCTGACGTTGCGTATAGGAAAGTCTGGCACAACCCGGTCCACGAGCGCGACGAATCCAAGGAATGCGAATCCCTCAAGCGATGCTTCTTCTTCCTCGACATGACGAGTCGCAGTTTTGCCGCCGTTATTAAGGAGCTACATCCCGAACTCCTCGTCCCCGTCGCACTCTTCTACCTGGTCCTGCGTGGTCTCGACACAGTGGAGGACGACATGACGATACCACTAGAGAAGAAGGAGCCCATTCTACGAGAATTCCAAAATATCCTGGATCAGGAGGGGTGGACGTTCAAGGACAATGGCCCGAACGAGAAGGACAGGCAACTCTTGGTCGAATTCAACGTTGTCATTGAGGAATTCAAGAAGATCAAGCCGGCTTATCAGGAGATTATCAAGGACATTACGAAGCGCATGGGTAACGGCATGGCAGACTATGCGAACAACGCTGAGCACAACATCAACGGCGTACAGACCGTGAAGGACTACGAGCTGTACTGCCACTACGTTGCGGGCCTCGTCGGTGAGGGCTTGACACGCCTGTTCGTTGAAGCTGGGTTGGCCAACGCAGCTTTGCTGAAGAAACCAGATTTGATGGAATCCATGGGCCAGTTCCTCCAGCAGGTCAACATCACTCGTGACATCAAGGAGGACCAAGATGATGGACGACGATTCTGGCCCAAGGAGATTTGGTCCAAGCACGTTGATAAATTTGAGGATCTCTTTAAACCAGAGTTCGAGGAGAAGGCTCTGGCGTGCAGTTCAGAGATGATTCTCACAGCTTTGACGAGAGCCGATGATTGCTTGTACTACCTTGCTGGACTCAGGGAGCAAAGTGTTTTCAACTTCTGTGCTATCCCGCAAACCATGGCCATTGCTACTTTGGAGGCTTGCTTCCAGAACCCCAACCTCTTCAAGAAGGTGGTGAAAATCACCAAGGGTAACGCCTGCCAGCTGATGCTGGAATCGTCACAGAATCTCCAGTTGGTCTGTGACGTTTTCCGGAGATATGCTCGCAAGATTGCTAAGAAGAACAACCCACACGACCCGAACTTCTTGCAAATCAGCATCACGCTGGGGAGGGTGAGCAACTACAACCCTCCTATGAGATCAACCCTGCTAACAATTGCATAGATTGAGCAATTCATTGAGTCCATATTCCCGTCGCAAAAGCCGCCTCTCGACACCAAGTCGCCAGCCAGCGTTGAGGAGGCAGAGAAGAAGAAGAAGGAGGACTACGAGGCCAAATGGGATCTAATCTACATGATCACAGCCGTGATGGGGACTGTACTGCTTGTTACGTTCATGATGGTATGTTCAGCCAACTCGTTGATTTGGAGCAGGATTGCTAACATTTTGACAGCTCTTGGTCGCCTGGTTCGCCGGTGCTCGCTTCGACATTGCCTACTACGAAGCCAAGAAGTCGATTGGTATCCTCCTTGGGTCTGGTCCAAAAGAGATCACAGAAGTAAAGGTGGTAGTTGACCACAGCGAGCTATGAGTTTGACGACACTAATCTTCATGTCCCTATTAATGCTAACGGCTGCGGTTACCTTATTGCTGGCTTGGATTGCATCTAGCAAGTTGTAATAATCACTATGTACGACATCCTGATTGTGTCTTCCTGTCTGTTCCCGTGATTGCATAGCACGGATGTCAAATTCCAACTCCGCCTTTTCATGGCAGCAGTTGGGCCGAGAAGTGCTTACATTGAACCGTATCTTGCTCGGCGACGAGGCTGCTCCTAGCCGCTCTCTCCGCATGGAGTTGCGACTTGAAGCGGTGACGCGAACATTTCGTTGCAAAACTGTAGCGGTATTGAATACAAACCTTGTCCGTGATGTGCATCGTGCCCTCCCCCAAAGAGATCTGGAGACACTGGTGAGACAGATGGACTAATCCCTTAGGCACTTAGTCAGCGGCTGCTGCCAAGACGTGGTTTCCGCCGTCCAGAGCACCTTCATTTTTCGCTTGGAGACAAGAGGAGCCGCCAGACACAGCCCATCGCGATCACCCCACCATACCTTTACCCTTTCCACCACCCGCATCAAACTAGGCAGAACAGCCCCGCGACTGCTACTTACTCTCGAACCATCGCCCGGCGCGACTTCAAGAGCCCCTCTTCCATCCCCGACTCGCTCCCCAGCACTCTCGCCCACTTGCGCACACAACCACCGACGATCCTTTACGACCTTGCTCGGGACCACGCACCCTTTCGACCTTTTCGCACCCGCCTCTCACACATACACACGCACACAATGGCCGACGTCGCCACCGCACCAAACCCGCAGCAGCAGGTCCCGCTGGACACAATCCCCATCTCGCCTGTCGACAAGTCAAGCGAAGGCACAGAGGGAAAGTCGTCCAGCAGTGACAACGCAGCCGACGGCGAAGTCCGCACCGTCTTCCACGACCCCGAGAACTTCAATGTCAAGCACCCTCTTATGAACACATGGACGCTGTGGTTCACCAAGCCCCCCAGCGGCAAGGTGCGTTTGAGACTCTTGGTGTTTTGGTCTTGAATTTTGCTAATGGCCACAGGGCGACAACTGGGCTGAGCTGTTGAAGGAGGTCATCTCTTTTGATTCCGTCGAGGAGTTTTGGGGTATCTACGTATGTCACCTTGTGCAGGGAGTTTCAGATGCATGCGCTAATCACGTCTACAGAACAACATCACGCCAACATCCGACCTGGCGCTCAAGTCTGACTACCATCTTTTCAAGAAGGGCGTACGACCAGAGTGGGAAGACTCGCAGAACAAGCACGGTGGCAAGTGGGCGTTCCAGTTCAAGGACAAGAAGGCCATCAACATCGATGCCCTGTGGCTTCATGTCATGCTCGCGGCCATTGGCGAGAACCTCGAGGACGAAGAGGACAACGAGGTTATGGGTGTCGTTGTGAACGTCAGGCGAGGCTTCTACCGTATCGGCCTGTGGACCCGAACAGTCGGTCGTGCGGCCAGCGGCGAGGGCAAGAGCAGGACGACGGAGCAAGGCAAGGCTGCTCTTGAGAAGATTGGAAAGCGCTTCAAACAGGCTCTCCAACTCAAGGACAACGACCCTGTCGAGTTCTCGGGCCACACCGACGCAGCACACTCTGGCAGCACCCGTGCAAAGGCCAAGTTCACCGTCTAAGAAGCGAGACACATGACTAGCCCCACAGGCTTGGAGCGATGTTAACGTAGATTTGTGGCCTTGCAATACATTTTCACGTCGCCCTGGGACATTGTGAGCGCGCTCGATAGCTTGGATCGAGGCTGCTTCTTTAGTCCCTGGTTGGGCCGAAAAGCATTTTATACCGGTACATGATCAAAAGGTTCTGGTTTCTAGCATGGCGTATGCATGGGGCGGCGATCGGTCATATTGGGTTTTCTAACATGATTCATCTGGCCATGACGGATTATACCTGGACGCGGGCGGTGTGGTCCTGGGTTTGATAGATCAGCTCTCTCATCTAGCATATCTAGGCAGCAGAGAGTGGACGCATCTGACGAATTTTATCCCTTTCACGTGCGAATTTTGTATCCATTATAGTGAATGAGTGAACAAACGAACGAACAAAGAAACGCGTCGCCCACGCTCTACGAGTCTGCCGGCTTGGCGCTGACGTCGCTTGCTTGGTGGCTGTGCGTGCACAGCCGCAAATTTCCGAAGTCCGTCAACGCGCGCCCAACACGAGTGATCCCCTCCATATTTCCTCGTTTCTCCACATCTCTACACAGTGCCCGCAAACATGCCTGTTGAGACTGGATACTACGACGCCTTGGGCGTGACGCCCACAGCCACTGAGCTGGAGATCAAGAAGGCGTACCGCAAGCTCGCGATCAAACTGCACCCAGGCATGCCGCGCAGACGCTCACTGATGGCAGCCCAAGTTCTAACGAGTGAGCAGACAAAAACCCCGGCGATGAGACAGCACACGCAAAGTTCCAGGAAGTAGGTTTAGTCCCGTGATGTGCAGAATATCTGTGTTGCACTGAACTGCGGGGCTCACGCTGTGACAGATTGGCGAGGCATACCAGGTGCTCAGCGACGATCAGCTGCGGGCAAACTACGACAAGTATGGCAAAGAAGGAGCGATGCCGAGTAGCGGTTTTGGTATGGACTCTTGGTTGTGCGTCGTGGGTTGCCATGTGCTGACTTTGTTGCAGAGGACCCGTCTGAGTTCTTTACCATGATCTTTGGCGGGGAAGCCTTCATGGACTGGTATGGATTTGCTCCACCACACAGAGGCTTGTACGTGGAAGACTAACACTTTCAGGATCGGTGAGATCTCGTTGATGAAGGACCTGACCAAGACCATGGAGATTTCCATGCGTGAAATGGAGGAGGAGCAAGCTGCCGAAGCCGCTCAGGCCAAAGCACAGGGCGAGTCCTCGACTGCTGGTGCTACTGCTGGCGCTACTCCTGGTGCTGCTGTAGACCCAACTGCTGGCACGGCGTCTCCAGCCAACCCCGTCGACGCACACGCACCGAGTGCTGCCGCCAAAGCCAAGGAGGCGGAAGCGGAAGCTGAGCGTGCAAACGCTCATGGGACAGATGCCCCGCCTGCGTATGGCGCACCGCCGCCTGTGTATGCCGAGGCCGCCACAGACCCATCAGCCACACCAAGGACTGCATCGCCTGCCGGCGCGAGCACACCAAAAACCCGTGGCGCCGTGCCAATCCGAGCTGCTATTATGGACAGGTCGGAAGAGGAGGCACGCATGGAGGCAGCCGGCATGACTGATGCGGAGAAAGAGCTGCGTGCAAAGGAGAAGAAGAAGGCTGGCTTGACCAAGGAGCAGCGCGAAGAGCTGGCCGCATACGAATTGGAGCGTAAGAGGATCCGAGACGAACGTGTTACCAACCTCTCCAAGAAACTCACCGACCGCATCTCCCTTTGGACAGAAACCGACAAGGCTGCCGACGTCACAAAGGCTTTCAAGGACAAGATCCAGCTCGAGATTGAGAATCTCAAGATGGAATCGTTTGGAATAGAAATCCTCCACGCTATCGGTACGACATACCTTATGAAGGCATCATCGTTCCTTAAATCCCAGAAGTTCCTCGGCATCTCAGGCTTCTTCTCGCGTATCAAGGACAAGGGTACTCTGGTCAAGGACACATGGAGCACCATGAGCGCCGCCATCGATGCTCAGCTTACCATGGAAGAGATGGCCAAGTTGGAGGAAGCAGGCGGCGAAGCATGGACAGACGAGAAGAAGGCTGAGTACGAGAAGAAGGTTACAGGCAAGATTCTCGCTGCAGCATGGCGAGGCAGCAAATTCGAGGTCCAGAGTGTGTTGCGCGATGTATGCGATGTCGTACTTAACGACAAGAAGGTCAAGCTAGACAAGCGTATTGAGCGGGCACACGCATTGGTCATCATTGGCGAAATGTTCCAAAAGGTATGTCCACTCTATTGCGTCCTCAACACTTTATGCCTCAAGACCACTAACATATAAACAGGCGGAGCGTGACCCAGAAGAAGAGGGCGATTTCATGGCGTTTGAGCAGCTCATGGCTGAAGCCGCAGCGAAGAAGGAGAGCAAGCACGATAAACACCATGATAAAAAGGAGAAGAAGAAGGAGAAGGAAAAGGCTTGAGCATGGAACTATTTGCATAACTTTGTTGCATTTCCTCCTCATACATGACCTTTTTACTTCTCTTTCCTCTCTTCCCCCTTTTTTCATTGTGATATCCATAGATTCGTTTCCTTTCCCCCCTTTTCTGAGTTGGATTACAGCGGTTGGGGAGTTGCAGCGTAGCGAGCGTATAGCATTGCACGGAAACATGGCTAGTATATAAACGACGTGAATGCATGACTGAGAATCCATGATCGCAAGGAATCTGTATTACTTACCCCTGGAGACAGCAAAACCCTGCTGGGACATGAATGTGCATGCATGTGTCCGCCTTTGTTCACCAAAGTCCTGATATGATGATAAATGGTCTGAATTGCAACAAGCTTGGACACACCATCATCGAATCCCCACCGCCCACCATCTACACACTGAAGCACTAGTTCTCAGTTCATGTACCTCATTCAATTCTTCATATCTACATAACGAGACACCCATATTTCGTGAAAGAAAGTAAAGGAGAGAAAAATCTCTAGCCACCTAATCCCGTGCCACAGGCAGGAGAGAGAAAGAAAGAAAGAAAGATGAAGGAGAAGAGGAGTAAGAAAATATAACGCCGTTCCTGTCTATCCATCCCATCCCATCCCATCCCATCCACTTACCCACCCATCTTCATATCAACAGCAAAAAAATTGCCTCGTGACAACACGCAAGACGTGCTACCGCTCGAAGAAAAAAAGACTCCCCCAAAAGCGCTGTTTTCTCAACACGAGGAAGAAGAAAAAAGAAGAAGAAGAAGAAGAAGAAAAGGAGAGTGTGTAGAGAGCCCAGTACTCAAGAGAAAGAAGAATAAGATGAAGGAGGGGGGGAAGTAACCCTCTCAGGCGAGCGACCCCTACGCTCCTCATCCCGTGGCCCAGTATCTTCTTCATTGCCAGAAGCGGCAGCAGCAGCGTCGCCGTTTTCCTCAGCGCCATGCTCCCTTTCCTTCTCCTTCTCTTCGCCTTCCACAGCACTAACCACAATCCCCGGCATCCCTTTCCCCCCCTCTTGTTGTCCTGCAATGCTCTTTTTCGCCTCGAGCAAAACGCCTACTTCTCGCCCGGGCACCATTGCCAGCTCTTCGCTGCACTCCCTGCACATCCTCAGCTGGCACCAGGTACAGCACCACTTCCTGTCCCGGGAGTTGGATTGGCACACCATGCAGCCCATGGGCTGGAACCAGTTGTTGCTCCAGATGTTGTGGTAGTGGGAGGTGTAGCAGGAGAGCTGCTCGGGGGTGATGGCGGGGATGAGTGTTGTGGAGAGGGGGATGGAGAGGCGGGTTAGAGGGGTGAAGGGGGGAAGTGGGGAAATGGGGGTTGTGGAGGTTGGTTGGGGCGGTGCGAGTGTGGGTGTGGAGGTTGGAGATATAGGGGGTGAGGCGCGTGAGAGGATCGTAGACGCTGGGTGCGTGAAGAAGGAGAACGTGTAGGATGGAGCGGTGGAGGGCCAGACCGAGGGGCTGGGTTCCGGGGGGTTGACAGTGGTGGTAAGGAAGAGGGGTGCTGGGGGTGTTGGGGCGGGCGGGGCTATGGCCGGGGTCCGGAGGTGGGCGAGTTGTTCTTGTAGCTCCTGAGCTGTGGCTTGGGGAGCGGGAGACAGCTCGTGATGGTTCTGGTCGCTTGGTTGTGGGAGAGGCGAGACGGGAGATATTTCTTGGTCCTTCTGCTGTTCAGGCTTTAAGGTGGGCGATGGTGTCATCGCCGGAGTGATAGTTTTGACTCCGCGTGTTGGAATTGGGGGAGCAGGTCGATGAGCCTGAACATAACTGTTAGCAAATGAAATTGATTTTACAAGTAGACAGGTGTGCTGACATTTTAAAATCCACAAATCTATCGCATAAAGACAGGCGAGGGGAAAGGGAGCTGTATAAATACCTTCAGGATGTTAAAGCCTGTGCTGCTCTTCCCGCGTTGGTGCAGAGGTGATGCCGGACCTCTGGGGCGAGGATTTGATGGTAGGCCTATGTTGACAAGTGCTTTGCGTGGTGGTGAGGGCACTGTCTTATTCTCTTCAGGCGGCGTGGGAGGCATCCGGCTGACGACTTGTACACTACCCTCACGACCGTTGGTAGGCCCTTTCTTTAACTGTGGGATTTGTGTATGGGTGGTTGTGTTTGATTTTGCGGTCACTACCATGGGTACGGATGTAGGAGCACCTTGTCGGCCTCTGGGCGCATCCTCTCCCTCGACAAGACCGACAAACTTCATGACGTTGGACCCCAAAGGCTTCCTCCTAACAGCTGGTACCCTATCAGCAGTCATAGATGACTCGGTTACCGTGGGTCTCGCCCCGCGTTGAGAGTGGAACGAGTCGTTTCGCTCCAATTCTGACATTTGTCCCGACTGTGCAGTTCCCATCATCGAGCTCTCAGCACTATTCTCTTGGTTCGACTGAACTCGCGGCGGTGGCAATCTTTTGTTCTGCGGAGGCGAGGATGAAAGAGTCTTTGTCGGTACTGGAAATACTTGCGATGGTGGAATAATTGCAGTGGCTCCGTTGCTGACGACCAACTTGAGAGATGGTGGCTTTCCGTCGCGGGACAAACTGCGGTGGACAATTCTGTTGCTCCGCTGGCTTACAGGTGAACCGTCTGGAGAGACGGGTGCGTATTGGTCGTCTATCAGATGTCAGCAAACGTAATTTTAAACTTTGTCCTCTGAAGTGTTAATTCGCTGAAGATATTGTTTTGAACGCCGCCAATTGAAGGAAAAATGTAAACGAAGCCAAATGGATAGGGTCTTCTATGGTACGTTCGAAAGAAGATTTGAAGATTTGGTGAACGTGAACGTGAACGTGAACGTAATTTGAATGTGAAGGTGAAACGTTTTGTCACAATTCACGTTGCCAGTCATCCCCGCTTTGGTCTTACGTGAGGATATATACTCAATTTGCTTACCTCGTAGTGGAAACTGCATGCTCATACGGTGGGCCGGACTTCCAACCGCTGGTAGCGGCCTATCCTTCAGACTGTCCACTCGTGGTGGAGGAATAGGAGGAAGACCCTTAGATGCCGGTATGAGGGGGTATTCGTAAGCCTCAAATGAGTTGCTGTAATCGTCCAAGAGCGCGCTAACTACGTCTTGTCGTACTGCTTGTGACGGCACAAGAGACTGCTGAGTGATGATGTCTGTCATTTTATCGTCGTTGAATCGATGTAGCTAGATGTAAAGGAGATTGTGAAAGTGTTTTATTTCTTGATTTTTGAATGGAATCGGCCCAGCGAACGTGAACAGCGAACTAGCGCGTTGAAGAGAGACGAGAAAGGAGTGTAAGAAAGCAAAAATGAAATGCAAGAGAGCGAATAGCCAAAAAGGACGATAAACTGGTTCCAGAACCAATTAATACCGTGAAGAAAGAGAATGCGAAAAGGCCGAGAGGAAAAAAGGATTACGCATGGTAAAGCCTGGCGGCGAATTTGGCCGTCTCAGGTACAGGTGCGGACATGGGCCGGCTGACGAGCAGGCCTCGGATCCGTCAAACGCATAAATTGTTTGAGACACGGACATGCTTCCTCCCGGCCTGTCATAAAAAGTGAGCTGCGTACACTCTGGCGGGGATAGGTTGACCCATGCAGGGACGCAAGACGTCTGAGATGAGAGGATGATGCCGCGCTCCACCGGTACACTCCCGTACCGTGATCATCACCGCAGAGGCGGAATAGGCAATCCCTGGGATTCCTGATTGGCAAGCCTTATCACAATCATGGTCGCAAATGGTGATGCATTGCTGCGCCCTCGAATACGAAACAGATCGGGTTCTTGAGCAAGTGTCGAGTAAGAAACCTCAAGACCTGATAAGGAGAAGTCGGACCTCCCTCGACGCACTCCACACACTCCACACACGATCATTCCCACGTGACAGTTTCCACGCGGTGCATATCCAAGTCCAGGCACTGGTATTCAAATCACCAAATGTCAGCTCCGCAGCTTTCCAGCAATGACGTATAAGGTATCCAGATCGACACGACCGTTTTACGCATTGCCTGAACGTACCCCCTGCTAGCCTCAAACGCCGCAAAGGATAACACAAACTCTGCTCTCGCCGTTAAAGACCCATGTCGGCCAAATGTAGGGAGACCAAGAAGCGAGATGAAAGATGATGTGGATGGGAAGATATCAATGTTGTGACTGGACGGAAACGGGGAAACGATTGCATCAGATAGATTGCGTAGCCTTGAACCCCATTTTCTCCCCTGAAGCTCTTGGTATCTCACTGGTAGATGGAAAATCCCTAGACGTCGTCCTTGAATCAACAGTGTGTACATGTTTATGCATTCCAATCCAGGATCAAGACCCTTGTGAAAATCATCGAGAAACCAGACTTTGAAGCAGACATGGACAATCCAACCTCAACGGCTTCATGGTCTCGCCAAGAGATACGGCATGGAAGGTGTTTACAATTTGTTTGTCATGCTCTTGTACAGTAATGTATTTGAAAGGTGTTCTTATACTACTTCTAGTTCATTACTCTCTTATTCTTCGCAAGTTATCGTAAAGAAGCGTTCACGGATCGCGATTGCCATCTCATTAATCTCCTCTACGAGACCCACACCAACCAGTATTACTCCTTCTTTTCTTCTTCTTCTTCTTCTTCTTCTTCTCCTTCTTCTTCTCCTCCTTCTTCTTCAGCTTCCCACTTCTGTTCAGCGCCTGTAAATGCCCGAAAAAAGCAACTCAGCGAATGCGGCTTGCCCTCATTACTCCGATTACTCTATACCAAAAACCATAGCATCTCCCTGGGTATCGATCGCCGACCTCAAAGCCAGCCACAAAACAATGTCAAACTGCCGTCCAAACGCCGTCGCTAGAAACCGACCGACTAATCGTGGCCGTGAAAAGGGAACCGTTCTAAGCCCCATCTATGTGAAAAAAAAAATTAACCGTAAATGACAAGATGACGTCTTCGTCGTGTCGTCACTGGAAGAAGTAAAGTATAAACATTAGCACCAACATGAATGTCGGTGTCATTGCGGGTGCAGTCGTCGTAGCAGCACCCTTGAGCGGTGCGGCGGTAGTACTAACAAAGCCTTTCCCACATGATATAGATAGCTGTTGTGCGGCGGATGTGTATGTTTTGCTGAGCGGCTGTGTGGTGTTTCCAGCAAAGGAGGCGAAGATGGACATGGCGTCCTGAAGGCAGGTGTTGCATGTTGGACGGGCGCCGCCAGGGAGGACCTGTCCAATAGGGAGATAATAGGGGTAAGAGTCTGTGGTGGATGTTGTGTTGCTGACGGCGTTTGCGAAGCCTGTGGTGGGGAAGTTAGTTGGTGGAGGGCTTGGCTGGAGGGTTAATAGGACTTACAGTAGTTTCCCGACTTGTCTTTCAGGCAGCTAGCTTGGTAGGATGGCTCATATGCTACGAGGCCGTTGTATGCTTGTAGGACAATTGCGTTGTCATATCCGTAGTCTGCTTTGCAGGCGGAGTCGGATACTAGGTCCCGCGCGAGACCGTTTAGGGTCGTGGTGCACTGTTTGACGTTGGCAGCACAGGTCGCGTCGAGAGTTTGTGTGATGCGAAGAAATGATCTTGACGCGTCGAAAAAACCACTTGAGGTCTGCATGATGTAAGTAAGGACCATCTCGATAACAAAAGAGTGCATCGCAACGCACCTGTAGTAGCAGTGAAAATGGATTGCAATTATTAAAATCCTGATTTTGTCTAAGGCGACTTAAAAACCCAATGCAAGAGGTTGTGAAATTATTCGACAATCCGGTATCAAAGGCCTTGGGGACGGTGAAACTATTCGACGGTACACTGGGATCCGTTTGCACGGCGCGCTTGGACGGCGGCGGAGACAGCGTTGGTGATGCATCTTGGTCGATGTATAGAGAAGGCATGAATATCGGGATTTCAGGCGGCGGACGATTGTCGAGAAGCAAAAGCGATCCCTTCCTTATTAGGGAGTCTTCCACAGGCACAACGGGCGCTAGTCGATCAACATATGTGTTTATGGCGGAAACCACGCCGAGCAGGGAGCTCCAAGACAGCAATACGACAAGCAGCGAAAGCAACACACGGGAACCAGACCTCCTGACGAGCGGCACAGTCGTAGTATATAAACAGTAGCGCCATTTCTTGTCTTTCCGATCCTGCTTCCTTTGTATGATTGTGGCCGGGGACGGAATACCGGTAGGCGCATGGTGCGACATGGCACCACGCAAGGATTCCGACTCGAGTCCCGTCACAGCGGTTTGGGACGGCAAGAGCATTCTTTTGGACTGTAGGATCACACGTCCACAAAAATAGACGATATTATTACTCGCAAGGCAGCCTCAAGTCTGTGCAAAACACGACCATTCTCAGGTCAAACAGTCGTCGCAGTAGTGCGTGGATTGGATTGGCTCCCCTTCTGTCTGGTTCAGTTCAATCCAGTCCAGTCCAGTCCGGTCCAGTAAGGGGGTCGATGAAATTCTCCGGGCACGGGCGGAAACCGTATTGCGGGATGGAGAGAACTTGGCCAGTGAGCGAGAGGCAGTGTCGATCGTTGGTGTAAAGGGCCAGAGAGTGCGTTTTGGCCGTTTATGTCAATTGTTGCTTTTTGTTGCGCTGGGTAGTTCCAGGTAGTTCCAGGTTACAAGAAATTGCGACCGACAAGGGAAGAACCGCCCTTAGATATGTTCTAAGATTTTCACGGCCGCTTCACCGGCGGGACGCAAGCTCCAATACGAAAAAAGCGCCATTCCATGCCATCAGCCACGCGGCGCCCGTTCTGACAAGCAAGCCTCGAATCCTGCGCTCAACCGCAACGACAGGCATCCCGGATCCAGATGCAGCGCTTTCGTTAAAAGCTCGCTGGCCCCAGGGGAGCGTGCTGATCATGATGATTCGCGAGCGAGCGGCTGGCTCGTGCCAGGCAATACTGGGCATTGGATCCAGTAACCGTATACAGAGAAGGTGCCCGAGGCTCCCTTTCGTGTGTTGGTCAGGTCCAGCTGTGTGGCGTCATCTGCTAGATCCGATGCTGCGCAGAGGGGGCGGCGTCGAAGCTGGGCGGAGGACGGAGCCGTTAAAGGTTCCGTGCCCCGGGAGATGCAGGGCTGGGAAAAGCAAACGAGACAGCTCTGGTCAGGCACGGTTGGCATGCGGCACAAGCAGCCTAATGCGGCGAACTGGCAACCACTGCATGCAATTGGCCCAGGCCAGCGCTCTGAGGCGTCAACAGACATTACGGACTGCCCTCCCGCTGACAGGATTGACAAGTCCGACATGACAGCAGCGTACCACGTTTGTAATAGACTTTCCGCCAAGCCAATAACGCACCACCATCTGTAAATTGGATTGCGCCGCTGCATCGCATCATGTACCCCTAATCCTATCGCGCGCCATGCCCAATGCACAACCCCTCCAAACGCCGCCCCATCAGCTAGGCACGTCAACCCGCAAAGACACCACAGGGCGAGAACAACCCCTTCATCCAGACCAGCACCAGCAGACTCTTGGGCACTACGGATGCAGACTACGGACGCATACACGACAAGAATAGACAGAATGTGGGACCGTTTCACCCCATCCGGGCCATGAAATGACAATGACAGTGACTTTGATCGTGGCAGCAACAATAGCATTCGTTAGCTTCTGCCACGGAAATCTTAGTGCACTGCTGTAGCCGTACATGCAGCAAGATGTGCTTCTCCAGCGTACACAACTATAGGAAAACATGTGCACATATTGCAATTGACAAACCACCCTTGGTCGGATGGCCCAACTAGGTAGGAACCTTCCACTTTCATCTTCAACCATTTTTCCATCTATCTATCCACCCACGTATGCATGCATCCATGCATCCATCTACTCGACCAAAAGCAGCACCCATACGCCAATCTAATAAAGAAAACCCCCGACCCAACAATCCCATCTGCACGTTCAACATGGCAATAATTATATATTATCCATTCTGCTCACGCGCATCACCTCGCTTCCCCAACAAAACCCCACTCTACCTGCTAACTGGCCAACCCCTCCCCCTGCTCATTTCACCTCAACTCACCTCACCCATTCACCTTTTACTCTTTTCTTCTTTCTTTCTTTCTTTCTTTCTTTCCTTCCTTCTTCCAGACCAGCATCCAAAATCTCAACGCCACCCACTCACTCACTATCCACACATCCCCTCCATTCCCATTTCCCCAACACACGCACACCCATTCCCTGCCCTCACTCCAGCCCTTACCCTTGCCCACATCCTTCCTCTCTTCCATTCTCCCACCCCACATTCACCCCTCCCCTTCACCTGCCCTCAACTTATTACCCGCCCGCACACTCACCGCGAACCACTTATTTCCAGTCTGTAAACTAGCCAACCAACCAACCAACCAAATCACACCCCTCTCTAATTGTGCCTCTACATGTACACACCTACCCCACCCCATTCCACCATAACCACCCCAGCTATTTATTCTTTATTTACATGTCATATCATATCATGTCACGTAATGCAAAGCACTGCACCAGGCTGCTCTCGCCCTTCCCCACCCTTAATTGATTTACTTCTCGCCGTGCCCGGGTAAATCTGTACAGATTTCGAGGAATGTGTGGCGTGTGATGTGTATAATACATTTTTATATGCTTGATTATGTGGTTATATCATTTGATAGATTAACATGTATATATGTATATATATATGTGTGACTATGTGGCGGGGAAGTGTATATGCTGTGCTGTGCTATACTGTGCTATGCTATCCTATCCTATCCTATCAAAGCATAGCTTGGATTGGATTGGATTGGATTGTACTGGCTGGCTTGGGAATACTCGCCTCACTTTACTTCACTTCACTTCACCTCACTTGGGGTGGAGTTGGATGTTATGTTTTGTGTATGTGTGTGTGTGTGTGTGTGTGGAAAGGAAGGTAGGTAGGTAGGTATGCACACCCTGCACACAAAGACATATTTAATATGGGGTGTATATGTATATATATATTACTAGTCTTGGACGCCGCAAATTTGGAGAAAATAGACAAACAAACATGAACATGAACATGAACATGACTTTGCATTCTGTCGTGCAGAAAGGGAGATTTACTACTGCTACTGCTAGTACTACTACTATCATCCATCTATCCATCCATCCATCCATCCATCCGTCTTGCATTTCCATCCCCATCGAGACTTGTCGTGAGCAGATTGCGTAGTTTCGGGAAGAAGAAGAAGAAGAAGAAGAAGAAAAAAAGGGAGCAAGGGGTTATCTCGCAAAAAAAACACACTCACTCACTCACACACTCACTCTCACACTCACACACACATACGTACAATCGTTTCCACGCCCCCAACCAACCAACCAACCAACTAACCAACTAACCCATTCACCCACCATGCACATGATGCCGATCTTTCGCTCAAGAAAATAATAATAAAAAGAGGCTTTCTTCGCCATGTCATTAACCAAAGGAAAAAAAACAACGGCTTTTTTGCTGTGTTGTACTGCGCTGCGCTGTGCTATGCTGTGTTTGCAACTACTTTTTTTTTGGTTGTCGAGCCATTCATTCAGCCAGCTATGTTCTAGAAGCGAGCATGCGCTCGACAAATTGCGCAAAAAAGTTCCTCCACTCCTTCTCCTTCTTGGCTCCTTCAAATGCACCAGCCAGGGTCCGCAGGTATTGATCCACGCCCTCGGCTCCCACACCCATGCCGCCAAGATCATTCTTGAGGTGCTCCACATATGGTTCGCCGACCTTTTTGATGATTTCCGTTTGGAGGTTGGCAAGTTCGTGCAGAACCTGCTTTGCTTGGGCGTCCTTTGAGTTGAAGCCCGCAGAACCAGGAACTGACCAGGCCAGAGGTGAGAAGCGCTCGACTACGTAGTTGTCGAATCCAGGCAACGGCGCTTGGGTTGTCACAGGGGAAGTGGCTGCTGCGTTCGCGCCCGGTCCAACTTTGTCGGGACCGCTCCAGACGGAGATCATGCGGATGAGCACGGCAAGCGCAAGGCGTGCGGTGGGGTAATCGTTCGTGTCGCGAGCGAAGGATTCAATCGATGCGATGATAGGCTCAAAAGTTGCTTGGTTTGCTGCGACAAGTTAGCTTTGACATGAGCAACTTGAGGGTCATATTCACCATTGCTGACGAGCACAGATCCAAGACCATGCTGGAGAACGACGGTGATGAAGTTCAAGTACTCGCGTCGGAGCTCGGTCAGCTGAATCTCGTCATCTGTGCCCGAAGGTGTTACTGCCAAAGCAGTGAAGATGCGCTCCAGGACTGGCGTCATGACTGTGTCTAAAATGCTGGCAATCTCTGCCTTGAAGGTGAAGATGATCTGGCCAAGAACCTTGAGGAACGTGCTGATCTCATCCATGGAGGAACTGAGTGAAAGCAGTCCTTCTATCCACGCTGGCAATTGCTGCAGTAATCGCGGGCCCAAAACTGCAATCATGCGTGAGAAAGCAAAGCGCGCCGCATGCCTAATGATGCCCGAAGATTTCAGAGACTCGAGGGAGACGAGTATGGCTTCGGATGCTTTGACAAACTCTTCAGTCACATCACTCTGAGGCATCGATGTACTGTTGTTTGTTGGGACCCAGTCGGAGTAACCTCGTGCTAGGGTTCCCACAGCCATGATAATGTGGTGAATCTGCAGTATAGATCGCTCATCGCCGTTTCTTGCCTGGGGCAGTGTTTGCTCCATGTCGGCAAACAGTGGGCTCATAATGGTCTGCGCATACAGTTTCTTGTTCTCTGCAGAGACTGTGCTTGATGAGGCGATGCATCCCACAGCTTCAAAGAGGTACAGCTGCGAGTTGAAAAGCGCGTCGGCAGACATGTCTTCCTCGTCAGAAGACATCTCGTCTTCGGAAGTGTCTGGCAGCTCGGCCTTGATTGTGAGCAAATCGCCGACTGCTTGGATAACGTTGTACGACACGTTTCCAAGTTGAGCCCGCAGGTGCTTCACCAGGCGCTGGAAGAGGTACCACGATCGTGAGCGAACCTTGACGTGGTTGCTGTGGGTGAGTTGCACAAAGTTCTCAAGTACTTTGGGAATCAAATGGGGATTCTGTTCAAAGAATTGGTAATAACGGACACAGATTTCCATATACTGGAGCTGAACGGCAGGATGTGGGTAATTTGCTAGACCTAACCTCTGGTTAGTATCACCTGCCTACCTGAGTAATACAGTCATGGACTTACCGGAATCGATCATGTTGTTCATCATACCCACAAGCTGCTGAGCAGCGACAGAAGAGGGTTCGCGTTTTGCGAAAAGGCCTTGATTTCTAACTGCCAATTCTCCAAACAGATACATCTCATGGAGAGCCAACTCGAGATCGCGCCAGTTAAGTGACTGGTCGCCCTGGGCCAGACGCTCAAAAGTACCGTTTACAACGCGACTAAGCGTCTCTATATAGTACTGCTCGTCAATCGTCGTCACAGTTTGCTGCAAGACGTGCAGACGTCTTCGAAGGTCCTGGAATTCGGCTTCGTCCGTTTGTTCACCTTCATCGCCCCACGATGCTGTGTCGTCGTACTTCATCTTTGCGATGATCGCGTCTAGTACAGGGGGCAGCACAGCCGAGTATTGGGGCGGTACTGTTCCCGACCGTTTTTGTAGCTTTCGCAAGAATGTGAGAAGATCGGTGAGGGATGGAATCACGGTCGAGCAAACTTCGTCGTACTGGTCGGCGAAGAAGCGTAGCAAATACGGAGTGAATATCCGAATGAGGTCGTCAGCACGCTGCCGAGTCTGTTCATCCACCGAGTCACTCTCCAAGATCTTGACAATGTCAAAAACAATGTTGTTTACGAGCTTTGCTACCGTCTCTGCAAGATCGTTGTCATAGCTTGGACTCTGGAACTCGGCCAGCGCCGGGCTGGCGAGGAGCTGGCCAACGACCTCGGCAAGATTCAGGAACAGAATCAATTCAATCTTGTCTCCAGGATTCATCTTCTTGCCCACAATCTCGGAAAATGTATCAATCGCGGCGTCACGAACCTTCCCTGCCGGACTCTCAGGATCAGAAATGCCTTGCTGGCCAGCCATCTCTAGGAAGGTGCTGATCATTGCCTGGTTCACAATGAGGTTGATGTCGGTCCAACTAACCCAGCGGCCAATCGTCCTCAGACACATTTCCACGAGGCCCAGATCCGACTCCCTCCATTTTGCGAGTATCTCCTGCCAGGACACGGAAATTTTTTGTGCGTCGCGCTGTCGAATCAAATCCTTCAAATCGGTATTGCGCTTCTTCTCGTCCTCTGGTCGGGACACGAGCTGATCGGCGATTTCATCGTGGACCTGCCCAAGCATGCGGAGGTATAAAATTGTTGTTGCAGTGTTGACGCTGCCAATAGTGGCCTGGTCACCGGCCAAGGCGCGGAAATCGTCAAAGAAAGACTGCCACTGCGAAGGGTACAAATCAACAAAGAGATATGTAATAGTCTGCATAAGCTTGTTTTGGATATGTCCAGTGTCTGTGGCGCTGCTGCCTGGCGCGTACGACTGGCGGATGTGAGTCATGAGCGTGTCCTTGACGTACGCGAGGCTCTGCTCGTCCAGGCGGTGTTCCTGGACGGCATTGTTGACGAGGTCGAGGGACGTGTGGCGGATGATGTCCGAGGGTCGAGGGTCGCGGATGAAGAGGGCGAGGCACGCTTGCCATGCGGAGCCTTGCGCTCGCAGTTCATTCAGGTAGTCTATGGCCTGGCCGCGCAGTTGCTGGCTCGAGGTCGGGTTCGAGGCGATTTGGATGGCATTTTCTACCTGTCGCGCGCATGGCATGGCAATCAGCGACCAGCTCGGGAAGAGGTAAATACAGGAGGGGAATGCTGAGCAATAATATACGTACCTGGGCCTCCATTTCCTCCGCCGTCTCGATGCGGGACGAATTGAGCGTGTCAAGGGCAGTTACGGGGGTGCTTCAGCACCAGAAAAGGGAGAACAGTGCTGTAGTGGTGTGGTTCGAGTGACGAGATATGCTACCGGGTTGTTGGAGAAGGCGAGGACTGCATCATGGGAGTGGTGTAGGCGGTGAAAGTGACAGCGCGGGGCACAAGCTCTGACACGCAGCGAGTGTGCAAGGGCGATGGCGGTGGGATGGGGGAGAAGATTGAATCTGGTAGGTCCAGAAATCGTCACTATTGCCAGAAGGAACAAACTTTTATTTAAGCGTCTGTAAGGTGCAGTGTGTGGTGTGGAATCAGACGCACGCGGTGCATGAAAACAGCCGGCACATGTGGGGGTAACTTGTTAGCCTTTCAGCTCGGAGCCCAAAGTTCGTCGCGTGACACGTGCTTGAGCAGTTGTTATGCAACAACTGGTTGTGTCTCGAGACTGATTTGTTGCATCACGGTTTGCACAATTGCGCTTCAAGGATTTTTTTTGGAGGGGGTTGGTTGAAATTGCTTCTCTTCTTATTCTCTCTCACTGTGATAGCAGACACTACATCAAGGTCAATTCCTTAGATGACTCCAACACGCATGTCACTTCCTTCTCATTCTCTCTCGCCGTGATAGCAAACACTGCTTGGAGGTCATTTGCCCAGACGACTCCAAACATGTCAATTATTCTACAGCTTTTGTCTAATACTCGAACCGCTTCTGCTGCAGTGAGTATATACATCATCAAGCCGGCAGCCGCACTACTCACTACACGCCCAAATGCTTCGCCGCATACGCGACATGTTCATCGGCGAATGAGGCCATGAAGTAGTAGCTGTGGTCATAGTCGGGCTGCATGCGAAGGTTGATGCCATTGGCGTTGCCAGCTTCCTTGGCCGCGGCGATGAAGTTCTCGGGGAGGAGTTGGTCTTGTTTGTAGAAGTTGTCTCCAGTGCCCTGTTCGTTGTCAACACAAAAAAACTCAATCGCAGGTTCGTCATGTTGGTACGCACCACATCGATAAGCATCTCCAACGGACCCTTCCACTGCTTGACGAGCTCGGTCGCGTCGTGCTGCTTCCACTTCTCCTGCTGGTCCTCGCCAAAGTAGCCCTTGAACGCTTTCTGGCCCCATGGGCAGTTGATGGGGTTGGCAATGGGCGCAAAGGCAGATACAGACTTGTACATGCCGGGGTTTTTGAGGAACTGACGGCATCTTGTTAGCAACTGTCTCTGGGCAAGAAGTGGTTGAGAAGTCGGACCAATGTCAGAGCGCCGTGACCGCCCATACTGTGGCCTGTGATGCTAACTCTGCTCGAGTCGAGCTCCTTGAATGAAGAGAACAGAGCCTCGGGAAGTTCCTTGGTGATGTACGAGTACATGTTGTAGCCCTTGTTCCACGGCTCCTTGGTCGCGTCGACGTAGAAGCCTGCGCCAGAGCCAAAGTCATAAGCATCGTCCTCGCCTTCAATCTGCAGCCCTCCTGTGAGAGTGTTAGTGGGGTGCTCAGTATCAATGGCAAGCAAGCAAAAGACGCACTTGGTGAGGTGTCAGGGTACACGACGGCAATGCCGTGTTTTGCCGCGCCGTTCTGGAAGAAGCCCTTTTCCGAGCAGTTGTTTCCCGTACATGTCAGACCGGAGAGGTAAAAGAGCACGGGGACCTTTGAGCCAGCCTTTAGTGCTTGCGCTGGCAGGAAGAGGTTGAGCTCCATGTCTGTGTTTGTGCTCGAGGACTTGTGCTTCAGCTTGAGCAGCTTGCCTCCAAAGGAGGCAATGGTGGCTGTGGTTTCAAAGGACATGTTGGGCGGGGTTGTGCGGTGGTGGTAGAGGCGTGTGGTCGGAGGGAATTGAAGTCGTGAGGCAGTGGGAAGTTTTAAAGGCAGTCTCATCGAGTGACGTTGGTGCAGTGTCTAGTGCGGGGATAAGGGTAGGGAATGCATGGATAGCTCCTGAACAAGCTACCCCACCCTGTGTACATGTCATGGCATGGCCTCATGTAGGAACAAAGTCCGCACTTGGGCGAGTCGGCGTGGAAATCGGTTATGATTCGGGATATCAAGCAAACAACGCCGGCGGCCGAGCAAGCCCCATTTTACGACCATGAAAACTCCGTACCCAATGCAGCCCCAAGCCCAAGCCCAGCCCCCGTCATGTCAGCAGCTCCTCGCAGGTCCAGTCCTCGTAGTAGCCGTCTGGCAGGTATCGTCGCACCACCAGCGGGATCTTCTTCTCGCGCAGCTCCTTTGCCGCAATCTGGAGCGGGTCCGTCATGCCCTCGACGTCGATGAGGACGGGGGCGTTGCCGCTGCAAGCTGTTAGTTTTGTGTTTTGTGTCTTGTGTTTTTGTGGGGGTTCGTTTTTTTCAGAGTTTCCATTTCATGTGCACCATCTCTCACGGGCTGTAGCGTACCTGATCTGCAGCGCCCTTGTGCCCAGCACACGCGCCTTCTCGTACTTTGTCATGTAGGGCGTAGTTGTGCGCAGGTGCGGCGCGACCTTTCTGTCTTTTTCGTTCTCGACCGTGTTCTTGGGCTTGTTCTTGGCGGCCGCAGCTGCGCTCGCATCTCCCGAGACGACGACATTGTCGTCGTTGGGGTCGACGTTGTCGGGCTCCTGGGCGTTGTCGTCGCCGTCGTAGATGTCGGGCTCCTGCTCCTCGTCAAAGTCGATGGCCTGCTCGCTGCTGGGGGTTAGCCGCTGCTGTGACGCTGGTGCTGACGGGCCGTCGCCGTGCCCATCAGGCTGGGAGTCGGGGCACGTACTCGTAGCCACCGTCGTCGGCAAATGCGCCGTCGCCGTCGTAGTCGGACATGGTCGCGGGTGTCGGGGTTGGCTTGGTGTGTGGTGTGGTGCGGGCTGGTGGCAGGCTCGAGTGGTGGGAGCTGGTGATGGGCTCGAGTGCTGGGCAGTTGGGGCGCGCGAGTCCACGGTCGACGGTCGAGGCGAGCGCGAAAGAAAGATTCGCGACCGACGCAGGCACGAGGCCGGCCAATGGGGGCCAGGCGAACTCTTGGCGGGCGGCCCACTTAATTTCTGCGGCGATGCAGCACCTCCGCCGGCCTGGCACGACCACGAGCATGACGGCCATGGCTGCGAAGAGAAAGGCAGAGAGTACGGGAGTGGGTGTTGCTGGGCCGAAGAGGGTATGCGTGGGTATGTGTACTGTTACCACTTCTACTACCACTATTCCTACTACACCTACCACTGCTACTACTACTACTCCTACTACTACTACACCTACCACTCCTACCACCACTACCACCACCACTCCTGCTACTCATACTAATACAACTACTCCTACTAATCCAACCACAGCACCCCCCCACCCCCCATCACACATCCTCTCCACCGACCACCAGGCCAACTACACCGACAACGGCTCCCTGCGCGCCGACAGCGAGGCCCGCCGCCAGTGGAACTACACGTGCCATGTCGACGGCTGCGGCCAGCGCTTCAACCGCCCGTGTCGCCTCGAGGCCCACATGCGCAGCCACAACAAGGAGCGCCCGTTTGCCTGCACCGAGCCCGCCTGCGACAAGACGTTCCCGCGCAAGGACCATCTGCAGCGACACATCAAGAACGCCCACCACGACCCCGCCGCCACGCGCACCTACGCCTGCCACTGGCCCGGCTGCGGCAAGAGCTTCACCTCCAACGGCCGGCTGCAGCGCCACCGCGACGTCCACGAGTCCAAGTTCTACTGCACCGACCACCCGCCCTGCACCGCCTCGTTCCGCACCGACAAGACGCTCAAGGCGCACGTCAAGAGCGACCATCTGGACGTGAAGCCCTATGCCTGCACTCATGTCGACCCCCACACGGGCGCCAGGTGCACCAGCGGCTACCTGCAAGACGCCGCCCTGCAACGACACATGGCCAAGGAGCACCCACCCACGCCCGCCGCCGCCGCCCCAGACAACGGCCACTTCTGCATCATCTGCATCCCCCCAGGCACAGACGCCGAAACCATCCACACCGAGACGGGCGAGGCCATTGCCGTCCCCAAGCAGCCCCTGTCGTTCGCATCTGCTGAGGAGCTCGCTAAACACACGCTCCAGAGCCACCCGCCAGTGTGCTCAGAATGCGGCCAAACCTTCAAGAGCCCCTACACGCTCAAGTCGCACTTTGATACGGTCCACGCAGACCCCGCCCAACAGCCACGCTTCCCCTGTCCCAAGCCCGACTGCGACAACGTCTTCACCCGCAAGCACAACCTCACTGTCCACATCCAGGCCGTGCATGACAAGATGAAAAAGTACCTTTGCGCCACCGACTCGCAACGCTCCTCCAAGCACCCTGACCTGCTCGCCTGGGACGGCTCCAATGCCTGTGGCGCCGCCTTCAAGGTAAAATCCTCGCTCGACCAGCACATCCGCACCCACCACCTCGGACTCCGGAACCGCAAAGAGGCCCGTCGAGCCGCAAAATCCAAGAAAAAAGATGACCCCTCGATGCTCACCCTCCTTACTGGCGTGGGCTACGAAAAAGGCCGCGATGTGCCTTGTCTTGTCGTCCCGTGCGAATACCGCTTCTACATGGACCGCGATCTGCGCCGCCACCTGCGTGCCGCACACGCCCTGTCCGACGACGACATTGAAGAGCGCATCCGCGACCGCGACGCTCTTACTGGCGGGCAATTTTGGATTGGTGGCCTTGAAGAGCCCATGTTTGAGTCCGTCGACCCGAGTATGCCACAGACGCCTGTGCCCTACTTTACTGAGGGAGAACTGGCAGTTGACAGCCAACACAAGGCTGTTGATCCGAGATTGAGGTACTTTGACCAGTTATTCATCAACGAAGATGTGGACATGGACCGCGCAATGGGATTAGAGGGGCTGGAGCCGGCAGTGGATGTGCAGGATGGCCTGGGCATGGAGATGTTGTTTCCTGTTGAGCAATATAACATGGGGCACATGGAGTAGTTTTGTATATTTACATGTTTGTAAAAAAAAAAGTGGGGGGAGTATGTTGACGAAGCGACGATTTCACGACAGATAAGTAATGTACAGTTAGTTGGACACTTGTTTCGTATTACGAATTCTTTATTGTATTTTGTTGTATTGTGTTGTGTTGAATTGAATTGTGTTGTGTTGTATTGTCTTGTATTGTATTACATTGTCCTGTATAGTGTTGCAGTATATACTTCTATATCATATATCTACACGACACACACCTAACCACATCCATCCATCCATACATACACACATATATATAAATCCTTCTTCCTCACTCCCCCCCTCCCTTTCTTCTCCTACACATTATTCTCCTCTCTCTATTCTCACTTCTCACTTCTCCTTCTCCCCGAGAAATAACAACAGCAACAACACCACCCAAGCACAACCCACACGAACAAGACGAGCAGCAAAAAAAAATCCCCCCCTTAGCTAGAGATGAGTTGGAACAAAAAAAAAGGACAAGACTAAAAAATGCTCATTTCACTCGTGCGCGCACGTACGCACGCTGCTGAGTCGCTACAAGTCGCCATGAGTAGAGCGAAGAAAAGTAGAGTAGAGTAAAGTGGTAGAAAATTGTTTGAATGAAAAAAAATTAAAACAAAACAGAACAAAACAAAAACAAAGGGGGTATATATCACACGCACACACCATACACACATTCTCATATCTTTCCTTCCTCCTTCCCTTCCTTTCTTCCATCCATCCATGCTTCAGCAGTGCAGAAAAGCAGAAAAGCAGAAACCATGCCGCTCCCCCCCTTCCTTCCCCCCTCAAAAACACATTAGAGAGAAGAAGAAAAAAGCCCCCACATGAGAATTAAAAAAAAGATAGAGAGAGAGAGAGAGAGAGAGAGGTAGGTAGGACATGATGGAGAAAAAACCCATCAAGCCTGGACGCCAACGCACTCGCTCGTTACTACACCACCACCACCACCACCACCGCCGCTCTTGTCTAGACCTTCAGTCTCCCTCTCCCTCTCACCCACAAGCAGAGGAAGAGGAAGAGGAAGAGGAAGAGGATCAAGCGGATCAAGCGGAGAATCAAAAGGAACAGGAGAAGAAGAATCAGGGTCAAGAGAGCCAGGAGAGTCAAAAACAAGAGGAAGACAGCACAAAACAGCCTTCCACTCCTGCTCAGCCTCTCTGCGCTCAATCTCGCGTTCCACAGCCCACCTGCCTGCGACCCTGGCCCTGCGCTCCACGACAAGACGGTCTAGTTTTTCCGCGAGCGCCGCCCACTTGTCTTCTTCTTCTGCGCGCTGCATTTTAAAGGAGAGGTCGAGGGTGCGGGATTCGGTGGCGAGGGCTGCGGATTTGGATGCGGTGTGGCGTTCCTGGCGGGCGCGGAGGACGTTGACGGCCGAGGCGTGGCGGTGGGGTAGGTTTTGCTGGGCGAGGCGTTGGAGGGCGAGGGTGCGGTGGTCGTCGGGGGTGACGAGGTGGGTGCGCGAGGCGTTTGGGGGGAGCGTGTTGGAGCAAAAGGCTTGCATATGTTTGAGGGCTGTGGCGAGGTTGAGGGCTTCGAGGGATTGTGTGGCGAGGAGGTCGTGTTCTTGTGTTATTTGTTGGTCTTCTAGGCGGTCTAGGATAAGGGTGTGCTGGGGAGATGTGAGTATGAAGGATGCTTTTTTTTAAGTGAGAGAGAGGTGGGGGGGAAGGGAGAGAAGAAAAGAAGAAGAAGAAGAAGAAGAAGACGAGGAAAAACGTACCTGCTTGGACATTTCTTCCCGCAGGACTTGTTGCTGCGCGGATAGTTGGGCGAGAGAGGCTTGTCGGTGCTTTTCTAGGCATGTGCGTTGAGCGCTTTCAAATGCGGATATGCGCGACAAGTGTTCTTGCTGGAGGGCTGGCAGGACCTGCGGTACTATTGGGTCTGCGGCGGGATAGTCGAGCTCCATATTGGATTGAGTAAATTGTCTAGTGGGTGTGCTCAATGGGGATGACGTGGGCGATAGCGAACTACCCAGATCCATGCTTGATAGTCCATTTTCGCTGTAGCCCGAGTCGTGGTGGGAGGGCGCAATGTCGGGCGATGCCAAGGGCGTGTGAAGAGCGCGGTTTGCGTCTTCCTTTGAGAGCACGGTTTCCAGGACGGCGCGCGGAATGGGCTTGCCGCAGCAATTGGGAAATGTTTGGGGGTTGCTTTGCTGTGCTTCATAAATGTGCGCATTTAGGGCAAAAGTGGAGAGTGAGTGGCCACATGCCAACTTTGGCCCGCGAGCCTTGCCATGCAGTCCGTAGTGTGATGGTGAGGTGCAAGTGCTATCGGAACATGAGCGGGGGAGCATAAAAAAATTATAAAAATCACAACATACCTCGACCCTTTCCGGAACATGGCAAATATCCCGGATGTCCGCTGCCGCCGCATAAAAGGCCTTGGGGGTGCTATACTCGAGTATCTCGGCTGCACAACCGACGACGTCGAATGCCTCTGCCTGAATCCTGGCGAAATAGGTGAAGCCTCGTGCACAACGTTGACATTATCGACGGATAACGAGGCATGCGCAAGTTTCGTGGGCATTCCCCGCGCTGACGGCCGCTCGGCCTGATACCTCCATTCTCTCGAAGGCGCGGCCGACGACGACGTCACACCCGTACACTGGGTTTCCTGAGAGCGAATACTCGCCGAACTCCTCATTTCGCTCTCCCCCGTGGTCGAAGCCGCCGATGGCGCACTCGAAACACTCTGCGACGCTACAGGCGCAGACACAGGCGCAGGCGCACACAGCAGAAAGCTATACGGATTCTCAATGCCCGCCTCCCGTGCCCGCATGGTCAATTCGCTCCACAAATCCTCCTCATTCTGGTTCACGGCGAGGTTGAGGGCCTCGGAAAAGTAGACGGCGTCGTCAAAAATGGCCGTGGTGCTGAGGGCAATGGGGTCCTTCCGAGGTTCGGGCATTGCGCCTGAGCGCGCATCAAGAGGCTCGTTGTGATTAATGGTGATGTCAAGAGACGCAGTGTGGCGCGCGCAGACATATAAACGCCGGCTGAATTCCAGATGCAAGAGATGCCCGCCTTGTTTCGATTGCTGCAATTTCATACAAGCCCGAGTAGTGTTGTTTTGTCGAGTGACCAGCAAAGACTGCGCCGTCGAAAAATAGTCGAGCCGTGGGGGGGATACCAAGCCCTTGAATGTCCAAGGTTGGGTTGTTGCGGTGAGACAAGCCTGCCGCCGCTAACGCTGGATCCTCATCCCACTCATGACCGGCTGACGTGAAGCAAAGTGGTAGTCCGCGGCTACGTGCATATGCAGGCTTCCCGGAATTTTCCCGTTGTTGACCGAGTCGTTGCCTATCTGGCTTATTCTGCCGAGGGAGCAGGTGGTTGTTGGCAGCAGGTGTTATCTGACTGAACATGACGGGCGTGCTAAACGCGGGTGACTTTGAACCCGTCAGCTGTCATTGCGGTGATCTGCAGCCTCATGTCACTTTTAGCGGGTACCTGTCCCATGTTTGGATCTACAAATCATAGTGGGGTACCAATATACAGGCCGAGGGCTAGCGGCTAAAGTACCAAACAGTTGAAAGAATCCAAAGGCATAAAACAACTACACTGACGGCTGGCTAGTGGTTACGATGAGGGCGTGAATGGGCCGTTGTGCTCCGCGGTGAGAGTGATTGGAGTTTGCGTGTAGCTGGCCTTGCATAAACTCAATGCGTTGTACAGCAGCAGTGTTGCACGTATAGGGACACGCTGTGCGAGGAGTGCGTTGTGTAGTGCAATACACCGCCAGCTGCGATTAAAAAAAAAGCTTGACTGGAATGTGACATGGCGTTGGATAGAGGGATGGATGGATGGATGGGCGAGTGGATGAATGGATGGAGGGATATACAAGGGAACCCAGGTGCAGTGTGTAGACTGGCAGTGCGATTTGTCATTGCCCCAAAAACCCCCCTCATATGATCAAGAGGTTGGGCATTGACCCATCTTCAGATGTCTTTGTGTACCCTCTGTGTACCCCCCCGAGCTAAGCGATGTGACTCCACAAGTTATACATATGCAGCCAAGACATGCATGTCGCCATCAGCGCTCTGCTCAGACCCAGCCAGGTAGACATCCTACCTAGGCTTGCAGAACGGCGCCTCATCTGCACATCAACTCTGCAGATCGTCATCATAATCCAGACGGCGCGATCCAAGAAACAAAGAATGAAAGAAGACAATGTCTATTACAAAGGGACTAGAACAGCCGGACATGAACGTTCCCGGTGATCGTGAAAATACATGAGCGTGAAGAGGAGGTAAAAGTACAGAGCAACATGTGAAAGCTGTCGTCGTGTCTGGAAAGAATGCACCCCGTCTTCCTAAACGCCGTGGAGAAACATGTGAGAAGAGGGGCTATCCCGCGATAAGAACCCAAAGGAGGAAGACTACGAGGCGTTAGTAGAGCTTGGTGGAAGAGGGATCTACATGTACATACCAACCATCAAAACACCAAACATCTTTGCGACAAGCATTCTGTTGCCTTGCACACGGCTCCAGTACTTCATGAGTTCGCGTTGCGCGCCCTCGACATTGTCCACGACATCCTCGGTGTTGGCGTCGATGCGCTGGATCTGCTCGCCTTGCTCCGACACCATCTGGGCGAGTTGGCTGAAGATGCCTCCGAGTTCTTGTATCGTCGACTCGATGGATTCTATCGCGCGTCCTCGCTCCTGGATGTAGGCGTTTTGTGGCTGGGCTTCTTCCATGAGCAGAAGCTGGGCGTCTGACTGCAGGCCCCCACGGGTGAGAGCAGAGGAGCCCGAGGGCTCGAGGGTGAGCAGGTCCTGCTGAGCAGCGTTTGTGTTGCGATTGAAGCCCCCAGGGGAGCGGCCTCGTTGAGGCGTTTGGTACAGCGGCGAGTCAGTCCTGCTGGGATCGAGGCTGCTATGCGACTGCGCGGCGGCAGTGGACAGGAACTGCTCTGTCCGCGATCGCGAGGCCTGCATGTTCTTGGTTCGCACTTCAAGCACGTCCTTGAAGTTTGTGCCCACGTTCTGGAGCTTGTCCTTGAGCAGCAGAACCACGTTGCTGTTGTGCTCGCCCTCCTGGTCGACGCCTGGCCGGGCCTTGGGGTGCTGCTTCGAGTTCAAGGCCTGCAGTGCCTGCACGCGGCCAGAGAGGGCAGTCATGTCCTGCTTGATGACGAACGTGAGCTCGTCGAACTCGACGGGCCGGTCGTCGAACAGCGTCTTGCGCCGGGCCAGCTGCGACAAGCGCTCCAGCTTCTGCATTGTGCTTGCGACACCGCGTGCGACCTCTGCAGCACTGCGGGCAAACTCGGAGCGCTGGCGTTGAGGGCTGCCATTTGCCTGGGCCTTTTCCTGGGCTGTGAGGAGCGACTGTCGCTGGGCGCCCGTCTTTGCCTGGGCCTGTCGTCGCTGGGCCTGGACGAGGATGGAGCGGAACTCGTCGGTGCGGTCCTGTATCGACACGGCCATTGTGGCGGTGGCGGTGGTGGTGGTGGGAGACGGGAAGAAATGCAGGGAAAAGGAGAGGCGCGCCGTCCCTCGAGGAAGCCACGCGCGGCGAATGCGCGGGTGTCGAACGTCCAAAGGCGTCGGATGGGTCAGCACTCACAGTCGTGCTTTTGCGACGAGGCTCGGATCACTGGCGCTGGGCGTGTGCGGAAAGGGAACCGTGTCTCGCGCTGGGTGGGGATGCCCTCTACGTCGCCTGGAGGCGTGGGGCTGGCTGGCTGGGCGTGTGGACGTGTGGACGTGTGGATGTGCGTATGCCCGCGTGCGTATGTGTGTCGTTGGCTGTGCGTGTGCGTCTGTGTGCTCCAATTCACTCGCAGGCGCGGCAGGGCAGGCGTCGAAGAATTGTGCGACGTCGAGTACGGGGGACGTGTCGGGCACAGGTCCAGGGCCGGTGCAACGGGAACGTGCTTGGTTGGCGGCATGGCGCGCCACACCAAAAGTCATGGTCACGCTGATCATGGTTCATGAGGCGCATAAGCAGGGAAATTGCTGCTGGGAGGCGCCGGCCTGAGTGCATCTCGTCGTCACTCTGGGGGACACGGGCGCTGTTCCTCTCTGCACCGACTGCTGCCCTCTGGCACTGCTGCTGCTGTGCGCGCCCACCCAACCCGCGCCCATCTTGACCCTGAAGGCTGACGTAGCCGTGCGTGCGCCCGCCACAGCCACCGCCAGCGACTCCTGCCAGCCCTACCGTGGCCCAAGGCCCGACCTGTCCCCAGGCCCGACCTGTCCCCTCTTCGTATTCTCCGCCGTCGAGCTTGCGCAGGTTTGGGGCTGCTGTCGTTGCAGCGCACTCTCTCGTCCACTGCACCACTCGCCCCGTCGCATGCGCCGTAGAGCGTGGTGAGACTAGAGGCCAGCCCTCGCAAGGCTGTCATTGAGACCGAGAGGTGGTGTGCCCTCGATCCGTGTACCCGGCCACTGCCACCGCCTGCCATCATGTCTGGCCCGTTCCGCTTCAACCAGGAGACGGCGTCGCCGCTGTATGTCGCCGTGCTGCCTCCCATGTCCCGTAGACTGACACCGCCCCAGCGAACAACGAGCCGCCTCGCCCTTCTCCAGCGGGCAGCCCGTGTCCTACAAGACCAACGTGAACCGCATGAAGACGCAGAAGTGGGTGCAGGCCAAGAAGAACGCCTATGACGGCGACGACTGGGGCGACTACGACGAGTACGACGAGTACGGCGTCGACCAGGCGCCCCCGCCCGAGCCCGAGCCCGCCCCTGTGCCTGCCTCGCGATACTATGCCCAGCGCTTCGACGCCCCGTCGCGCAGCTTTACCGACCCCAGTCGCCAGGGCCCGCCGCAGTCTGCGCGCAGGAACTCATTCGAGGCCGGCGAAGAGCACCGTGCCTTTTCCGCCTCGGTAGCCCCGCCGCCGCAGGGCCATGCACTGCAGCAGCAGCAGCAGCAGCAGCAGCCACAGCAGCAGCTCCATGGGCTGCCATCGCAACAAGCACATGGTGCTGGAGCAGACGCCCATGGCAGCCCAGAGCAGCCGGCCATGCCCACCGCGCTCCAGACACGCATATCGTCGACGCCTGCCGACGTGTACAGCGCCCCATCAAACCCCCAGTTCCCTCCCCGCAAGAGCAGCATTGGCCACGTGAGCTCGCCCACGGCCACATCCCCACGGCCCCGCACGGGAAGCTCAGAGAAGCCCCTCCCGTTCATCAGGCCAGCAGACATCTACAAACGCCACGAGGAAGAGCGCCAACGCGCTTCACTCGAGGCCTCGAGGCCCAATCTAGACGCTCTCTCCGCTCCTTCAGGGGATGGCGCTGCAGCCCCCCAAGCAGAAAGCGGGAAGCTGCCGCCGCCCTTGGAGACAGTCGCCGAGCGCAAGAGCGAGTACCTGCCCGACTATGGCCTGGCCTTGCAACAGGACGGCCAGCCAGCCCAGGCAAACTCACCTCAGGCATCCCAGCAAACGCGATTGTCCCAGCTGCAACCAATCTCAACGTCTGACAAAGATGCCTGGTCTGCACCTTCCCAGTCTCAGATCCCGGCCAGCGATCCTGTCGTGCCACCACCGAGCGACCAGGGGTTCCGTTCTTTTGTAGACCAGGCATTCACTCGCCGTGACGAGCAACGCTCGATTCCTCCCACCCCCATCTCCAACTCTGACTCTGAAATGCATAGAAGCAACACGGGGAGCACGTCTGGCATCAGCCCCATAATGAGCCGTGTTCCCAGCTCTGCCGCAGCTGCTGCAAAGGTCCGCACTCAGGGTAGCACACCCGCCATTGCCGAGGAGAGGGAAACCCCCGTCTCCCGGCCAACATCTTCGTATATACCTGATGTACAACATCAGGGTCCGCAAAACCCTTCGTCAGGCCATGCACGCAACATCTCTGCCTCTTCAATCACACACAGCGGCTTAGTAACACCAAATAGCGGCGATAGTCCTGCCCGTTCGCCCGTAATCGCATCCCGTATAGTGTTGCCCGCACCAGAGACAGCTCAGATTGGCACAGAGAGCCCAGATTCTCCCGACGCCATGGAAGGCGGGCTAAAGGGTCCTTCTTCGGCGTATGCCACTCGCGAGGCAGATATTGCAACTGCCGTGTTGAGCAGTCCAGTCAGATCCGCGCCCGAGCTGGGCGCGGCAGAGTTGCAGTCCCAGGATGCTTTCTTGGAGTCTCACAACCCGCAATCGCCAATTGGCAACGCCCTGCCGCGCGATCGTTCAGAGTCTCCTAGCAAAGGCCGTGTGCAAGCATTGGCAGGCAAATTCGGAGATGTCTCGAGCTCAAGACGTGGCTCCACCCAGTCTGACAATTCGAGGCATAGTTTGCAATCATGGGAAAGAAGTCACGACCACTCACGTGCCCCATCTCCAACCAAAGCCAGCCCCAGCAAGCTAGCTAGCCCCGTCAAAGAATTTCGCCCGCATTTGCCAGGCCAGTGGGAGTCCTACGCCACAACTGTAATCACACCCTCCGATCAGAGCGAGAAGGAGAGAGGGTTGGGGGCTGAGCAGAACACCGTTTCGTCTTCGCTTGAACAAGTAGATTTTACACCAACCACCGTCAAGCAACGTGTATCCGCAGCCGAGCCATCGCAGCCTGCTGGTACCGTCTCGACTCTCACCGAGGATCCAATATCGGCATTGAAAGAAGCTGGAGCTGCTATGGTGCAATCCATTAAAAGTACTGTCGGACTGGACAACGCTTCATCCGAACCTCAGCAGGAGCAGAAAGGTTTCTCACAAGATCGTTCCCACGGTGATGTCTACATGCCTCGGCCTCTGCAGCTCGATCGGACCACCTCTGCAATGTCAAGCACTCCACCGACTCCACTAGCGAAGGATACACCGGAATCCGAGTCTCCGCCATCCTGGGGAGAGGATACTCCGCCGCTTGCTACTCAAGATCAGCGCCCGCCTATGGTTGGTCAACTCAGTTCCGCTCCATCAGCTGATGACCAAGAGAGTGACCGACTGCGCAAAGAGATTGTGGCTAGCCTGAGTCCACTGAGAACCTCAACGGTCCCAGCGACGGAGCCGGATCGCAAATCCCTCCAAGCAACCAGCCCCAGTGCAAATCGCGCCAGCTCCATCCTGCCTCACGAATATGAAAGCTACTGGGCAGACGAGAACCAGGAGTCTCCACGGCCATCGCAAGACGTGCAGCGCAGTCTTCCCGACGCATTAACAGTCGTGCCTGCTTCCGTGCCTGCTTCCGTGCCGACTTCTACGCCTGCTTCCGCGTCTGCTCGGCCCGAGGACCCCAGTACACCATTGCTGGCACATCGGTTCAGCTGGGAAGCAAACGCCCCGAATCTAGCTGCACCAGATGCTCAGGTCCAAACGAGCATTGTTCCAGAACCAACAAAGAGTTTGCAGGAGGCTACAATTGCTCACCCTACTGTCGATCCTCCTACAATTGCTCCTCCCACAGTTGAGCGTGCTGCCGAAGAAGAGCGAAAACAATGGTCAGAGGGTCTTCCAGAGACGTACTTTGGTCCTGGCCATACCTTTACGGTAACGAAGCCAGACCCTATTACGGAGGACAATTTAGAAAAACGTTCTACATCACCGCCTCTCGATTCTACAAAGGCACTTCACAGTCCTACGCAAGCGCCCAGGAGATTGTCTGGCCTGCATGTTGTCAATTCGGAATTCAACCCAGAAGCCGTCGATATTCCTCCCCGTCTGAGTGCGGACGCGTCTCATCCAACACCGTTCAGCCAAGACGAGCCCAAAGAATTACCTCAGCAGACAGAGGACGGGCCATCAAACTTAACCGCCACTTCCACAAAGGGATTGCCCGAGACATCAACTGTCCAAGATCCCACTCCAATGTCGCCAACGTCGTCCATGGCAGATAAACCTCTTGGGGCCCGAGAGATTGCAACGATCAATTCGGCTCAAGAACGTATTGTCACATACAATAAAATGCGTGACCATTGGGCTACTGTCGACCATGGCCTCGGTAGCTGGGTAGCAGCGACTTTTGAAGCTAATCCTGATCTTGCAACACAGCCCGTGCCGCTTCAACGGGTTACTACAGGAACTGCCCGTCACAGACATACAGGTTCTCTCCCTCTACTTGGGAAATTTACTTCATCGATCGGTGGTCAGCCACAGGGTGTGGCTCAAAACGATCCAGCAACTGCACCAGCGTTCGCCGGTGGTAATTCACCGACCACTCCGACGCATTCCGGCTCCACATCGGGACCCTCTGGCCGAATTGCGAGAGACCAGATGCAGGCACAGATGCAAGCCAAGGGCGAAAAATTGTTGCACACTGCCGGAGTCCTGAGTGGCAAGGGTCTGACCAGCGCCAAAGGCTTGTTCGCAAAGGGCAAGAGCCGCTTCGGACGTGACAAGGTAGATAAATAATCTCCTCTACTTCTTTTCTCCTTACGTCTCTATGGCCCGGCACAAGAACACTATCACGACTGACTGTTTCTTTTGTGATTGGACAAAATGGACTGCGATCGATGATTGGATGAAAGCACTGATTTAGCGTTTTGGGCGTTCTCCTTTCGAGCTTACGACATGTTTTTGATTGTTTCATGTAATGTGTCTTTCTCCTTCTCCTATAGCTCTACATCAATCTAAAACGACTCTCAACTCGACTCGCATTTCCCTTTGGATCTTGTCCAATCAACAAAGAGTTCCGTGCTGATGTGATGCGTGACGTAGGATTCGGTTCCACCATCTCGCGAGGCCTCTGAGGAGCCCGAACTTATTACCACAAGTGCGACGACGGTGTTGACAAAAGCATATTCTGTTTCTCAGTCTGCCGATGCGAGCAGTCCGAGAGAGGGGAAAAGACGCCGTCGCTTCTCTATGCCTTTCCAGCGTTCGAGCCGTTCCAAATCAAGATCGAGACCTAGCAGTGTCTCTCTTCCCAGCGATACACCATCAATCTTCGGCACGCCATCGCACGAGAGAACTGGTAGGACAGGCAGGCCACATTCATTCCATGCACCCAGTTCTTGGAATACAGCGTCTAGGCCGCAAACGCCGCCGCTTCAATCGCAATCAAGACTAGGTGTTCTACCTTCACTAGGGAAGAGCCCAGTTTCATCTGCGCCGGAACACAACGGCACTGTTCCGCCAGTACCAAAAATCCCCGATGAATTTGACGTTGGAGAAAATTGGAATAGTATTAGGACATTGCAGTCGATTATCAGGTATTCGACACCCCCTATTGCGGGTGAGTATGTATTAATAAATTCTCCCGTGGAGAGTCTGCGCGACAAGAATTCTCAGCGCAGCAACGACAAAGTCGAGAAAGCCTTACCGCCGCTGCCTGTACAGACTGATAGGAATGTCTATCTGCCACCGCAGTTAACACAAGACTTTCTCCCAACCGCTACTAGGCTTCATTCCGGTGAAGTCTCGCCTGTTATATCTTCTCTTACGCCTTCGCATTCGAACGGCAGCGGGGACGAAGATGTAGTTTTACAATCTAACAACACGTCGATGTTGCAAGCGCCAACAACTGCGCAAACGCTGGCTGATATCAGCCCTTTGCTTCCACCTGTAAAACTTCCACTGGATGATGTACCCAACGACAGTGGGTTGGAAACAGCTATTGATAACGAGAAAAGTAAGCAGCCAAGTCTAGAAACAGAGAATGTCAGCAAGAACGCTGTGCCATCTTTCCCAGACCATATCACCGGCATGGCCCTTCAATACGTAACATCGAAACTCTCCTCAACTACTGGAAGTATAGATGAAGAGCACCGTACCATGGATTCGCCAAATGCAGAAACAATTAATCACGTCAAAGTTAGTACGCCGGTTACACCAAAACGTACAACATTCGAAACTGGAGATATTGGCGCTGAGGGCACATCGCCTGCTTCGATCCGTTTGCAGAATAAAAATGCTACGCCACGAACAGAGAGAAGCTCGCCTATCGCGGTCTGGTTTGCAGACAATGACCTACAGCTTCCCAAGGTGAGAGCAGGTACTGTTGAACAGAATGTCAGCCACGCTGGGACTTGGACTCCAGCAAATCAAGATGGCGTTGGAAGCGGCTGGCACAATCCAATCTTAAAGCAGGCTGACAAGGTTCAGCTCGGCGAGGCGACAGGGAGTAGCTCTCTAAGCGAGACCTGGGCCACCCCACTTAACCCGCCTCCACCTCGACAACGCGCCACGTCCAACGTGTCAGCCGTGTCGGTAGCACAATTACAGGTCGTCCACGCCGTCGAGGAATATGCTGCATCCGACTCCTCTCTTGCATCATGGGATAACTACAGCATTGCGCATTCTGAAATTAGCCAATCTGACGAATTGAGAGATGATAGCGACCTCTTGACCCCTGTTCCCCAAGGCCCTAAGCTCATCCAGTACGATCAGGCTGAACAAGGCAACAACACGCCCGTCGCAAAAATGTCCAATGGTTACTTTCTGCAACATGAGATCCCTACTACAACAAGGCACCAGGAACAGGAACAGCCTCTTTCGATTAATGAAGCGACAGTCCCTGAAAGATCAAAATCGCTGCTGTCAGTGATCTCCTCCATGGTCTCGGATGTCACTCCAATCTCAGCCTCGTCAAGCAACGCTGGAAGGTCCACACCCTCAACAATACATCGAATGCAGAACGACTCGATGAAGCCTACACGTGCTCCCCCGCAAATTCCAGAAGAGCCGTATTTAGTCAATAACGAGCACACACCTACCCAGAAAGACGGCAACTATGACCTCTATTCAGATCACAACGGACTTATCAAGGATTTGCGAGACGATCTTGGGCAGCCGTTTCGCGTTCCAGCAACTGGACAAGGTCCTGTGCCGCCTCAAAATACGCAGCCAATCAGGTCAGAAGCGCATGCCGTAAGGGATGCTGCAGAGACACAGGACGCCGACAAGCCAAGATACAGCACAGAGCGACCCATGAGCTTCATTTCTGGGCCTCAAGATGAGGAAGGGAAACCACAAGATCAGATCAACCGATCTGCCCCATCAATTGATGCGAATGTGCTGCCAGACTTTGGACAGAACGGAAACCAACGTCACGTGTCTTCGCCATCTCAAATGGGTGCGGTGTACTCTAATATTCTACCGTCGCTTGGTGGTCAACAGCAAAATCCCGCAGCAAATCAACAGCAGCTACAATCTAAACATCGACTGTCTGCTGGATCTGCACCTCAAGACAGGAACTCTTGGGATACAAACAGCGTGGCATACAACCCTCCCATCCCTCACATGCCAGTTGCTTCACCCCCTATTCCACCTCAACCGGCAGCTCCACCAATGGCTTCCGAAAAGCCACATATCGTTGATCAGATGCGCCAGAATGGACAAGTCCAAAATCGCGCCGCACAAGATACGCGCATGTACGGAATGGCATCAGGACAACCTGAACCCCAAGGCCTTCTAACCCAGAGACCCCTTGTGCCTGATCACGACCCACGAGCTCATGGTCAGCCACCACAAACTGAGCTTGAATACCACCGACGTATGCAGCAGCTCCAGGTAAACCAAGCAAATCAAGTGCAATCTCGAGGTCTAGAAAACCAAGCTATCCGGATAGATCAGCAATTACCCAGTGGTCCGACCCCAAAGCACCAAGACAAGCGAAATGTATCTTCAGTTTTCAAAGCCTTTGGTGGCAAATCTCATCCGAATACCCAACAACCACTGAGTGCCCCAAGTCCCGCACGGAACCTCAATGACGGGTTAGCACCGGCGGATCCAAATCGAAGCGGTTCTCGCCATTCGGCCGTTAGTAGCATTTCTCACGAGCCTCCCCTTTTGAGACCTGAAGGAAACCCCAATACTCCCATGTTACGCAATCGATCGCCAAGTAATGGAGAGGATTCTGATTACAGTCACGTCAGTCGAGGCTCTACATGGGCACAGCCAGCAGATTCACGCACTGATTTGAGGAAGCCTGCAAATCCCGCGCCGTTTCAGGGTATTCCACCCCAACTGCCTCACATTGGAGCGCCTAAACTCCCCGTACAACCCCAACAGCAACAAGTTCATACGTCGGGAGCGCCAGAATCAGGCAAGAAAAAGAGATTTTCAGCATTTGGCGCGATTTTCGGTAGAGGCGAGAAGAAAACGACGAAGCTTCAACGGCACTCAACTCCACCTCCAGCACAGCCACCTCCAATGCAGGCAGCTTCAATGCAAACACAGCCATCTCAGCAATGGCCACCACCTCAGCAACAGTACGCACATCCTCCAAGCGGGCAGTATGCCCCTAATCAGGTACCTCCGAACTCGGCACCAGGAATGCATCCTATGGGTCCGCACTTCGCTTCTAATCAGACGATGTCACCACAACAACAATATCCTCATCCAGGACCTGGCCCACAATACCAACAGCCGCCACAAGTTGTACGCCCAGACGAGAACTCTGCCTTTCTCAACACAAAGCGGTTGGCGGAAGAGCATGCAGCTAAGCTAGCTCATGCACAACGATCTCAGCAAGCCAGTCAAGCTCCCCAACCAGGCCCACCTGGTGTACGTTCCTCGTTTGAGCAGCCTCTTCAAGGAGGTCGTGGTCCTCAGGATAGATACTATCGTCCTAGCACGACGATGCCTCCACCATCGGAGCAAGGAGCTTATGCGGCCTCACAGTTTGCTCGACAACAGGCATTGCAGCAGAAGCAGCAAGTACCTGCGGAACCTGGCGCCTACGGGGCATCACAAGCTGCTCGTCAGCAATTAAACCACCAGCAAGTGCATAAGCAACAGCAAGTGCCGCAGCAACAAGTGCCGCAACAGCAATTACTGCCACAGCAATTGCATCATCAGCAGGTTCATCACCAGCAACAGATACAGCAGCAAGCGCAGCACCAACCCCCAATAGTACCAGGTGCTTATGGAGCCCCACAGGCTGAGCGAATGCAAGCCCCAAGACAAGACCAACATATGCCATCGCGGCCAAGTTCGGTGATAACCCATCATCCGCCACCTGGTAATCGAAATGTATCTGGGCCAGTGCCTGTTCATGATCCTTATATGGGCCAGCCTGTTTCTCCACGCCACATGAGCTTGGATGAGCCGCGATACGATACGCCGAGCATTCCAGCAGCTTACAACCCCGTCTCTGGTGCTTTTATATCTCCACGTGACCAGGCTCAGCTGCCCTTGTTTCAACCTCAATACAATCCCCAAGGCCGTCCTCCGTTAGATCAATATGGCCGGCAATACTCGGATCCTCAAATGCAACAGCTATCTCCACAAATTTCTGCGCAATCACAGATGTCTCCTTATGACCGTTCAAATTCAGATGCTAGTACTGTATCGATAGTATCGCCAATTTCGAACACACCACCGAACGTGCCACCACCCAACCAGCGTACGCAACACCCAAGAATGAGCAGTATTTCGGAAGTGAAAAATCAAGAGCAGCCTTGGAATTTGAACGTGCCTGCTGGAGCCACAGAGCAGGAGATTGTTCGAGCCCGCCAAAGGCAATACATAGAAGAGCAGTTTACTACTCAGCAACAGCTGCATGCTGAAAGAGTTGCACAGTCAAACTCTCCGCGTGTGTCGTCCCAGAATCAGTCTCCATCTCCTCAGCTTACGCCGGGAGAACAATCTCAAGTTCAAGACGGAGGGGGATTCAAAGAGCTTCTACCTCGTAGCTCTCCACAACCATACCCGGTGTCTTCTACCTCACACTCGCCTGATCTAAGGCATCCTACACCACCAACTCACAATCCACACCTTGTGCAGCCTTTGCCAATGCATGCTGGCCAGGCTACTCATCCTGCAGCTTATCCACTTCCTATGTCGCCTCAATTGGCAGGCATCTCCAGCCCTGTAAACCCCATTGCTCAGAATCTTCCGCCACCTCCGCCTCCCAAGTTACCGCATAGCCCGATGCGGACCTCGTACCACGAGCCGAGCCCACCTCTGCTCTCCGATCAACATCCCGCTTACAGGTCCCATCAATACCACTCTTCGCCGTCCACGGATCACCAGTGGCCGCTACAGCAGCAACAACAACAGCAACAACAACAGCAACACGGAGAACCAAACCCTAATGAGTCTCCCCCATCATACCAGGGAATCGGTATCGCCGACGGAGGCATGCAAAAAACTCGTCCCGAACGTTCTCAGCTACCAAGCCTTACAACAAATACCGCAGGCCCCAGCCATTCTCGACAGCGTCAATCCTCCATCGGCATCCTGCAACACCCTCAACCCGCCACCATGGCTGCCTCCCCCATCTCCTCAGCACCCGACATGGGCTCCGACTCGCTGCGCCGCAAACTCGGCGAACAAGAAGCACAAGCGCGCCTAGAACAGGCTCGCACCGCACAACTAGCCCGCATCCAGTCTGAGCGTGAGAGACAAGAGCGTGAAGTTGCACGCGCAAGAGCACGTGAGCTGGAGCGCAGCGTTTCCGGCGGCGGGAAAGTCGGCAGCCTGAGGAGCGTTGCAGGGAGTACCAATAGACCACCTGGGTGGGAGAGACGCGGCAGTATCAACCGCCCCGTATTCGAATTGCCCGCCGTGGAAGACGACGAACCAGTTATGCGCGCGACGAGTTTCCCAGGCCAGGAGTGGGTTCCCCCTGTGTGGGCGGAGGAATGAATAAATCTGCACTCTCTTTCGCTGTATCTCACCATCTAGCTTTGGACGTTTTGCAAATATATTTGCCATCTTGTGGTTTGTTCAAGCTCACACACGATTTGTAGTAATGTTTTCTTTACCACTTAATTTGTACACGTCGCGACGCATCGGAGCGTAACCTGCAAGAAATGGCCTTTTACATCTTTCTTGTCTAGAATCGGATACCCTCTTTGTCGCTTTTTTCTTCTCTTTTCTTCTTCTCTAAAAATCATCCTCTTGTACAACGTTTCTTTCTCTCAAAAGATGATCTAACCAGTTGGCGATGACGGTATATGGATCTGTGCTTATTTGTGTCTGTGCTTGTGCACAGAATTGTAATTTTTAGTACTTGAACATAGATCTGAATGGCAGACAACAACAACAAACACTACTACTTCGCTACACAAACGACATGACATGAGTGCACTGATGCTCGTCGGAACGACGAAAAAAAACAAATTAATCGCTCCTTCTTCAACATACGGATACTGTCTAGACGGATCTAATGCCGGTACCACCGTCGTTCCTTGTCCCGTCACGAGGAGAACTGCTCAACGTTGCTATCGCTTCTTTCACTGTTGCTACCTTACCCCCTACCTACCGCTACGTCCTGATTGCTCAACTTAACTTCCATACACATCAGCATGCTAGGAGTGCCGTCTTGCTACTCGCTTACGCGCAGTGAGATGGGCAGTAAGTGGAATTGAAAACTACGATTTTTTTTCACAAGCGATCTCACGCTGGATTATTCAAATTGATGGACTTGTTCTCGGAAGCTGGGTGCAAGGGGAGATGGGTGGGTGGATGGGTGTATTTGAAGTCATGCGTTGTAAATACATGTACACATATATATGCTTCTCTTGTAAGAGTCGAGTTCGGCTTGTGCCACTACTATCACTATTGCTGCCGTTTACCTATCTTCTCTCTGTCTGACGTGATGAACTTGTTTCGTACACGGCGTGTTGTGTCGATGTGTGCTGAGAAGCTAAGGGGTATGCTCTGCTTCTGCCTGTTTGCATGCTGCGTTTCATAAAGTATTCTTGTGTTGCTGTCGTTCCACCTTTTTCAATTCAATGTCGATGTGGCTTTTGGTGGTGGTGGTGGTGGTGGTGAGTGGGTGGGTGGGGCTGTGGAGAAGGGGGAGGGAATTTTGGGTTTTTGGTGGGGAGGTTCGGGGTGGTGGTGATATGGGATAGGATGGGATAGGATAGGATGAGATGTGATGTGATGAGATGGGGTGAGATGGGATGAGAAGGAGAAGGAGAAGAGAAACGTTGCGCTCTTGGGAGATACCTAGGCATCTACGGAATTCTTGGGAAGCTTCTTTTGTAGAGTGTCGGCGGGTTGAGGATGATAATATCCTTGTTAAACGGATCACCTAGTTTGATTGCCATGTTACATTGAAGAAATGAAGAAAGAAAGAAAACGACATGCGCAGTTCGCGGGCTGACGCCCAGTCACATGCATGTGAGAAGAAAGAGCGACTCGGCGACTCCGAGCCGAAGAACAATCATTACCCTATAGAATCCACACACACAAACACCCCAGCAGTGACATTCTCAATCTGCCCCTGAATATCTCCTCCTTGGCCACTTTCATCGCCACTCTCATCGCTACACACATATACACACATACACACACAAAAGTCTAGATTCCTCCTCGCCACTCCACGCATAAACGCCTCTTCCTCACCATCCGTAGCGGATGTGGCTGAGCATTCAAAGTCTATTTCAGGCTGATCGGAAAAAGCTTATGCTCCGTGATCTACCTGCGACCCACTGCGTTGAGGGATTATGCTGGGAGGGAGACGGGAGGGATAGGTGGTGTGGGGAGGGACATGTGAGGCGTTTAGTGTTTCAATGACGAGGCAGTGAGGTGTTGAGAGGGTAGGGGATTGAGATTAAAGGGCGAGTGTTTATGGTGTGGAGAGAAATGGGGGAGAAGGTGGGAAAAAGGAATGTGAAAAGGAATAGGAGAGGGAAGATGTGATGTGGTTGTGTGGAGGTGGAGGGATTCTGTGGAGAAGGGATTTCACGTGGCGAAGAATTGTTGATTGGTCAGTGGTGGATTGTTTCATGATTAGCAGCTGTACATTTTCTGTTTTAAAAAAAAGAAAAGAAAGACAAATGTGAAAAAGTTTGTGCGCGATGTATACATATGTATTTGTTTGTATGTGAATGTCTTAAAGATGTGTCAAAGCTGATGGAATCCTATCCATACCACCCAATGCTCGCGCCAGAAATGCAATACCCAAAATGCTGAACCCAGCGAAAGTTTCCACCCAGATAAAAAAAAAAAAAGGAGATAGATCGCAGATCCGTCTCTCCTTGAAAAATTGCGAAAGTGACAGACGTGAAAAGAATATATCGACCAACCACTATCATGATTCATCACCATCCGCCTATCGGCCCCCATAAATCTTCTATTTTCTTCCCGAGACAACAATTCGCGAACCCACAACCCTTGGTCGAGCAATCCGGCCATTGTACTGCCTCTTGGCGATGACTCCATTCGTGCATGTGGTTCCTGCAGCGACATCCTGCCAGACGACCTGACCATTGTTGCAGAGTCCAAATTGAGATGTTCCGTTGCAGACAATGGCACCGTTCACGGAGCATGCAGTGTTGCTGTTGCCGCCTGAAGCGGGGGCGGTGGGCTGAGCGGGTGTGGCGGGGGCGGTCGCAGAGGGTTTGGAGGATGGGCTTGCTGTAACAACAACGAGGGTGGTCATTGTGGATGGGAGTGGTGCTGCGTTTGAAGGAATTGGTGCTGCGCTTGTCGGAACAGGGGCAACACTCGATGCGCCAGGGGCAAAGACACCGCCCGGGCTGGACGGAACAGCAGAAGGAGAGCCAGCTGCAGCAGAGGATTTGCTTGCAGTGGAGGATTTGCTTGCAGCGGGCGAAGTGGGTGCAGCAGAGACTTGACCAGCTGGTGCAGATGAGACCGCTGGAGTGGTACCAGACGAAGAACCGCAGCCACTTCCGATAGGAGGCTGGAGGTCATTGGTACCGCCGTTTTCAAGAACCTGGCCAGGATTTGGGAACTTTATGGCGGAGCCCTCAGTGCTCTTGCAAGTGGTATCAATATTGGCAACAAGCATATCGGGGAGCGCATTGAAGGCGGTTTTGTCACTTGCACCCCCAGTAACTTCAATTGGCGCGCAGTTCCTGGAGAGAATGTCAGGGAAGAGCCTCACATACAATAAACATAGAAACTTACATGTATAACTCAGGTTGACCAGATAGCTTTGAGAACCAAGTCCACGCAAAAGTTGCCTTACCATTAGGTATGCTGTCAGGGAGCGAAAACTTGTAGTCCTTCTTTGCCTCGACACCTGGACAACCACCTTCGATTGATTTAATAACTTTAAATACGGAGTTTGCCGTAGGTTCAGTATCCATTGTTACAGACAACTGACATGAGCCTCCCCCATGAACTGCGCTTCCCGAAAATGAAAGCGTCTGTTCTTGGCCAACAGCCATGTTGTTCATAGTAGAGACAGTGAATCCGTTTTGAGACTTGCAGGGGAACTGGGCCTTTGTAATTGGACTGTTATCAATTTTTCCCACGCTGTAAGGTACAGGTTGGGTCATGATCATGTGGGCATTTGCAGTAGCCAGAAGAATTGTAGATGCCAACAGAGCAGAAGTGAAAGACATGATGACAATGATGTTCTTCAAGAAGTGTGACGAGCTGATAAAGACTGTGTGGATGAAGAAGTCGAAAAGAAACTAGTCCAGCTAGAGAGAATAGAACCGCAAATGCAAAGAATGTAGTTGCTGTGAGAGAGCGTGGTATTTGATGAGGAAATTAAAAAACATTGCGGTATTGATCTTATATATGTCATGCCAGACAACATGCGCTGTCGCCACGCAAATTTCTGTCAGGGTTTCCAATGACAGTCCCCTAATCAAAAGCTTGACCTGGAAGGTGGCAGTCCGCACGCAAAACCATGGACATCGGAGGCGCAGGTTGCCCCGCAATGGCGAGCGCCAACACGGTGAAACGGACGGTCTGGGTTGACTGAGGCTGTGAGCCAAAGAAAGCACCGCAGGGTTGCAAGGTAGATTCAGGTACATTTTTCGTAGAGGCCTAAGTGGAAAGGCGACGGCTATCGCAAATTCAAGGGCACCATGTGCTGGTTGTCATCCTAATGCGAGGTTTCGTTTCGATGGTTCATTCAGTCGTTCATTGGTTGACGGACAAATCGCTTAGCGGACCGGCAGAGAATCCGGACTCCTGGTTTCGGGACGCGTCGCACATCCGGCTCGATGCCCCCTGTTCCTCTTAATCGATTGGTGAGACGTGTGCACTATCTTTTATACCGTTGCATCTTCGTCTCCATATTTTGCTCCACAGCGGCTGCTTTCAAAGCTGGGTCCTTCCTAAGTCCATACGGAGCCTGTCACGTCTTTTCTCAGAATTCCACAAGACTGAAAATGATAGAGCGGCAACTTAGTATCTGAAATTTTATTGGGTGGGGTTCGGAATTTTAGCATACCTTGCTGTCACCATTGATCCAGAGTCGTGTTTCGAGACGTCTAGAGTCCCATTAAGACGTGGCAGGCCACTATATCATCAACAATATGCAAGACATGGGCAAGGTAACGTTCTGTTCGGCACTGCGCCTCAAAACGATATGATGTGAAGATGACGGAGGGTCCGGTATAGTATACCCCATTCATGCGAGATCTAGTCGTGGCCTGGATCAGTAATAGAGGCGTTTTCGTTCTAGTTTTCGCAGGGGTACGCCAGCTGCAAAAGCAATGTGGCCAACTTCTTCGCCACCGCGCACGTCTGCCACATAAACTTTGACGTCTTTGAGTAATCTTGCTCGTTCCATCGCGTCAAGCATGCTACCTCCTTCTGGTATCTTGATGTGTGGGTTTTCATACGTCATGCTAGTCACAAAACCAAACATCTCAGGGCCGAGAGTTCTGTGTTTGAGAACTAGAGCGACTCCGCCAATGGTGAGAATAGTGAAAGACGATGTGAAAAGGAGAGATAGCCATGCAAAGTTGCATGAGAAAATCTCCTCTACAGAGGTGACATTGGCTGTAGTTGTTGCACCTATGAAGGGAGAAGTGATATCCTGTATGCTCGCTTCGAATATAGGATACCAGTTGAAAAAGGAGTGTCCAGTTGCTGACATGTTTTTAGGAAGGTAGGCGTCGATATCATTGACAGGTTTGGTATCTGGGCCGTACACAGAAAGGTTAGTAGGTAAGTTACCGAAGTATCCTGTTGGCTGGACACTCAATTGATAATAAGTATTCATCGCCATACTTAATCTCCGAGAGAACATGGCGGGTGCCACCTTGGACAGATCAGTGTACGATACGTTTTGAGCAAGATGGCCAACTTGTTGAACGAACGGAAAATTGGATGTGTTTGCCAGAAAATGTTCCGTGGGACTGGATCCGACATTGAAGGTGACTGCTGTTGGGAACTGCCTTGCAAACCCGTCCATTATCACACCATGCTCTAGCCCAGTGAAAGCCGAGGGACGAGTGTCTGAATGAGACTTTCTTATCTTTATCGCTGCGCAGTCGGTTCCAATGCATCGTATCATAGCTTCCACATGCTGTTGTGATAACAGACACTGACCAATATTCAGTCCGAACGTATTCTCGTCACGGCTAGTCGCGTACTTGGAGACATAAAATAGTTCTCGTCTTATTGTCAGCTCATTTGCAAATGGTCTCGATTGATTTTGATATCCGATGAAGCCATTTAGACGACTGAGTAATGCTTCTTGGTCAGGTCCAAGCATACTCCAAGGGGATCCTCGGTTTGTGTCGAGGAAAAACGAAGCGTCCCGTTTCTTGTCTCCAATAGATGGCTCAAAAGGGTCGTTGGACTCCGATTTGTCGGACCATATCTCGCCAGGTACTAACTCGTCCAGTTTTTTGTAATTCGTTTTGGAGGAGTTGGTATCATTCATCGCACCAGGGTAAGGTTTTTGGCTGAATTGACTGCACTCCACAACAAGGTAAGTCGACTCCACAGTGAACGATGAATTACCAACAGAGGGTAACCCAACTATTGGTAAACCGACAAGTGAGGAGTATGTTTCTGGTGTCGATACATTGGACACTAGAATCCAGCCGTCGGAATCACTTGTTGAGGCGCCAATGCTTTCCAAGCTTGGTATCTTGACGTTGCCCCATGGATCTTGTGGTCCAATTTTGGCAGACTGTGGAGCTAAGAGTGCCGCTGTGTATAGAGCGCCAGCATCAGCAAACTTGCCACTGTCAACGTATGTGGAAGAAAGGCCCCACATAGTTCCTGCAGGCCCGGTAGTCATGTAACGCAAATCATTGGAGTGATACGTATTCTTGAGACCCCTCTCCATTAAGCGGAGAGAGGCCTGACCTCCAAGTGGTGAGAGTGCCCAGAGAAAAAGGAGGTTAATACCAACGACTGTGAGACGCTGCATGAGAAATTGAGATTCAATGGTACCCCATACTGATTGACTCGCCATGAGCAATTCTAAGGTCTGCATTGGGGGATAGTAAGTTCAATGTGAAGAGGAAGAAGAAAAGTGAGTAGGTAACGCTTACGCTTATTTTAGCACCTTTTTCCACAAGATACCGCGCAATCATCTTCATGCTGCGTCCACTAATAGCCGCAAACACGATGGGAAACATTGTTGGACCCTAATAAAGTCAGCAAATGATAAAGAATTCGGCTTCAGTCTGCATACTAGATCCATGGCAAACTCTACCTTAGAGCCAAAGGCGTTTCCTTTTGTGGGTTTTCCATTCAGGGTTGCAGTTGCGACCCCAAGTACTTTGCAACTGAGCGATTCGAACATATCCATTTAGATGCTAACTTACAGATAAAATAGATTGGCAGAATTACTAATAATACGTCACCTACGCTGAAAATGAATTGTAGCCAGTTTTGTGACTTCAATGCTTTCGCCTCCTCAGGCCAACTTGGCACCCGAGTCACACTCGCCTCCCATGTCTTCGATTTTGTCGTTGTTCTGGATTGTGTAGCCTGGCCCGATTCTTCTGATGTCGATACAAAGATAGGCTGCCAAAACGGCTTCCATCGCGAATTGGTGCTATCAGCAGTCATAGCTGTCGATACGTTCCGTCACGCAGTGCAGTACAGTCGCCAGGACTGGTACAAAGGACGAGGCTGATGGTTCGCAGCGAGCGAACGGTGTGCTTTTGGAGGAAACTCATGCGGCGCAGTTGTAGCGAATCCAACACCGAGCGCCTAAGTACACTCTATAATGGGAGCGCTTGCTGTGATACATGTTTACAGCGCGAGTGATGCGAGCGAATCGGTTGCGAGTTTGAAACTCGAAGCGCCCAGATGGAGCCTCAACCGCGTGCCGGGCCGGGCGGGACAAGCTGACATATTACCGGCGCGTATTTCACAATAATGTATCTGCATAGAAAAATCCAACATGTTGCTACCAAGAGGGAAGCAAACGCAAAGAGTGATTCGCTGATGGAGCTGGAGAGGGGTGGGCGACGCTGAGTTGCCAAGCAAGGCTAGCTTTCAGACGAACCCTATAATGAGGCACCTGGACACCCTTTCATCACTCTCACTCGTATTTACCTAGCGGTTCCTTTTATCGATACCAGCCTGCAAAAGTTCCGAATTCCCGCCCTGGGCGAAGTTTCGATGTGTTGGCTCACTCAACGTCGCGGTCATAGCCTTCCGCTTTCAAGGCTCATCAAACAATCCTGGGTCTTAAGCAGTGTTTGTGAGCGCTTACGACGGACTGATTTCGACAATCTGTGAAGTACATGAGGGAAACGGCGTAAGTTGAATAACTGTGCACGCGATTTGTGCACGTGGCATGCGGTGAGACACATGAAGCCTATCGAAGAATCCTGGAAACCACTGCTCTCCTACATTCAGAAAGACTTTCCGTGTACAATCTCATCACTCCAGTCAAAAATCCGGTTGAAAAGTGGGAGATATTTCATTTCCTCTCTTCTCAACTACAGCCTCACTCTTATCCTCAAGAGCGCAAACGAAGTGGCCGGGGCATACCGGGCATGTAACGCGCCCGGCGCTACGATGATGAGGCGCACGCATGCGACAGTCCCAACTCGATTGGGTTCCGCATGACAGTCGACAGGCGCAGTTTTCAGCTGAGTGTAGGAACAACCATGTTGTCTCGCCGCGAAAATGTGATCTGATGTTAAGGTGGTTGCCTGACTGCTGAATCTACAGTGTCAAATGCTCTGTGTATTCAAATCATCTGGCCTTCACTCGTGTTCCTTCAGTTCAGTAGTTGTGCAATAGCGTTTTAGCATCTCGTTGCGTCTTGTATCTTTTGGCTGCAAACAACCTTCTGTCATCTACTGCATCGCAAGATCTGCGCAATTCTGATACCCGTTGTCGTGCGCTTTGTGTTTTCTTCAAAGTACCAAGGTTTCGTTTATACCCTGGTTGAGCAATATCGGAAACAAGCTCGTAGATGAAAGAAGAAGCTGAGGGTACCTTGAAGATGGTAAGCTTATCTCTATTATCATCGTTTTTGCGTCACAGCATATCCCGTACGCCAAATACAGCATCCAGATTTTGATTAGATTTTGCAGAACCAAAGACCACCACAGGATGTTATTGTTGTGGTTTCGCTTGTTCGTACTTTGACGAACTCGTTCGGTTCTGCCCTCGACTTGTATCGAAAGTTAAAACGAGTACCGACGCCGGAGGGTAGGCCTAAAAGCGAGGATAAGAAACACAGTACAGAAAAGCACCATCTAGATCCTCTGCGAAGACGTCGTGACTCCGTCTTGGACCATAAAAAGGGCCGCCGTCACCACGTCAATTTTGATCTTGGCTTCAAGAAGGATATTCATATTGATGATGACGAGGAGGACATACGTACATCGTCCTCTCGCATCCAGAACGAGTATGATCATGGGTACCGACAGCTAGGCGAGAAGTTCGCGCTCGGCGAATGTACGCACAGGTTTTCCGTAAGCTCGCCAAAAGACTAACGGGGGCAGTGGTCACGCAAACCAAGCTTCAGTCGCAAATTATACAACTGGAACAGATTCTCCTGCGCATCTATGAAGACTTGATGTTGAGCACCTACGTAATACCCTCCCACACACATCTAGCCCGCCTCGTTCAAATTACTCGTTCCACACGCACAGCCGCGATTCAAGCATTGAGAACGCAATATCAACAAATGCGTTTACCAATCGAAACGAAAAAGCCCGAAGTATATCGACCTATCCCAGGGGCTTTTCCAATGCCAATAAAAGACCCTCCCCCCAAATTACCTTTCCTAGACAAAAATAAACCAAAGGAGGAGCCCAGAGATAAGAGCTCCACGCCCTCAAGTTCTACACACACGGTGGTTCCATGGCCGAGACCAAAGTCTCACCCGCACTTGGAAGAACTGTTTTGTGTCTACTCCAGAGACCTTCAACGCAATTCCCGCTTACCCTTGGCGGACAACTACAAGCTTGGTGGAAACAATCAATGTCCCTTTTGCCACACATGTGTTTCTATCCGAATTGGCAAGGCTTGGGAGGTCGTTGTGGATAGTGGAAGAAATCATCACAACCCTGAGCGTTATGAACACTGGAGATTTTTAGTCCACAGCCGTTTTGTGGTCAAATGTCACAGAGAAGGTGGCGGTTTTGCCTGTGTACTCTGTGCGCGATTCGAAGAAGTAGACACGGTGTGTAGAAGTATTGGGGCACTCATTGAACATCTATGGAAAGAGCATACAGGCGATGAAATGGCGAGAGATGACGACATAGTGAGAGTGAGATATTAACGGATAAGATTTTCGACGTAATTTTTAATTGCATCATCAGAATGCCACGAGTACCTCTAAACTCCCTTTCCCATCCTCCATCTCTAGCAGTCCTCGTTTGTTCTTTTTTGCTGTGCAACCGTACACACTTTTGAAATACCATCTGTGGGCCTCAACATCTATCAAAATCCAAGCTGAATTTCCTTTCAAATTTATAGCTCCCTCATAAACCTTGATATCTCCCTCGTTCACGTCTTGCTTATTGCCTTTATTTATGTAGTACTCTGGGCTGATGTGGACATAGCCTTGGATCACCAAAGGTAGTTTGGGAACGGGATCGTTCCTGTTGTGGTAACTCAAGGTTAGTGATGTCCCAAAAACAAATGAACGCCATTACATACCAGTGTGTAATCCTGTAGTTCCCACCGGGTTGATTTGTAATGTAGTTGCTCAAAGTATTCCCAGCAACCCTCGGAGCACCAAAGGTATATAAAGCGACCGTGTAGCCTGAGTTTCTTAGTTGAGCGGCTGCGAGTGCAGCGACAGCGCCGCCACTCGAGTGACCGGTAACAACAACTTGGTAATCTGTATAAGTGGTGCGTGACTGTTGTACAGCTAATAAAACGCGGTCCCGCGCGTCAAGCCAACTATTCCAAAAGCCGCGGTGAGCGGTACATCCAGAGCAGAGATCGGTCGTTGTAGTATCAAAGGCGAAATTGGTGAGCCAGTTATCGACAGCTGAACTACCCCGGAAGGAAACAACAATGAGTTTGTTTGAATGATCTACAGCAACGAAGCCTGTAACATCAGTGGGAGTTTCTTGTCTAACATCAATCAGTACCGTCTGCGAATAAGATCCTGACATGTCATGTAATGCAGGGCACATGGGTGGGTTACCTATTGTACTCGATTACAGTTGCAGAATCTGCGTCTTGCACAAGTGGACAATTTCCTGAGCCGCATTCGATCTGATCGCCTGGAGAATTGAAGTTGCTGGAGCAGTAGGCTGCGGAAGCATATTGTTCCATCAACTTGAAAACATTAAGAAGGCTGAGCTGGATGCCTATCTATTGTTAATATTGGTGACCAATCGTGACTGTAGACCTGGATGTAATTACCTCTCTCACTGAGAGGAGCTGCACTGGTCGATGCAATAGTGAGCATAAACATCAAAAAGAGTGATGAAAAGAAAGTCATATTGTAAATGAATGAGTGACGAGGTTCTGGAAAACAAGAGAGCATCTACCGCATCAAAGAGCAATAGGTCATAGCTAGCATTCATATATTGTACTTGGAGTAGATGTTCCCCCTCCTTACAGTTGTTATCCGACGACTGTATGCAGGCACAGAAAGCAAAGTTAATTGAAATCCCTCAGATGGGATAAGCGCATGGCGGCAAAAAGCCACGCGATGCTGCCGCTCTTCGCAATTTACTGTTGAAACGTGATTATCCAAGGCGATTGGTGAGTGGTGATCTCTTGGACTTGTTCGGTCACAGTAAATGTAGAATTTCATCGTATGATTGGTTGAGTGTGAAAGTTAGCTTGTGGAGCCCCGGCGTCTCGCGGTGCCCCACAATCCTAGAGAAAATGATTACTGGGGAAATTAAGCTCAGCATAGACCCGATAGATTGGGAAAATGTACTGTTTTTTGCGATTCGAAACTATTGTTAACATGGCAAGATGCACACATCGGGTAGAACAAGTCGCGATTCAAGCGCAAGCAAAACCCACTAGTGACATCGCCTCACCCTACGCTCCGCTGCTTTTACATGACTACATTTGAAGCATATGTATCACTTTCGCTGTTCTTCAGAAGTGCCTTCAATGATGAGATTATACGTTTGGTTTAAACATGCAAGTCGTTATAGCGTCAACACGCAATGAACAATTGTCAAACTTGATTAGTTTCGTTCAAACATATTAGCCGCCTACATTCAGGGTGTGTGAACACGTCTAAGCTTTTATGTATCTTTACCCCGGCCTTTATCAATTCTGCAACAGCGGATGGAGAGAGGGGCCTGTCCCCATTCTCCCAAACTGACACCACTACTTACTTGGCGTGTATTGGAAGTTATTTCAACCAGAAAGAACGAAGGATGATTTGATTTAGCGCTTTGAACTCTCTAGATAAAACTACTCAGTCCTTCAATTTGGGCAGCTTGCGGCCGGACCAGGTGAGGTCCCAGAACGTGACAGCTGTCAAGAGCTTAAGCAGTGAGTGATAGTAAGCAAAAAGCGGATATGCAGGAATAAGAAAGTAGAAAAAGAAATCTGACGGGTAAGCCCAAAACCAAGGAATTGTTTTCACGAGTTTTGACATCCAGATGAATGTAAGCAAACCCCCCAGCATGACAGTAGGACGGGCAGACTCGGCGTAGAAGTTTGTTTGGACGAATGTATACAACAAAAGGCTGTCCCAAACAAGAGCAGCGTTATACAGCCATGGAAAGTATGTCGTCCAAACTGTCAAAGGCCACTTCCACCAGATGGTTCGGTCTACAAACAAGGCAATCGGGTTCTGACGGAAAGTTGTGCGGCTCCAGCGCTTGCACTGATCTGGGAACTTGAGTGGAAACTGACCAAGAATTGTAGTCATTGTCGCCTCTTTAGAGCATTGCATTTTGATGTCCCAGCCGTTGTTAATGACCCAACGCGTGAGGAACATGTCGTCATCAGCGGCAACGGGGCCCCATCCAGGAAAGCGATCATTGAAGCGCAAGATATACTCGTTGAGAAATGCATCTGTAAAATGAGAGTTGTTAACAATGCTAGTTCTGATTAGAGATGAACGACCTGAAACACAAAAGACTCCTCCATCGGCAGCGTTTGTCGCACGGATTTCGAAATTGTGACGAACTAAATAGAGAGCGCCGATAGTGTTCCAAAACCCGGCATAGTACTGCTTCCAGAGGTTTACAAGAAATTTTTCCTTAGGGTCAAATGGGCGAGGAGATCGCTTTACCCACTTACGAGAACCAACAAGCCCTACCTTCTCAGAGCTAAAGGCAGGAAGCGTGGCCTCTAGGAAACGTGGGTGCCAGATAGCGGTATCATCTACCATGACTAAGATCTCTGTATCGACATTTTTGAAAGCATGAACCACTTGTTGACGTTTGTTGGATACCTGAGCGTTTAGTACTTCAATTATAGTTGTTACATCCATAGATCCAAGGCCATTTTGAACTTGATAAATTGTTCGGCCAGCTCGGAAGTCATCCAGTATGGCAGGGAGCGCGGCCTTTACTTGCTCAGCAGCGGAGCTTGTATTAGTAGAAAATATAAGACGAGCTGGTCGATTTGTGAGGATAGCGGCGACCATTTGATCGTACACAATGTTTCCAATGGGACCTACTGTTGGAACGATGACTGTGCAGTCAGTTGTAGTGATTTTGAAATTTGGAGGAGCGGTTGCCAGCTGGTATTGACACCAGAACCAGAGGTTGACCAGTGTCCGCCAGTAACGAAATATTAAAAGAGCTGTGAAATAAACTAAAGCTGTGTCTTCAGCCCTTTGAGAGATGATGGCAGTACCCAAAAGAAAAGCGGCTGGAATGTTGTGGAAAAAAAGACGAAGTGAGGACAAAACCGGAGGTGAGTTTTGTCGATGAACATCGACAACAAGGAAAATGGTCCACAGAACACTGATAGATAGTACTAAAGCAGCAAGAGATATATGCCAGCTTACCATTGTTGTCGTCAACATGTTGTATGGTATCTCCTGGACGAAGCTAATCGTATCGATTTTGTGTGGACTTGTTATTCCAGTTGAGTCGCTTTAGGTTGTGGTTTTACTTTAATGAGCTAGGGAATATCATGGCTTCTGATATATATTCTGGATCCTTCATGAACGGTGAATGTCTCCTATAATTGTGAAGGGACAATTCGGCTAGCACATAGTGAATGTTGGTCTTGGAATATACTTTGAAAATTGATATAGCGGGTTTGACGTGTTCACAAGGTATACAAATAAGATCTACATTGTCGGAGCAACAGAGAATTGGGAAATTGATATAGATTTACTCAGATTTCAGCTCTGTTCGCGATGTATTGAAGTATAAATGAAGGTAAGGGTTTTGTCCCTACACACAGGAAAATCTTGGATTTATATACGACTCATTTTCAGTCACTGGAAGATTCTTTTCCTTGCTTGTTGTTATACCAAACGCATAAACATACGAAATCACCATGATGAAAACGAGGATACAAAAAAATGATTATTCACTTCATCACCATGCTTGCTCTGATCTGTCACTGGACCAGCTATTGGGTTAAAGGGAGAGCAACTTGCGGAAGCCAGCCTTGAAAAACGAGCTATTCAAAGCAAACAAGTAGTCAATTTCAAAGATTTCGTCATTGATATTAAATTTCTGAATTCGTCAAACAGGAAATGTGAACCTCCAAGACAACATTAGAATATACCGAATGTAAGAGCTGACAAAAGTTCGGCCTGGCAACGACCAGTGATTCTAGTCTTTTTTTCTTGATCGCATGAAAAATTGAAAGAGCAAAGTTTCCGCAATCCTAGGACCGGCCACCTCAGAATCGTACCCGGCTTGTGACAAAATGAATTTGGTTGAAAACTCTCTTAACGGCATGGTCAAGTTCTCACTTTGGCAAAAAACAATTCGATCGAAACACCACCAAATTCAAGCAAAGTGCAAAATGTATCGCCCCTATTAGAATCGCTTTCTCAAGGACCGAAGTTGGGGTAGAGTAGGCGCTATCTCTACATTGAGCATAGTGGTTTCTGTCTCAGAGAGTTATTCTCTCTCCTTTTACCACAGTTTAAAGTCATATTTTGTTAACTCATCTTACTGTCACACCTAATCAAGGTTTATTTTTCCGTCCTCTATATATCCCATCCTCAAAGAGCAGAAGCGCCGGTGCTAGACCGAAGACCTTCTTAAACCGGCCAACTTGTCCGTTCCTATTCCAATATGTTTGCGACACCGAAATTTCATGAATATTCCCCAACCATTATGATATTAACTATTCTGCATGTTGATGTGCGTGTTTAGCACATTTACACAAAATCTGATATGGAGAGATTTTTTTCAGCAAAATAGTACGTCTAGACAAAATGGATAGCTGTTTAGGCACGTGCAATTCGACGATCTGCAGTGTGACCCTCCTGATCAGATGCTCTGACAACTGACTGTAGATTTGATGCGCCGGTTCATTTCGAATTCTAGAACACAAGACCTGTTAACCTTTCATGTGGTCCTACATTATTTAGATGAGATTTTCTTTGGCTGTCACATATGTAATTTCCCCCAGTGCTAACCAGCGTTGCGGGTAAAGAACCATGCAACACCATCATGTGGTATATCCACACCATTTCTGGGAGCTGTGATGGATGTGTGTAATGAAATAGTGCACCTAGTTAACATGGTCCCTTGCTTATACATGTTGCTTCCGAAACGCTTCAACACGGAACAAGGCTTCCGGGCTTCATCGCTGTGATATACCCGGTTAAAGTCACCAAAAAGATAATAAAGGCTGGTCACGTCCATTCCTTTATAACTAGGGTTGAATCTTAGTTATGTAGGCCAGACAGTCTAATTTTTGTTCTAGCAGGGAGCTCTGGGCATAGAGTGAAGTCATCTATAAAGAGCGACGGGGCACAGTCGGTATGGTTTTTTGTACAAATCATTCAAGAGTGATATTCAATTCTTTGAAGTCATGTTTTCCAAAGTACTTTTCGTGTCCTCTTCACTCTTTGCTACTTCTGTTACTGCATTTCCAGCTGGCCCTGGATACTGGCCAAACGGCACGTCTTCACTGATCGACGATTTCCAAAGCATAGCAGCGTACAGCTTGATTGATACATACGATGCGAGCAACTGGCTGACTAAGTTTGACGTCCAGGCTGTAAGCTCTCTCTTACAAGGTCTCTGTTTTATTCAGCTAATGTAAATCAGATTGCAGATCCTACACGTGCGAATGTTGATCACCTCTCTAGACCTACACACTAACAACATATGACAGATGGCTTTGTCGAATATGTCAATGCTCAACAAGCTCAGCAGCTAGGTCTTATTAAAACGCAAGGAAGCCAACTCTATATGGGTGTAGACACAACATCCATACTAAATCCTCAAGGAACAGGACGCAAAAGCGTTCGAGTCCAGAGCAAGAAAGCTTACAACCGCGCCCTCGTCATCGCCGACTTCGCTCACGTCCCCGGCAGTAACTGTGGCAGCTGGCCAGCCTTGTGAGTCCCTCAATACCTTCTCTCAATCTCATTACACACTAACATGTACACAGCTGGATGGTCGGACCCAACTGGCCCAACCAAGGCGAAATAGACATTTACGAAGGAGTTCACCAGAACACCTACAACCAAGCCACTCTACATACCTCCGCAGGTTGCGTCCCTTCCGTTGGTACCGGCGGCGAAACAGGAAAACGGGTCGCAGACGCAGATTGTGGCGCTAATGGCGGCTTCAACGGCTGCGGCGTCCAGTCCAACATTGCAACCTCATACGGAACAGCATTCAACGCGTACGGCGGCGGTGTATACGCTATGCTGTGGACCAGTTCTGGCATCAAAGTGTGGTATTTCGCAACCAGAAATATCCCTGCAGATATCAAAAGCAGCAATCCAGACCCGAGCGTTTGGGGCACGCCGATAGCGAACTTTGCGGGCTGCAACTTTGACGCCAAGTTCAAAGATTTGAACCTTGTGTTTGACATCACGTTTTGTGGGGATTGGGCAGGTGGAGTGTGGGGTCAGACGGCTTGTGCGAGTGTGAATCCGAGTTGTAGCGCGTATGTGGCGGGACAGCCGCAATCGTTTGTTGATGTGAGTTTGCTTCTTTCAGATACATTTTAAGAGAATTACCTAACGTACGAGTAGAGCTATTGGTTGGTCAATTCGATCAAGGTGTACAGTGTTTGATGTATCGTTAATAGTGGGTGGAGCTGTATTTCCTTCAACTACGTGAGGATGACTGAGTTATTGTACATACACTTATTTGGAATTTGTTTTGCTTGTGCTGGAGTAATATGCACTCGTTTTGGTTGTACATAGTCAACAAGAGATTCTTTACATATTTGATTTTGTTCATGAGTAACTCGACGTGAGACAAGCATATTTTAATAGCATTAGAAATTTTAACATTATTTGTCCGCAGAATTCTAGACATTCAGTTGCAGCTTGCATCTTACTGTGCACATTGGATGACGTATGCTTTCAATGCACCGAAGGAGTGCTCATCTTCGTCTATATCGTATCAGCATGTAGATAAGACTTTAGTGTTTATACCAAAGCAAGAATTTACGCCCTCCACGCAGTGACACCCCCATCACAATCCCCCAAATCAACACCTCTCGCAATTCCCGACAGTCTCCCTTCTACCCATCCCCTCTCGTCTCTCACAATATTCTCTTCGATTTCTTGCATGACCCTCATCTCATTCAACAGCCCATTCACCAACGTCGTACAAACTTCTACTACGCAGGCCCCACTGGATCCCTGCTCTAGTCCTCCTAGGCCTTCTAAGTCGCGCGCAAAAGCACTCAACTTGCGGGTTAGTGCGGCATTTTCTGCTGTCCATGTGGCATCCAGTCCCGTAAGGGAAGTTGATGCTTGAGTTGAGGAAGAAGTAGCAAAGCTAGAAGATTTACGCGCGCGTCGTACGTCTTCCACCCACCCAATCCAATGCTCAAACAAGGCAACAAGGCACTGAATGCGACCTCCTGGCTCAACAAGAGATGGAAGTTCGTGCAACGGCCCGGAAAGGATTTGCACATATTCAGCGAGCGAGGAGTCTGCGCTCCAGTGGAGGAGGGCTTCGATGTTCTTCTGCTCCTGAGCGGCACGCTCGTAGTCCTGCATGGCATGGTATGTGCTTGCCACCTCATCAAACTTGTTATGAAGATTTTGCTTTGCGCTGAGTTCCCATTCTATAGCCACATCCCCAGACGATATGTGTAAAAGGTGCAGTTGCAAAAGTTCGGATTGGAGGGAGACAATTTCCGGAGGAAGAGTCTGTGGTCCCGGGAGGGGTGCAGGGTGCAGAAATGTAGATGTCGGTGCTTTCCCAACTTTTCTTGGGGTAAAATGTTGTTGTAGTGTGGAAAATGCTGGTCGGGCAGTCTTTCTTGGCTCTTCGTTCAAAGGCTCACGACTTCGTGGTTGGGATACAGGAGGATCATCGGATCTCGACGATGTCCCAGCACTGGAAGCACTACTCGGTCGCCCAGGTGCTGTCTTGACACTTGTTGAGCGGCTGAGTCCCGCGAGTCGGGCAGACGTTCTTGTGACAGCAGGCGCGGCATTCGTCGGAGCGACGCCGGTCTTAGAGCTGAAGTTGGGCGCTGTCAACAATGATTTGGGTCTTTCCGCGTATGTCCTAGGTTTTGTTGTGTCCCTCCGGGCAACAGGAACAGTGCTTGTGGACTGTGCTCGGGAGTGAGAAGTGCTGGCAGGTTGAGATGTCTTTACTGGAACGCCTGGTTTGCGCAAAGATTGCGTTCGATTCAAACCAGAAGTTGGTGGTTCGGAAGTTTTGCTTATTGCGCTAGGAGGACGCATGGAACGCGAACTTGTTGTCTTGGTGCCATTTCCTACTCGCTCAGATGATGGGACGGCGGTCTGGTACACTGATCGCGGTCGAAGCCGAGCTTGAGCTGCGCTTTGAGTATTGGATTCTGAGGCTGCAGTTACAGTTTCGGGTGGGATTGAAGTCTCAACCGTGCTTGCAAGCGGCTCCTTTGAGTCGATGTGCTGGTCTTGAAGTTCTAAGGGGACACGAGACTGGGACTTGGGTTGGCCCGGTTGAGGAAGCAAGCTGCGTCGCTTCAACTTTTCAGCATTAGCTGTCTGCCCCCGTGGGTTGACTGAGATGCTTGTTGCAGTCATTGGCATGGTTCGCGTATGTTTAGTGGGAAGATGCAGTCTGTCAACGACGGTAAACAGTCGAGACACGCGATGTTGTCAACTCGGAGAGATCTTTATCGATAACGGCAAGGCCCGGCCGTTGGATCACGTGTCTAAAAAGCATACGACGATCAACACTTCAAACAGCATCGGACGCCCCTACAGAAGAATCGTAGTCTATTCGTACCTAACTCGTGAGCAAATAGCTCAATGCCCAATTCGTAATGCAGTCCCCAAGCGCCGTGGCAGATACCCATCGCGAAAATACAACCAAAAGCTCTAATCACAGTCGCACAGCATCTAGAGCAAGCGATTGTCGCTCCAGACGGGATTGCCCAGACAAAACAGTAAACTCATCTTCAGGTTCGCCTAATTCACAGACTCCCACGACGAGCAGGGTGCGACACGCCCTCAATCGCGGGGTAGTCGACGAACCAACTGACGCGGTCGCCGCCCTTCAGGTTAACCAGTCCGCATGGTAGTTGTTGCCCTTCATCTGTGTCGAAGATTTGCTTCAGGATATCCTTCTTCCCTGCGCCTGTCGCAACAAACGCAATCTTGAGTCCGTGCTGTACCACGGGAAGGGAGAGCGTGATGCGCTTCGGCGGGGGCTTCGGGGAGTCGGAGATGGGGAGCACCCAGGCCTCGGCTTCGCGCAGGAGATCGGAGCCAGGGAATAGACTGCAGGTGTGGCCATCAGGTCCACACCCAAGCAGCAGCAGATCGAAGAGAGGCAGCCTGACGCTGTCGCGCGCGGCGAAGACACTGACAAGCGTCTGTTCGTACTGGTCGGCCAGCTCCTGTACGTCGTCGAGGTATTTCGTGTCGATGGGGTAGACCTTGGGTGTTCCCAGCTCGCTCGGTATCTTGTCCAGCAGCTCTTCCTTCACCAGCCTGTGATTGCTATCCTCATGGTCCAACGGAACGGCGCGCTCGTCGGCATAGAAGATTTCCCATTTCCCAAACTGGAGCTTGCCCTCTGTGCCATTGAGAAGCGCCTGGGCCAGGACCTTTGGCAGACTGCCACCAGAGACGGCCACGCGGAAGACCTGATGTCTTTCTATCGAACTGTTTTGTGCGTCGATAACGTACGAGCGAAGAGTAGAAGCGAGCTGCTCCGATCCGGCGGGGAACGCATACAGATTAGCTGGCTTTCCCATCTTGGCTACGGAAACGGTGTAATTGTGACTGTTGTAATGGTTGGATCGTGCGTACTGAGCTGCTTTGAGCGATTTGAACGGTATGATGGTGTGCGAGGATTGCAGAGGCGGCGGGGTAGTTGGAGTTAAGTGGGCCGGCGGGGGACCTTAGTATTTATCACAGTGACGGTTGACGATAGACGATAACATCTTCGGGAGGCGAGGTAAAGGATGTGACTGGCTGGACATGTCATCCCTCCAGGTTGTACCTTAATCATGGTTGGCTGACAGCAGCATGGCGAGGTCGCGCAAATTTACATGGCATCTTCGGCTTATGACGCAATTCCCGGCAGAATAAGAATCTAGCTCGAACTTGCTTAGGTATACTGGACCTCTTCAAGGAATGATCCATTTGCTCCCATCGTAACTCTTCCGTGAAATTTCTTCCGTAAAGTGCCCTCTGTTATAAATGCGACCTCACACTCCCTGAGATGTTCGACACAGTATCCGAATAGCTGGAAGGCTTGCAGGGGCGCGCATCGGCGCCCAACCACTCGGCACTTGTCGGATATCTTTCCATCAGCGTAAAGACAGGATCAAATTTACGTCAGTGACAAGGGATGGAATTTGGCTGTTCACTCAAATACGTACCAATGTGCAAGACGATGGACGCGTTTCTGTTCTAGTCTTAGCCTAGATATTCTCAACCTATTCACGTGATCCGCTATGTATGCGAATCATTCTGACAAACATTACATCACAAATACTATTCCATGCCTCGCAAGGATGTCATGTAGTACAATGGCAATATATCCCATGAAGCAGGAACACCTGTGGATGGCCAAACAAATATCGTTGTCTGACCACCCATTCTATTCTCTGTCGATTACAATTGCAAAGGTAGCCTGAAATAAGGCATTCCAAGCAGCATGGGTTCCATAGCGTATCGTACGATTCATGCGTCTCGTCCCATCATCTGATTGGTCACTCAGTTCAGTTCCTGGAAATTGCAACTACCAAGAGTTACAGCCACCACGAACCGTTTGTGGGGGCCAATCCGACGATGTATTAAAGGTGTGAGTGCATGACATCAGAATCTCGGCGGCTTACTCCCTCAATTCAGCAAATAGAGATGCGCTCACAAGCGGATATTGAAACAATCCTGGACGCGTCTTTGACTTCGAACGATCGTTCACGCCGCTCGCAAAGTTGCGATCGAAGTATAACGGAGACCTCAGAATTCATCACGGCCAAGAATCTGACCGCACATGAAAGCCAGACTCACCAAGATTCTACCTATACTTTGCTCAAGCCCCATTTCGATCATGATTCTGGGCCTCCCACAGCCTCTCCAGCGGTGCAGAAACCCTTTTTTCTGCATCCAAGCACATGGCTTTGGGAATTTTTATCCTTGATATTAGCCACCTTGACTCTAGTAGGATTCATGATAGTCCTCGCCGTTTTCAACGGAAAGCCAACCCCGGTCATTGGAGGTATCACGCTGAACACTGTCGCATCTTTTGCTGCTACTCTCTTCAGCACGAGTTTGATGGTCCCAGTCCACAACTGCCTGAGCCAGCTGGGATGGACATGGCTTAGACAGGACTACAGATCTTTGAATGATCTTGTGGACATAGATTGGGCTAGTAGAGGACCTTTGGGTAGTTTGCAGTTACTGCCTAGATTCTTGCGAAGGTATGTATTTTGTTTCATTAGAATATTTCCAGATGATATCTTTATATTCAGTGGCAAATTTCACGAAGCAGCATGCTGATGTACTAGCCCACTCATTTCTGTTGCTGCTACTATAACCGTAGTCGCTGTAGGAATAGGCCCTTTCTTTCAGCAAAGCGTTATTTTCTATAACGCAAATGTTGTAAATAGTAATGCTACAGCATACGCATCAGCAGCTTTCACTTACGACGGCGATGTCGGTGATACTGGAGCTGAATTTACGGTCGGGGTGTCTTTGCTTCAAATGCAAGGTAATCAGGGTCCTTCAGATAATGGGACGGGCTTCTCTTTGTTTCTGGGCTAACCGTCATGAAGGAGACAATATTCCTTTCAATCTCAAGGCCGCCATCTATACTGGGATATACTCTTCCGCTATAGTTGCTCCTCCGCTTCCACCGTACTCCTGCCCGAGCGGGAACTGTACATGGGATCCATTCCCCACTCTTGGTGTATCTGTTCAATGTGTTGATGACAGCGCGAGATACCATCTAAATTGCTCTGATACAAAAAGGCAATTATGGAACAGTACCACTTATAAGCCATGCTTCATGGAGGCTGTAGACCCAAAATTTCGCCCTACAAACCAAACCTCTCCATTTAAGGTGTTCAGTGTGGACAGGGTTTTTGATGACAAGAGTCCCTTCGAACTCCTCGACTATCCTGACCCCAGATATAACACTTCATACTCATTTTCTCCGAATCCAATGCCAGGCAAATCGTCTGTGGCATCAGGTTTTACAGAAATTGGGTGGCAGGCGGTGAGGAGATTGCTAATGCCTCCAACAAGCACGCAAAACGCAGCGATTGTCGCCAACAGCACGCTCGAAGCCCATCGGTGCATCTTCTACATTTCCATGCATGAGATTTTCGCCCAAGTACAAAACGGCAAGTACACCGAACAGACACTCAGCGAATCAACACAAATCCAAACACAAACTTCAGAAGTTGCACCATGGGTTAGCGGCACACCACTTATCAACAACCCCAACAAAATGTTATTCACTTATACACCAAGTTGCCTGTCTAATCAAGAATGCAAAAGCAACTCCACAGCTCCAAGAAATCTCACCATAGACGAGAACACATACCAGAGCATTCTCGCGGCAATGGCTGCCTCAGAAGTATTCCAAACCACGGGAATCTCTACATTCGGCCAAAGCGGCTTCACGGGACCTGATAGCCTTCAGCTCCTATACCGATCGCCTAACATCACGAAAACTATGCAATCAGTCGCTCAATACATAAACCTTGCATTGCGCTCAAACGATACCATTTTGCACCAGCAAGCAGATCCAGGAAACGCGACTAGAACACCGAGCGACTATGTAGCGCCCACCCATCGTGTTCCCGGCTTGGTTTTTGTCCAGAGAGTTCAGTTGCGGGTGAGGTGGGCGTGGCTCGCATTTCCCATAACTCTTCTAGTGGCAGTCACTGCTCTTCTTGTTGGGACAATTGTATCGAGTCGGTCGGATGATGTGGGGATCTGGAAAAGTAATCCACTGGCGGTGTTGCTGAATACTAATTGGAGACCTGAGGCGGGCACTATGGGTGCGGCGACTAGCGATGAGATGGAGAAGATGGCGAAGAGGTTGGAGGCTAGTGTTGTGAGAGATGGCGAGAAGGAAATGTCAGGTCTGAAAAGGGTCATAGACATACGAGAGAAAGGAGCCATAGATGGAGCTGCCAGTTGTTGAGAGACACTTGAAGGAGAAAGCTCTGGGAGTTGGTGGAATTAGGCGAGCGGTATGAACTCACGTAGAATAACCATGTTGTCCAGATCTACTTTCCACTTCAATAGCTAATCAACAAACCAGATAAAGGAACTATATAGGAATTACTTCCAAGAAAGTACCACAAATCGAGGCCACGACTGCTTGTGTATCTTCGCTATTGATATGTATGTCATAGTCCTACCTCTCTATTAAATAGCGGTGATAGGTTTTCAGCCCACATAAAATTACGCTGCTGCATGTACATGTCGAATATCAAAGGCCAATATCTCCCCATACAAAAATCTCCAGCTGGCAACGGATAATGGAATTCTACCAAAGTATTGGTGCCCCTTAACCCCTCCTCTGGCACCTCATATCACATCTTCGTAATCTTGGCTACTTCAACGTTTGAAGCTTGAATACTATAGAGATAAGCTTGGGTTCCTTGCGGAGCCCGTGGCAATGATGAAAACTTAGTCTTCAAATCACACAGGTATCGAGTAGCATATCTTCTCTTACAGTCCAGAAACATAAGTGTGTTCGCTTGATAGACTATAATGGAGATGCAAAAATGGACAATTGCGATTACAGTGCATGTGAATATGCCAGTGATCAAGTCTAGCGAAATGGTTGAATCTAAGAATTTCTTAGTTTGTCTAGACATTGGTGATGTTGTCAAAGATGTAACAGCTCGCCACAATGACATGTTTTTGCACACAGACATCAAGGCCATACTTTTCTCTATACAAGAAAACTTTCCCGTTCAATGATATTCCCGAATTATGCTCTAATGCGTTTCTCAACCCATATCTGCCTCGCTAGCGACAAACGTTGATGAGCCGGAACTAGTGACATACCACTCTCGTTCTGCATCAATTCTTTCCACAACAAGAACTAATGTGCTCCTCCTCATGAGACGATCGTGAGTTTACTTCAGTTCTGATTCTTCTTCCTCTTAGGTTTATTCTGGCCCTGAGTTGCCCATAAAATAAAGGGACTTGGTGCAGGCTTTGCGGATTTTTGTGAAAGGGGGCTTCTCATAGGCTCAAGCGTGGCATTCTTGGGTAAGTCTGGAGAATAGGATTCTCCGCTAAGGCCTGTGGGGATGGAAAAGTAGTCTGAGCCTCCATATTTGGGTGTGACAACATGGTGAATTCTCAGAGGGTGGGACGTCGTGTGAACTGTTGCGCGACGTGGATCGTCGAACTGGCGGTGACGAGAGACTGCCGTTGGTGAGGATAAATCTACACGACTATGCGCATTATCCTCCATTTTGTACTCTGCCTTGCTTCCTTCCCTTTTGTGATATCCAGCACGATTTTTAACCGCACGACGAGAAAAGTCTGATGTATCACCAGTTTCCAACACCTCAGGTCCGTGTGATAGTGCATGGTCCCGGTTGGCTGTAAGATCTTGTTCATGTGTTTCCGCTATATTGCACGTCTCTCTTATGACTTTGTTAAGCTCTCCAATGCGACGATTAATCTCATTCTTTAGCGCAAAAGTCATCAAATCTTGAGCTTGCATTCCTGGGTTTTCACGAAAAGGCCAAATACTCCAGCCCAACCCTCTTGTTTCTGCTGCTTGCTGCTCATGGCACTGAGTAGTTAATATCGAAAGAGCCTCCCTTCCGATGGAGTTTAGATAGTCGTTATCAAGATCATTAAAACCCGGCTTTCTTTGCATTTGCTCTCTCTCTCTTGCTGATTTTAACAGAAGGGTTTCATGTTCCTGGGATGTATTATACGTCGATGTGCAGCAATCCCCAAAGATGGAAGGTTCTGCCCAATCATTACACGCCTTCATTCTTTTGAGAGCATCTGCTACAAGAGGACGATCTTCTGGCTCTCGTGAGAGCATAGCCCGAATCTCCCAAAAGAAATGGTTATCTCTAGCACAGGACACTTGAAATATGCTGAACCACTTGTCGATTCTGTCAAGGTTTGCATGGAAACTTGGGTCCCTTTTCGATCGATGTTGTCTCAAATGCTCCAACGAACCCGTCTCTTGCAATACAAAGATCTCTAGAAGCACACAACCCAAAGCGAATATATCAGCAGCACGTCCGCTTGGGTTGTATTCCGCCATCTCAGGAGCCCGGTACCGGGGTGTTCCGCGTTCATTATCTGTGGCGCTCTGAGAAAGCAGGGAAAAGTCTGTGGCATTGCCAAAATCGCTCAACCATAGGCGGTCCCGAGACAAAAGAATGTTGGACGGCTTCAGATCTCTATGACGTATCTTGTTGGTATGTAGATAGGCGATTGCTGACACAAGACATCCAATTTTGGTGAAGATGGGCAAAGCTCTTGAGCCTGAATTTGAGACGAAACCAAGAGCTTCAAGTCGTGCTTCCTGAACTGCATCAGATGATTCTTCGGACCAGTAAGCCTCGATATCTTCGAAAAACGTGTGTAAGTCGCATATGGCAACCGGATACATCAGGATTCCGAGTTCTCGTTGGTGAATATATGTGCCAATGAGTTGAATCATATGAACGTGGGAAACTTTTTTCATGATCTCAATCTCTTTCTTTTCAGCTTTACCAATCTTTCTTCTGAACGAGATCTTCTTCCAGGCTAATTTTTGGCCTCTGATAGTGGTTTCATGTACATCTCCGAAAGAACCTCGGCCAAGAAATCGTCCTGTTACATTCGCGGTAAGAATAAATTATTTGGAGGATATGCTAACTCTCACCTCGTTCCAATGGTATTGCCTCCTCGGCGCTGAAATCAACATGAGAGCCCCTACCAGTCTGAGACCAGTCATGGATGATCTCACTAATTACATCGTCTATTTCATCCTTCAAGCCCTCTGCGTAGTTCATAACTTCGTCGTGGTTGAGCAAGGCTGAGATAAGTCACCGTCTTCCTATGATGGGCAATAATCACGCACGCTATGAACGAGAAAGTTTTGTAGGAAACGACAGAAAGGCAATAACTTGATGTGATGAAGACAGCTGAAATAGCAAGCACGAGTGTAGTACATTGCATGTTGTCAAGACTTGGATGAGGTGCAGTCATGCCAAGTGGTGGCGGCTGCAACAACAGGGAGCTGGCGGCTAATTCGAAGGCTGAGAGAGAAGACGAAAATGTTACTGAAATAGTCACTGAAACCACAGGTTGTATCAACTTTTGCTTTTTATTGTACATCTCTACCGTGATTTTTTTCACTGTTTTCAAGGCCTCGCCCGCCGAGGCTTTCCCACAATGGCGTGATGAATGTCTTTCTTACACACGCTCTTTCGGGAGATGCATGCGAAGTGCCAAAATACGGCCATTTCTCAATGATAGCTACAATCATCTCAGACCAGCCAAACGTCGCTCTTGAACCTCAGAGAGCGCCCTGCTGCCGCTGAGAAAGGCGACAAACCCAACGATGGCAGCCGCAGGCAGTGTCTGGAAGAGGTTCCAGCTAGTGTAATAGAGGAAGAAAATGCCCTCGATAGCCAGAATCGAGCCATAGAAAAGCGCATGTGACACAGGCGCGCTACCCAACGCCTTGCTCAAATGATTCGCATTGCCGCCCAAAATCGCCCATACACCTAGCAACACAGGGAAAGCGGCAGCGACAGCCAACGCAAACACAATCGTTATAATCTTAGGAGGCGAGCGAGGGTCCTCACGGAAGATGTGGTGGATTTCAGACTCCGCAGCGTAACGAACAGGCGGCTCTGGGGTGACGAGCGGGACACTGGCGTCGCGAGATACATTCAGGTTGAACACCTTGCTCTTGTAAGGCGTAGAGTCTCCAAAGGATCCAATGACAATAGACGCGACGATGGGCTTTGAGGAGGTGAGGAACTGGTGAGGCAGGTCCTTGTGGGACTACAAACGTCAGTTCTGTTTGTTGCAATTGAGTAAACGTCCATACCAAATCGACCTTTCCTTTACCGCTCTCCTTGACACCGAACACAAATGACTCTTCTAGACCAGTTGTTGGGTCTGTCAAGGTGAGGAATGCCTGATGTGGTCGCTTTGCTGTCTTTCCATCCACGGTAGTGAGAAGTATCTTGAGAGAATCAGTCGCGCCAAGTGTCACAGACTTTGACAGTGGCGAAGAAGAGCTCAGTCTGGAAAAATTGGCCTGTTAGTTACAGTCGCGAAACTACCGACAATATGCTCACTGCTGCTTGGAGCCTCCGCCTACGCCGGCACCTTTGCCTGAGACTGCAACAGTAGCATCTTCAAACCCCCATGAAGATGCAGCAGAGGCAATTGTCGCGCCCGAAAGCAGAAGAGAAGAAACAAAGCTGTTTAGGAACCTCATTGTGGCTGATCTAGAAAGAGTGTACGCGGAGCTTGAACGTTGCTCGGGAGAGACGTAAGCTGTCCTTCCAGAGTGCGCACGGACGTCCCCAACCCAACCTAGTTACGTCAGCTACAACCACGACTTCTATTCAATACTTGCATGCAAATGTGCAAAATGCCGAGCTCAAATACATATGTTTCCAAACACGTTTCAAAAAAATCATTGCTAATTTCAGTCCTCGATAGAAATCAAGGAACATCTATACGGCAATTAAAGTGACACTTTCAATCCCATACGCCCTGTTAACAAAACTAGAGCACCTGAGCAAATCATCTAAAGCAAAACAAAATTGAGGCATGTTCACAAGCATAGCAGCTTTTCATAGCTACCGTCTCTCTCTGCATCAGAGTAGTTCATCCATCCTCTTACCCTTAACGAAAAATATTGAATGTTAAACCTGTCGACCAACGTCTGACTAATTCTCCTCCTCAACCCGCACTTCCCCGTGATTCATGCTGTCGTTGTCTGATTCACTTTTTCCATGGGAGCCGTCTCGTAATATCTTAGTGTGCTCTTGGTCCTCTTTCTTCCCGTCAACTCCCGCTCCACCTTTTTCCAGTCCAGGAGACGAGCGCCCGTCAACTTCTTGTGCACATTCATTGCTTTGTACCGAGCATTTTTTTCTTGAAGCTGGTTATCCATGTCTGGGTCATGCAATACATCGCGGCCAGATGTTCTGTCTATGCAATGTACGAGTGCGTCGACGATGATATTGGGATCTGTAATCAACACCTCGTTGCCATCGTTTGCGACTCCCCATATTTTACGTTTCAGTGTACTGTAGTCAGCTTCGAAGATTACAACCGAGTATGGGCGATGACAATTCGGCCTTGAGATGGAAAGGTGATGGGTCGAAACATCTGTTAAGCCGTTCGGTTTAGATGAGCCACCTCTAAAGGGTTTGTAGCTCACGCATGCTATCAAACACAGATTAGCGATCTCAACTGTAGAATAAATTAGGTTGGTTACATGCTCTTCACGTTACTCAAATCGACCTGTTTTCTCTCATAGACACGCATACCCGGTTTTCCATACCAGCCTTCGAACCACACCGTTCCTTTATAAAGGTCGATGTAAAGCTGTCCCACACCGCCCTTGAAAAATGGAGAAGTCCTATAGCATTCCATGTACAGATGAGGCGGCCATGGGATCGAATCGTGTGTGCTCTTCGCCCGTTTATCCGGTATTAGATGAGTATCTGGAATTGCAGAAGCTTTGCGCTTGAGCTGCTGACTCGGGAACTCTGTTGCATCATCGACTTGTTGAAGAATGCCAACGTATCTAGGTTCAACATTCATCTCAGTCTGGACTCCAGTACTGCAGAGCAGATATACTTGTGCCTTGTTCTCATCAACATCGCCTGCGACGTCACCTCTTGATTTGTCCCGAGTCTTCAAAACTGCAACACCTCTTGTACTCTTCTGTCTTGTCTGTGTGCCTCTGTTTTGCATTCCCTGAGCCTCAGTCTGAGTAGCAGCAGAAGCGACTTTTTCCTCTCCAGTCACGCCATCCATGCCGTTGAACGTCCACTTTGCATTACCGTCATCCCTACCCTCAAACACCATACTGAGGATGCCATCATTTTTCGTGATACGAAGTTGGACTCCTACCGCACTCGCGTCGATACCCAATCCTGTCGTATTCGCGCCAACATCCTGGAGAAGAGCATCGTTGTCATCAAAGTCGTGGTCAGTGAGTTCGTAGTGCCTCACAGGCTTGCCTTGACGCGTAACTGTATACCGTAGCGTGCCCTCAAGATGGAAAAGGTAGAAAGTGACGCCAGGGTGAGATACTAGGAGTGCCGGCATTTTTTGAAAGCCAGATTGAGGGGTTGAAATGTTGGTCAAAAACAAGAACAGGAGTAGGTAGTGAGACTATTTAACAAAAAAAATGGCTGAACAGACTTCAAATTAGGCAGATTGAGTAACAGAGATTGATGTAGCAGTGAAAGTCAGGTTTAGCTCGCAAACGGGTATAAAAGTCTCTTCATCTTACATCTCTTTCACCCACTCTTTCACCTTACTCCCCTACGTGGTAGCAGGTCGAAGCACAAGGTGAAAGGTCTCTACAGTGAAATTAATCTTGTTGAGTGGTGACCCACCATGCCTGGACATGACTTATCAAACAACCTTTCACCGGTGTTGATCAGTCTAGCTGCCTTGATGGCAGTCGACCATTTCAAGACGTAGCAGTCTGGGTAGTGCCTCTAATGGCACATACGCAGAAGAATTCTACCATGCGACTCACGTCAATATCGACGCAACCCAGCATCAACGCAATTCAGCATCAACGCAATTCAGCATCAACGCAACCCAGTATTGGCAAAATCCAGTATCAATGCAATCCAGCATCAACATAGTCCATCACCACCGCAACCCATCCTATTCACCCTCTCAGCAACTCCTCCACCTCCTCTCCACTCACTCTCTCCACTCCTTCAACCCCCTCCAACCTCCCCGCCACCTCCCTCACAAACACATCCCCCACCTCCTCCACGCTCTTCCCTTCCACCCCCTCCCTCTCAAAACTCGTCGTCCTCTTCCCCTCCAACCCACACGCGACAATCCGATCAAACCACCACAAATCCGTCCCAACATTCAACCCCACCCCATGACTCGTAACATTCCTCCGCATATGCACCCCCAGCGCCGCAATCTTATCCTCCTCACTCGTCCACACCCCCGTATTCTCCGTCGTCATCGCCTTGATCCCAAACGCGCCACACGTCGCAATCACGCTCTTCTCCAGCAAACACACATAGCTCCTCGGCGAAAGCTTATGCTGCCGCAAGTCGAGAATCGGGTATGCGACGAGCTGGCCGGGGCCGTGGAATGTAGTCTGCCCGCCGCGCAGGGCTTCGACAAAGTCGGCGCGCCCCGAGGCGCGGAGGTGCGCTTGTTGGGCTGGGGAGACGCGGCCGACTTCGCGGCGGCCGCAGGTGTAGACGGGGTGGAATTGCGCGGTTAGGATGTGGGGTGAGGGTGCGGGCGTGGTGGAGGGTGGTTTGGAGGCGAGGAAGCGCGCGACGAGGCGTTCTTGGAGGTGGGCGGCGGTTTGGTAGGGGACCAGGCCCGGGAGGTGGATGTGGAGGAGTTTTTGCCGCATTGAGCGGGTGGTGTTGTGATGATGTATTTATATATATATCTATGTATTTATAAATATATGTTTATGGGGTGGAGGCGGCGAGAGAGCAGTGAAGCGCGTCATTTCCTTATCGATAGCCAGACGGGGTGGAGCTTAAATTTTGGGAGAGAGAGAAGAGGTGAACGCGACAACGGCTCTCTCGACGCGACTAGACGCTCTACACTTTTTCTCGCAATCACACCACAAGACTTTTCATAGCACATCTCCACACCAATCGTCTGAGAATAATAATGGCCGGCAAAAAACGCACCCGCTCAGGGGACCTCAAGCCCACCTCTCCCCACCCTCTCGCATCCACAACCACAACAACCTCAACCACCACAACAACAACCCCAACCAACCCCACAATCCCACCGCCCTCCAAACTCCCCAAACTCCCCCCCAGTACGTCCCCCTTCCTTCCCCTAAATCCTCTCAACTAACTCCCCCACCCCAAGACACCCACATAACCACCCGCCCGCTCCTCCACCCCCCCCTCCCCACCCCCTTCCACTCCTCCCACCACCCCAAAACCCTCTACATCCGGACCTCCACGCCCTTTATCCCCGCCCTAAAACGCATCCGGTACCTCCTCGCGGAGATAAAAAAGCGCGACAAGCAATCCGACGGGGCGTCCCATCACGCACGACTTCACAACAACAAGAAGAAGAGTCTGGGAAGAGGGGGAGGAGTGGTAGAACCAAACGGCCGGCTTGTACCGGGGGATGTGGAGGCCGGGGTTGTGGATGCGCTTGCGCTTGTGGGGAGGGGTGGAGGAGGAGGGGAAAAGGTATATGTCAAGGCTACGGGGAGGGCGATTCCAAGGGCGTTGGAGATGGGGGTTGTGTTTCAGGGGGAGGAAGGGGTGGGGGTTAGGGTGGAGATGGGGAGGGTGAGGGCGGTGGATGATGTGCGTGTTGAGGGGGAAAGGGAGGGGGAGGAGGGTAGTGGAGAGGAAGAAGATGTGCCGGAGACGAGGATGCGGAATGTGAGTTGTGTGACTGTGAGTATTGGGTTTGAGTGAGGGGGGAGGGGGGTATTTGTTCACATGTTTTTTTTCTGTTTTTGGTAAGGGTAAGAGAGAGAGAGAGAGGTGGACGTGTTTTGAAGATGAAAAGATACCCACACACACCTATGAATATAAACACTTCATCACACACAAGCAACCAGTAATCAACATCACAAACCCATTGCACACCCACAACCACATAAGACCACATCAAGACCAAGTCAAGACCAAATATATATCATTGAAGCTAATAGATACTCCCTTCCCCTTTCCAATTCCAACCTCTCATTTCCCCTTACGCCGTCTTGGTCATGCCATCATCCAATCCGAAAGGAATAGGAAAAGAACAAAGAGAAGAACAAAAAAGGAACAGAGGAAAAGAAAAAAAAAAGAGTTCCCACCTCCCAAACGATACAAGAAAAGTAGTTATGTAAGGTGTTTAAAAAAAACAAAAAGAGGGAGAGGTCATGTTACAAACAAAGGGAAAAAAAAGGTCGCCTGCCTGCTGGTACAGTTGAGTGAGTGAGTGTGAGTGAGTGTAGGTGAGTGATTGGAAGCCAAAGCGCTTTTTCAACACGTCGATCCAATCTAATCCCATTCCAATCCAATCCAATCCAATCCAAACCGAAACCGAAACAAACCTTCTTCGATTATAATCCAAAGAAACGCCCATTCGGAAAAAAAAACATATGAATTAGGGCCTTGTCAAGGCTAGACTCAAAACTTCCAAACTCTCGAGAACCTGGATGGAGAGCATGAGTGACAATACAATATGACGCTTCGACAAGGACATGGTGTATGGTCTTTGGCGACAGCAAGCTATGCGTCTATAGGTACGGATTGTAAGTAGCGAGGATATGTTGATGAAAATGCTCTTTTTAGACGCCAATATCATGCACTGTTAGTTGGCCATGTTCGTCTAGATGGCAGAAGGATGACCCGATCCAGAATATTGGCACCGTGCTTAACCCAGACGTGGGACACTGATGTGATCCAGGGATGCTTGACAGCGTGATCGTCCTTGTAATGCCAACAGTTCTAGCGTAGCGAGTGACGTGGCTCCAATTGATATATCGTTCATGCACGCCCCCCTCGACTCGGTGTCCATGCTCTCCAACAATGCCTGCGGCGGCATGCAGAGCAGCGTGGGTATATCCACCTCATGTCTTCACCGCTCGACTTTGGGATACTGATTAAGCATTGCCATGACAGCAACACCAATAGCAACGACTGTCACAATAGCGCCAGCGGGCCCGCCGTAAAACATCAAGTTTGTCTCATTCTGGCGTCGGACTGCCAGAGCGTTTGGCGTCTTGTCTGACTGCACTGTGCCGTTGTGTGCGGCAAGGTGCCCATTCTGGAGGCCAGCCTTTCGCAGTAATGCGCTTGTACCGTTACTCTCGGCATCCTTCTCCTTGATGATTGTGATCTCGCCCTCTTCTGCATCTGCAAAGTCCTCTGATCCATCAACACCTGTACTTGAAACTCCTCTTGCCAAGTCGCTACCGCTTCGGCCCCGGCGTCTAGCCTCTCTGCTGCTTGCCCTCTCATTATCTTTTCTGATATTCTCAATCATCTCAGCCAGGCTTTTGCGGTCAGCTTCTGCAGACTCGGCTCTTTCCCGGTATCGCTCCATCTGCTGCTTCATCTCACCCATTTCCGACATCATCAGTTCCAAGCGCTGCTGCAAATCGGCGGCAGCGGTGTCGGCAGAGTCCAGAGACGTCGACCCGTTTTCCAAGCCGGTCGTCTCTTCCTCGTCAGATTCGATAATTGCAGACTCATCAAGTTCCTCATCAGCAAGTGCAGCTTCTTCGTCCTCTCGTTCCTTGAGCGACTCGCGCTCCAGTCGATTGGCTCTTTCCTCGGCATCCTCTCTTGCACGGCGCTCTTCGGTCAAGAGTGCTTCCAGATCCCGAAGTCGAACACCCTGGGTTTCAATCTCTGTTTTGGCGACATTCAGAGCCTCGGCGAGCGAAGTCATCTGTGCCTCTGCGCGTGCCGGAGAGGTCGTCTTTTGGCGCTCGGTGTTGGACCTCTTCAATGACGACATGGCATTGGGCTTCTCGGGAAGTGGCTGTTGTGGCGGAGGAGCCGGGGGGTCTGAGAAGCGTGCCTTGAGATTGGCATCCTTGATGGGGGATATTCTTATCGAGTTTGCAGGAGATGGCTTGACAGACTCCTTTTTGGGATCGGCAGACAGGATGGCGTTGATGAACTGATGTGTTTGTTGAAGCTCCTGTGACTGTTGCTTGGCGACCTTCATTTCAGCCTTGTCTTGTTAGCTTGGATCCACACACACACACAGTCTCTCTCTCTCTCGCACCCAACTTACATTAAGTTTCTTCACTACTTGCTCCATGGTGATGGGCTGCAACCAAAAGTTGGGGTGTCGCGGTTGTTGCAGGTTGCTGGCATAGCCCGACATGACACCCGGAGCCTGGATGCGTTGACCATTAATCGAGCCCTGGCTGGGAGTGCGACCACGCATGTTGGCCAGTTGCTGTTGTTGGTTGCCAGCCCCCATGCCATTCGACAGCTGGGGTCCCTCGAGTTCGCCAAAGTTGAGATCAATCGCATCGTTGCCTGTCCTGGCGTAGATGCCCGCATGTTCAACGCGGGCAGCGACCTTGTGGTGGACAATCGTCTTCTGGTCCTCGCTGACAATGTCGATGCCTAGTTCTAGCATGTCCTGTTCTCGCAGCTCGTGAGGGTCAGAGTCCCTGTTTTCTTGGGACAGGCGTGATCCGTTGACAAAGGTACCGTTGGACGACTTGACATCTCGAATCCAGATCTTGCCGCTGCGGTCTGCCCAGACTTCAGCGTGCTGTCGAGAGAGCACCTTGGAGTCAAAGTATCCATTCAGGGGGGTGGGGATCGTCTTGTTGTTTGTCTGGCGGCCGATGCGGAGGACGTCGGGGAAGAAGGGGACGGTGATGGTCTTGCGCTCAAAGGTGCCGTTCATGGGCACGAGGTGGAGAATGGCCGCGTGGTCCTGGACGAGTGCTCGCGGGCCGCCATTCTGTTGCTGTTGCTGAGGCTGGGGTTGGACAAGGCCATTGTGCTGCGAGGGGACCATGGCCGAGGGCGACTGCAGTGCGCTCATTGCCGAAGTTGCCGAAGCGCCAGGCGCCACTGACGACACGGGCTGGGGGCGTGCGGTGGTGATTCCAGAAATGGGCTCAGTTTTGGAGGCAGGCCATAGCCCCTTTGGCGGCTTTGTCTTGCGGGCGGCCCAGGTGGTGGCTTCCGAGGCCGGGACGCCGTTTGGCTGAGGCGAGGGGGCGGCGACGGTGGAGGCGGTTGAGGTGCTGGAGGTGGTCGAGGCCTGCGACGAGAGGGACGAGGACGAGTTTGTGCGTTGGACGCTCTTGCGAGGCATGAACATGGCGCCGTTGGGGCCGGCCTCAGCGCTCCATGCCTGCCGGTTGATGTTCTGGAAATTGACGGGGGGAGCTACGGCCGTCATTGGCGTCGAGGTGGGTGGGTGGAGGTGGAGGTGGAGGAGGAGGTGGTGGTGGTGGTGCGTCCGTCACCTGTCTCGCTCGCTCGCTCGCACACGGCGTGGATTCCCTGTTCAGCGGCGGGCAGCGCGACGGCGGCAATAGCGCGGCGTGCAGACGGTCAGCAACAGCGGCGGCAGTGGGCAGCAGCTGGGTGCACGCATGCGGCGGGGCAGGGGCAGCAGGGCAGCAGTGCAGGCGCGGGCAAGGCAGTCGGGGGTCGCGGCCGTCGTGTGTCGTGGGTCGTGGGTCGTGGGCCGTCGGTGGTCGGGCGTCTGTCGTGTGCTGTTCGTGAAGCCCGTGCGTGCGACGTCAGGGCAGCAGGCAAGGCAGGCGCTGCAGACGCGGCGCAGGTCACGGCAGCAGGCGGGCAGGGCCGGGCAGGGGAGGGTGTCGCGATGGGGCCGCTGGCCAGGCTGGAGGTTGGCGGGCGGCGGGTGGTGGTGGTGATGGCGGTGGTGGGCGGCGCTATCGTCTCGAGACCAGAGATTCAGCGAGCGGAGGTGCACGTTAGGCCTGGCGAGAGCTGCAGCCCTGAGTGGCTCTGCGGTGCGAGGGTGCGCGGGGGGGTTCTGGGCTCCAGGGGGCAAGTTGGGCGAGGGCGAGGGCGAGGGCAGACGGGCAGACGAGGGCAGCCAGCACTGTTGCTTGGGACGACAAAGACACTCTCCAGCACGTCCAGCACCGACACCTGTCGCTTCATCCCTGGCTGGTGAAGGGTGGTGGCGTCACGTGCCGTCTGCTGTGCTGGGCGATGCACCTTGCACGTTGCACGTTCGGCTAGGCGCCGTGCCCTGCCTGCCCGGCCTGTCCTGCCCTGCCCGGCCTGCCCTGCCCTGGCTCGCAGCGCGCTCAGCGGCGGGACACTGGAGCTTCTTCTCCGCACGCCCTGTCCCGCCCTGCACTGCACCGCCAGACGTTTTTACATCTGCCCGCACCGCCCCTTCACAATGCCTGTGCCCGTAGGAGCAATGCCCCGAGGCCAGCATGGCCCCTCGACTCTCGACAAGCGTATGGCGCTGCTGCCGCCCGCCCACACACCCGCGACACACGGCTAACAGCATGCAGTCAAGATGGGAGGCATGATGGGAGGATGTACGCCGCCACCACCACCACACGCCCAGTCCTCGTGCCCACGCGACACCATGCTGACACGCTGAACAGCCGTCGGCCTCATCATTGGCTTTATTTTCGGTGCGCTGCCCCCACTGCTGCTGCTGCTGCTACTACTACATCTACAACTACCATGGGTGCTGCTACTACAACTACTATTACTGACACCACCGCCCCCAGGCTTCACCAACATTGTGCGCTACGGCCCCGGCCCCAACGGCATGCTGCGAACACTGGGCCAGTACATGGTCGGGTCTGCCGCAACCTTTGGGTACGCACCACCCTCCCCCGCCCCCGCTTGCGCCTGCCTGTCTAACCCTGCCGCAGCTTCTTCATGGCCATTGGCACCACCATCCGCACAGACAGCTCTCCCATGGCTGCCGAGGCCTTTAGCAGGATGAGCCCACGACCCATGGTCCTGCCGCGACAGTTCCACTACCCTCGCGCCGAGAAGAAATAGACGCGGCTATTTCTTTTTTTTTTGGCAGCGACACCAATGGGGGGCTTGTACAATACTGAAGCAGTGTACAAATAGTAGTCGTGGATGCAGGGAACCAGCTAAACTAAATAGGCTGGCTTGTGTTTGCTGCGAGAGGAGCAGGCAATAGCATCGAGTCGCGTGATTCATCACCACGACACCATCATCCATCAATCAATCAATCAATCAATCAACCCTTGATCAATCCTGATGGATACATATACCCACACTCACATTCAACGTTGCTTTTATGATTGCTAATATTGTGACATTTATTTCGACTGACCACCTTGTTTTCTTTGCTTACATCTCTTGAATACAATCCTACTCATAGCAGAAGAAATTTACAAAGACGACATCCATACCATCTTTCACCCTTTTTTCTTCTTCTTTCCATCACCCTAAAGCATCACCAGCCCAATGCCACCCATGTGCTTCCCACTCGCCCGATTCGCCGCATCAATCCCACCAGGAATCAGCGCAGCACGGTAGTTGTACAGGTAGTAGTGCAGCGAGCCGTCTCCGGCGCCAAACTTCTGGTCCTCAAGGAAGAGCGGGTTGTCGAGGAGAGTGAGGGCATTAAAGACGTCGAATCCAGCCTATCATTGATCAATTAGCCAATCTGTCTTTACACTTGAAAAAATCTCGCTTGAGGGGGGGGGAGGAAAAGGGGAATGATGATGATGAAAAAAAAATTGGCAGAGTAGGTGGGTGCATACCTTCTTGGACAGAATCAACGCATCCTTCATCAGCACATTGAGTCGCTGCTTCAGCTTCACGTCGTCCTTTTCAAACGCCACCTCGCTTGCGTAGTAGAAGAGGTACGCCGCCTTGACGACGCTGTGCTTCTTGTGCCCAATCACTGTGCTCTCGAGGTTGTAAAAGGAGAAGAAGTCGGTAATCTTGTGCGTCGTGGGGTCTTCAATCACGTAGCTCCACACCACCTGCTCCTGTGGCTTTTCCTTGGGGCACATCCAGTGCTCAAACTCCGTCTTGTCAAATACTTGTGCCATGTCCATGCGCTCGAGGTATCGCTTTAGGAGATCGAGTGTGACGTCGACGTCCTTGGGTTCCAGTTCGCGCAGTCCAGGGGTGGAGGTTACGTCGGGGAGCTTGTAGCGGACAACCTGGCGCTGCTTGGTGCTGCCCGTGGGAAGTGGGGAGAATCCCACGTCATAGAGCTTCTCCCAGTCGATGGCGCGGTGGAAGTACCGACATGTCGAGACAGGAGTGGGGAGGAGGTTGCCCACGGTGTATACAGCCTGGAATGTACCTTCAACGTTGCAGCGGCGTGTAATCTCCTTGATGAGAACGGGGGCAAGACGCTTCGAGCGGAGCTTCTTGTGCACGCAGAGGAAGTTGACCTCGGAGCATTTGAGCACGTTTTGGCGGATTCGCAGCTGGATTGGAATTCCAGATATAAAGGCGACGAGCTTGCCAGACGCGGTTGCGCGCACACCGACGTGCCATTCCTTCTTCCAACCGGGTGCTTTGAGGGCCCTATACACGTCAGACCAGGCACAGCGCAATCTTCATATCAAAAACATACCAGTTCAAGAAGGATGGCGAGTACTTGAAGCGAAATGTCGCATCCTTGTCCTCGACGTAATGGTTCGTGAGCAGCTCATACACCTCATCCAACTGCTTCTCATCCTCTAGGTCCATAGTCACCCACTCAAACCCAGGGTACATAGGGCTTGGGTTCCTATCCACCTTCTCAAGATCAACCTCTTTGATAGGCCCATCCTCAATCTTCTTTCCACCCGCCATCTCGTCAAAGCTAGGCACAGGCTGTGTCTTCCAGAACGCGTGACCCGCCATATCCTTTGCGTTCTTGCCCTGCGGCGCCAGTCCAGTCAGCATCTCGTTGATGTTGAGGCTCCTGATCATCTGCTCCAGATCCGTCTTGCTCTTCGCCTTGGATGTCAGCTCCTGCTTCAGCGCAGGATTGGACTCGAGCAACATGGCCATCTGGTCTTTACTGAGGTGTGCGCCTGCGGGAGAGTTGGTGTCTGTAATCTCCGGCGCCTTCCCCTTGCCAGTCAAAGCATCCTTTATCTTGCGCTTCCTGCTCCTCTTCTTCTTCTCCGTGGCCTCTGCGCCGCCAGCTGCTGCCGCCTCGTCGCCGCTCTCATCCTCAGATTGGGGCGCGTCTTGCTGCTTGCTAGACTCGGCGACTGTCTCGGCTGCTGCCTCGTCTGCCACAACGGGCTCTGATATTTTGGAGTTTTCCTGAGGCATGGTCGGCGAGTGGGCTGTGAACGATGTTGTTGTCGCAGCTGTCGTTAAGAGTGAGCTGTTCAGGAACAGGGGACTGGTAGCGCAAAGGTGGGGCATGGAGGGGCACCCCCAGCATCATGTTCCACATCTCGTCTAGCTTGCAGCTTCCTCCCGAGCATCTTCACGTCTTCGTTTCATTTCCAAAGCTGTTCTACCATATATTGACATTGACAGTCTGCTGTTCACTCAGACTGGCTGATATAACTAGGCAATGTTACCCACGCTACTGACTTATACTGACGGTTTCAAACTGGCGTAAGAACCACATCGTCCAGAAACTATGGCATCCCAGCATGGTCTTATTGACATTGCTTAAATACGGCCCAAACATGTTGAAAGCTGGTGTCAAAGGTCCATATTCTCAGGTAGATAGGTGCTAAGCCATCTATGCTTCTACGAATATTCTATTTGAAATTTACTGGTACCAGCCACATGACCTGAACACCAGAATAAGCTGACTTCAACAAACACTAAACTTGGACTAAACGTAGACTAACTTAGACCCACCCTTAAGAGAACGTACCAGCAAAAAAAAAGAAAAAGCAAAACTGCGCACAAAACTCTACAGCAAACCATTCAGAGCACATGTACCGTGAAAGTAGCTTACATGGACGAGAAAAATAAGATGGGATAAAAGACGTATATAAATATATATATATACTTGAACTTGCAAGCTTTGAAGCCATTGTGATCAAATACAGACACGTCACTGCTAATACGAACCTGAGATTATTCCTCGTTTTTACCACCCACAGTCATGCACAATCTCATCTCTGACCATCCACAAACAGATTAGATGGACACAACCACCAAGCCACGCATAGCTCATTCCTCAATCTTATACTGAAATATCATCTCGTGAACAAACCCCCCCTAGGAGAAAAAAATAGCTAACAAACAACCAGAACTAGTACCTCGACCTGAGACGAACCGGGTACACGGGAGAGACGACATCTCACAGGAAACCCGGTTTGGGGGATAATAACACAAGTACCACAGATCTGTGTGCGACGTTTTCATAACAACCAATCCATTTCTAAACGGCTGGACTTACCTACCTCTAAGAGAAAGCCCCAGAAAATTACGTGTAGGAATACAACTTCTATTCATGGCTTACGGTATTTGTTTCATTCGAAAATCACATCACTATTCTCTGCCCTCGAGTAGATGAGTTTGAATCTGGACAAAAACAAAGTAAATCTTAGTTTTTGATAAATGGCTACATCTTCAAAGAAAAACACTAATCGTTGCCTACATTTATCGCCCCCTGAACCATTGTTTATCAATGACCCTTTTAAACGCCGCATACTTGGAACCCTGGGTATATCGCTCCTTACTCGTACATCAATCCACCACTAACATAAAACATGCTTCATCAAAGCTAGCTAACAATAAGAGATTGCCGGAATGACAAAGTTGTTGAAACATTCACACAAAAAGAGCACGAGAGAAAAGGGTAGGAAATGCAAACGACAGTACGAGCGCAAAGTGCCCCCGAGAAAGCACACCGAATAGCGGCAAATCGTCAGGCAGACATGTCATGTTCCACCGTTGGAGCCGGCAAGACTGTACGATAATGTCCAAAAGTAACATCGTGCCACTAAGCCTTGGGGCTTCGGTGAAGTTTGGCCTCTGCTACAAACACTCGTTGTCCTTCTTTTAGTATCTCATGAAGCGGAATCTCAGTCTCAGAATCTTGCGTCCTTCGAGAACTCGTCGTCACGTCTCCACGAAACGAAGACTGTGAAGATCTGTACGAGGGTGTAGATCCAGTGAGTCTTGACCTGATTATCCCATATGCTCGGTTACACTCAGGCCAAGTCGTTGAGATGTAGATCATCGAGTTCCAGAATCCCTGCAAAGGAAGAACCAAGGCAGACGCAAGATTGAGACCGTAGCTGAGACGAGGCTCCCTCGTTCCCTTATTAATATATTGATCCAATCTGTTCACCGTCGAGGGTACCCACACCACAATAAGAGCCACAAACATGAGGAATGAGACTTTAAGGTATGCATATGCCGCAGCGTTCCCCTCCACGTTTCGCAGTCGCAGATTTCGATTCCTTGGTGTAGTTGAAGATGATCCCGGCGGTGTATGCATAGATCCATTCTGAGAGTGATTGGCGGCAGAGACAGTTGCCTTGTAACCGCCACGAGCATGTTCACGATGTTGATTCGGAATATTTTGTGCTTCCAATGATGATTCAATCTCCCAATGTATACGGGACTTGTGCGGCTCCATCGGCGCTCCAGAGGGTGTCTCTTCTACAGGAATCGCAGACGCAAAATTCCTCGTGCTAGAGAATGAGCTTGTCGAGACGTTTTCGATGTCGGATGATGCAGGCCAGGGTTGCTGGTCATGCGAATGAACATCGTACTTGATCTGAGTGGTAACGACGATGCTATTTCCCGCAGCAAAAGGGTTTGTCACATGCTCTTCAACCGCATCGGGCTCACTGATAATGTGTGGATGTTTTGACCGCTTGGAAAATGAACGCAAGACAGCTCGTGTTTTGAAGATCCTGTAGCCAGTGATGACGTAAATGGCCAGTGTGGCAGATACATAAACCCTAGGGTGCTTTAGCAAATTGTTTTTCAGATAGAAGAAGACTCTTACCACACGGGAGCATAGAAGAAAGCTATACGCATCCACGCTACGTCTTCTGAAACCCAGCACCAAATCTATTTGGTCAGATACTCGCACATCAACAATCTAGGAAGGAGGAACAGGCTCACAGTTGCAGGACCAATGATACGTTGTACTCCATAATGGTCCAGGAATATATATGTAATAGCTGGAATGGAAGGCAGACCGTAGGCGAAGAGCAGGTACCATTTCTCTAGGCAACGCAACTGATGCGAATCATAGCCGCGGAAGAAAACCAGCATGACATTCAAGGCCATGCAAAACACCTGATGACTGTTAGCAAACAACTGGATGACTGGACACGGTAAACTAACCCAGAGTGAATCGGCCATCATAAACCATTGTATCAACGCACCCTGGAGCTCGCAGAGTGCAGTGAAACTGTTTGGGTCATCTGGGATAGCTGAAGTTGACATGAGTGTCGCAACGTTGGCCAAGATGTTTCCCCATGCGGCAAAGAAGACCAGGCGATTGATCGGACGACGAAAGAACGGAAAGCACAGAAAAGTACTGATGATGAACAGCGAACCCAGAACCGACATCACAGAAGTGGTGCGCGCTGAGACCTCGATGGCCTTGATTTGGCGAGCGGTAAGTATTTCCATGTCGAATATGGTACGTGAATCCCGAGGTGTTGTGGTCAATCGTGCTTGCCGTGGTTGTCAGAGAAGCTGTGCACGATGTTGTAATGTCATCACTAGTATTACGAAATAATAGCCATGTGATTGTGGGTTTGGTGTCGAAGAAGCTGAATGAAGTTGTACTTTGGTACTTTGGTAGATGACAGAGGTGACAGCGGAAGATGCAGGAGGTTGGAGCGAATTCAGTGGGGCAACAATCTGTCACAAGGCTGCAGGGTGCAGAGAGAAGCCGCGGGGCGTAAACATTTGGGAAGCCACGAGCCGTCCTGGAGAAGATCCAAGAAGACCAAGCCTAATGACATATCCCAACGGGCACCCGAAGGATTTGTATTAAGCATAAGTCTGGAATGCACACCAGGGTTCATTGTGGCTTCATCCGATGTGCTTTCATTACCATATATAGCTAGCCTAGTGGGGGAAATGGTGAATGCTGGCCAAGAAGTACGGGGAGTACGAGAAAAGAACGCTGCCGCAACAAGGAGACGGGGCGTGAAACCTGGTCTCCCAATCGTGGGGGAGCAGCGCGCGGTTGCGTGTGTCAATGTGATCACCTCAGCAGTCTATGCCGGGGAGGCATGACAGAAGATGGCTTGTGTGAGCAAGCTACCGCCGCGGCTGCTGCGCATTAACAATCCCGTACTCAGCTCGTCGCGTGTCAGCCCGCAGAATCCAAACATGGAGCTGCCACTCACAGTTGCGAATAGCAAGCCTCCAGACTCGCGTGCCGGGCAACGTTGTTGGCCAAGCAAGCCTTTCCCCGCTTCATCGTCTCTTCCCGCCAGGTCCGTGTCATGTCCGCGTCCCTCTCCAGTCACCAACACCGCATGTCATTAAACAGAAGCCCACTATCGTCTGCTCCATCTAGTGCACGATAGGCTGAATTGGTGGAATACGGCATACCAACAGCCACAACAGTGGGGACGCGGCAGTTCGGATCGCTAAACTGTTGAATGCATATTGCTCGCAACTAAGATCGTATTGTCCTCAGATCTCCAGCAGCGATGCGTACCATGTGTTCCCGCAACAAACAGGAATAAATGTATATGTATCTCTCTCTCTCTCTCTCTCTCTGACTTTCAAGGCAGACTTGCTATAATGACGCCTCCAATCGAAGGCAAGAGGATAAAGAATCTCCTTACATACGCCTCGCAAGCTGCACATCCCCCGCGGCGCGGTCATATTGTCAGCCACTTAATCTGGAGATATCTCGCACCAGCACATGCGCCCTGCTAGGGTGTCCTATTGCGTCAAGCATCCCTGCGTCCATATTAAGGCAGGAAACGCTTGAGAGATCTCACAGCACATTCCTGAGCGCCCGCAAATTCATGGACATATGACTCTCTACCAAAAAGAATGACTTGATGATCAAGAGAGATGACTAGTTCATACAATACAGAGTCCATTTATTCCGAGGATTTTGCAAAGAAAAGCTAAAGCTACTGTCGTTAAAGATATCAAGTTTGATAGGGCCAAGCCGTCAACTTCCGTTCCAAATACAGAATCGCTCCGGAATGCCCGAGCCCCTTATCCTCGACATCGCCATGAGATACATTATACTTTCAGAAAAAGGCCGCCAACAACTCAACGTACGACATTGATCCTTGCACAAGATTTCACCGGCTTGGCCCGTTGGATCATGTCTGAGAACTGCAGGCCTGCACGCCTGACCAAGCCCCTGTGTGCATCGCGCCAAACCCCAGATTTTGGCAAGGCAAGTGCGATTTACCGGGGGTAGGTTCCGAATCCTAATAGCTTTACCCGGGGAATTAATCTGCCACGAGACTTCATCAATGCGAAGGTCGATCCATCTTTGTTTTTGAATTAAGATGTCATAGTTGATGGTCTTCTATAACAACTAGGCTCGCCCGAGACGGTTTGTCCACGAATCGCACGTCAAAAGAATTCATCTATTAAACGAAGGGTGACTTTAGGCCCCAACGACTGTCGGCCCCTTACTTCCCATTCGTGCCGGACGACCGCGTTGAAATCTGTACATTCCAATTACGTATTACAAAATATGTAACTCTGATGCCGAAATTGTTCCATCTACTCACAGTCACTTGAAGACACTCTTCACGCCGCATCATCTTTCGCCTCCCTTCTCAACTTTCCAGAAATCAGGTAAACACTCGCGCGAACATCTAAAAGCGGGTCATCACTCGGCTCTACGCCCTCCACTCGGGGGATTGGGTCGAAAATGATGTGCTTCTGCTCTTTCAAGCTCTCCTCCTCTCCCTTTGTTTTCTCAATCTTCAATCTTCCAAGTTCAACAATCTCTCTCTCCTCTGGCCATATTTCAGTCGCGTTGTCTGTCACATCTCCCTCCCCGGCAATCTGAGCCAATAACTTGAACTCAATGAGTCCAGATTGCAAACGTTGAGGGATTTCATCAAAGAGGTAAGACTTCGACTTCGCCTTCACCTCCTCAGCATCAAGGTGGGTTTCCCCAGCAACAGGCACAACTCGGTAACGTAGTACCGTCACCTTCCCATCTTCTCCAAGAAACTTAAACGCATTCACACCAAAATACTTCTCTGTCGCGAAACTGGCCGGATTAGGCTTTGGGTCCTGCAAAAACCGCACCGTTTCTGGGTGTCTACCCAGAAACTCTGGCACAGCCTCTGCTGCATTAGGCCCTCCAGCTGCCCCGAGGAACTCTAGAAACTCTGCACCAGTGCGTGTAGGGAAGTACTTGGTCGAGTGGGCGATGATGTCGGTGTGTTTGTGTCGACCACCCACATCGGGTAAGTGGAAGCGGATTGCGATGCCGTGTGGGTTAGAATTTGGGTCTATATCTGGAATCTGCGGAAGACCAGTTGAGCTGGAGAAGCGAACTGTGATCGGTGTCGATGGGGCCGTAAAGTGCGGGGCCGTTGTCAAAATCGAGGCTTTGCTAGATGGCGTAAACGTCCCCGTGAGAAGATGACCTTTCGCATGCGCTATACGAATCTTAGTCAGATGGACGAGCAGGAAAGACGGTGTGTATGTGGCACATGTGCTCACCTGGTCTGAAGCTTGGGTGAGGACCTGCTCCAGCACGAAGAGCGGTAACCAGACCGTTGCTAGTCTCAACAACCTGGGCGTCTGCTGAGAGTGGCATTCTTCACTATTTTTCCTTTTTTTTTTTAAAAAAAAAATCTTCTGTCGTTGAATGCTTCAAGTAGAAAGTCAGGTACTTGTTTTCCTCACCTTGCGCCATCACCCTATCATATTTATACCTGCGTCTTCGCCACGCGAAGCCCTTCTCATCGAAAGTGTAAATCGCATAATCACTCCGCGTTATCACGTCCCTCATTGCAAATGAAGCTATCGTATATGCGATAGTCAAATTGCACTCCGTTCATTGGGCGCGTGGTCGATGACCGCAGCTTACTCACAGTTCGCGTGCTCGACGTTCTACAGATTCGGTACACGCTAGTGTATATGCAGTCAGCCGTAATGTAGTAAGCAGCTAGAAACTTTGGACGGGAAGCGTATTCTATGCGAGTGATTAGTCTTCATGACAGGATTTGGATTGTGCTTGTTGAGCTGATTGCAATTGACGGGATTGGGTGCTGCGTGCCAGAGAAATCCCGATCTGTGGAATAACCGCAAGTTTGGAGAGTGCTTTTGGACATTTTTTTTGTGGAATTCAGATATGCGGGGTTTGGATAGTATCTCTTCTTCTTCTATAATGTTGAGTATGCAATGCCATGCACAATGTACTCAACGTCTATAAAGTACCGAATACAGTACTCTGCCGAGAATGATGGTCCTCGACCACACAATCCATAACTTTTCCTAATATTTCAATATACAGTGTGAGAATAGTCAGATGCCCCCCACAAAGGCTAAATATTAAATAAGAACTCCGCACTTCCTCTTTTCAAAAGCAAAACTCCCTCTACCAAGCTGTCTTGGCTAGAATAGACCCCGGATATGTACGCACGATGTACTTCCTCGCTTCATCAAGGAGCAAAAGTCCCAGACCAAAAGCAGCGGGCAGGAACCAATGCTCCACAGGGATTTCTCTTGTGTCGATGGTCCTCTGCAGCGAGGGAATGTAACAGAAAATGAAAACGATGACGATGGAGAACACCATGGCGGGAAAGAGAAGCCAGTTCTGCGAGAAAAAAATTAGCGGCCGTCTTGGTGAATACGAAGCTAAGGACAGGGGAAACAAACCTGAGTGTTCTTGTTGAAGAGAGGGGGTTGTTGGAAGATGCTGAGGCGGCGGGTGCGGGTTGCGAGGAGGTTGAAAATTTGCCTTTGTCAATTGTTAGCAAGAATTCCTGTACGGATTTGATGGGAAACTTACATAACCACTAGTGTGACAAAGTAGATACTCGAGGCTTGGTTTGACAGCTCGGTAATGACGTCTGGATCGTACTGAGGATCGTATTTGCCGAATTTGAGCCACATGGCCGTGAACGGTATGCCCTTCCCTAAACAAATGGTTAGCAACCGTTCTAGAGATTCTGAAAGAGATGGGAGGGGGACTAACTCGACATGTACCAGAATGCCATTGTGAAGGAGCAGAAGCATTGGAGCATACCGACGACGAAGTAAGCGTGGAAAATCAGCTTTGCGTCGACGAGGCGGTCTTTCTTGGGATTACGAGGAGGTCGGATCATGAGGTCGGCTTCAGGCTTTTCGTATGCGAGAGTGATGGCGGCAGCGCAGTCGGTGAAGCAGCAGATGATAATCTAAATCGTTAGAATGAGCACGTAGACGTGGAGTGGGATAAACATACCATGAGAAAAGACGAGAGAATCTGGGGAATACCAAAGGCGACGTTTGTAATGACGGGCCACAGCTCACTGAAACTTCCGGCGGGTAGGAGGTAGGTGATTGTCTTTCGCAAGTTGAAGAATACCAGTCGGCCGTACATGACAGCTTGAACAATGGCGGCAAACGAGTCGAGGAGCACCATGTCGGCGGCTTCGATGGCAATGTCTGATCCGCTGCCCATTGCGATTCCAATATCAGCAGCCTTTAGAGATGGAGCATCATTGACACCGTCGCCAGTCATGCCAACGACGTGGTCGCGAGCTTGGAATTCCTTGACAATGCGGAGTTTCTGTTCGGGTGTTGTTCGAGCGAAGACGATTTCCTGATAATTTGCCAAAGTGTCCCACTGAGCTTCGTTCAGAGTTATAAGCTCTGGACCACTCAGCACAATAGCTTGATTCGTAGTTCCAACATTGCCGTCTCGGTGGAGAGCACCAATGTCGTCGACCGACTTCGCATTTGAGATGATACCGCAGTTCTCGGCGATAGCCTGAGCCGTAAGCTTGAAGTCACCAGTTACCATAAAGATACGGATTGAAGCTCCGCGTAGGATTCGCACGACCTCTGGGATTTCATCTCGAAGCGGATCGACAATGCCGAGCAGACCGACCAAGGTCAGACCCTGATGAGCGGCGGAGAGAACCTCTTTCTCGTGGTTGTCGGAGAAGGGTACGACTGCAGGTTTGCGTGCGAGGAGAATAACGCGCTTGCCCTGGCGCGACCAAATGTCCTTGACTTGCTCAACACGGAGGCGCTGGCCTTCAGTGAAGGGTACAACTTCACCAAAGTCATCGACGATAGTGTCGCACCAAGGAAGCAGGACATCAGGAGCTCCTTTGATCATGAGAGTGCTTTTGAGAGTCAGTAACAATGCTGATAGGTTAACATAAAGGAATACGTACGTGTTATTGCTTTTCGGGGTCTGATTTGCAGGAGTCATCAGCCGAACCATGAATTTACGCTTGCTGTTGAAAGAAATCTCGAACTGCATCTTCCAGTCGCGTCGAAGCTCTGCGACTGACCCAAGGGTCTCAGAAAATGCGAGCGCAGCTTTGTCCGTTGCGTCGCCGTTGATTGTACGATCTAGAACAGGTAGATGCATTGTGGCAGCGTCAAACTCGCCAGCGTTGCACAAACCGGCGAGTATGCGAAGTTGGTTGATGGCTTCCCCGTTTGATTTGGTTGCAGCAGAAAGGCTGTTTCCAGAATGTAGGTCGGATGTCAATTTGTGTGCTACTTCTGGTGTGTACTCTTCGCCGGCAGCGTAGATATCAGTGACAATCATCTTGTTCTGTGTTCATGTAAGTGGTTGCACAATCAAGCGAGAACAGGCCATTGAAACTTACCTTTGTCAAAGTACCTGTCTTGTCGGAACAGATGACTGAAACGGCTCCAAGGGTTTCGACTGTCTTGAGCGACTTGCATAGGATCTTGTTCTTCCTCATCATGTTGGCGGTGATAGTCAAGCTTGTTGTCAAAGCGATGGGCAGTCCCTCAGGAATGAATGCTACGGCAGCTGCGGCACTGAGTTAGCATTTGTCAAGCCAAGTGGTAAGGTGTATATCATACCAGAGACACAGCTGACAATAAGAAGAGGGACATTAATCCAGTCAGGATAGGACTTCCTAAGCCATGCTCCCCTACATGTTGTCAGTGACTGAAATGTGCTACTGCACGAATCAGAAGCACTTACCAGAGAATAACGATCAGAATGACGACGCATGTAATGAAAACAGAGATGATTATGACAAAACGAAGGATCTCCCTTTGTAGAGGAGTCATTCCCGTCTTGGGCTCCGAAGTCAGCTTCGCAATGCGACCAAAGATGGTGCTGTCGCCAATCGCGACGCACACTCCCAAGCAGGTGCCGGAGATACAATGTGTTCCTTGCAGTCCAATGTTGTTTGTCTCGAGGTAGTTTTCTTCAGTTGCGTCGACGCTCGCCTGTATGGGCTCAGATTCACCTTGCTGATGTTAGCAACTATCGCGTTGTAGAGAATCGAAGGCTTACCAGTGAGAATAGAACGATCGAACATGGCATCGCTCGATACCTCAACGAGACGCACATCTGCCGGTAGCTTGTTTCCGTGCTTGATGACGACGATATCTCCAGGAACGAGATCCACGGCAGAGACGCTTGTGTGCGTATTGTTGCGAACAACTAACTCAATGTTAGAACCGATTAAAGTACTGCCCGTCCTACTGTAACCTACCGATACACTGATCAGGCAACATCGTACCGATAGAAGCCATGACCTGGCTGGTAGACCAATCCTGCCATGCGTTGAAAGCAGCCTGGATGAGCCAAACCGCAATCAAGACGCAAGCAAGCGCCAAGTTGGCCACTGCTGGTGGGCTTCCGAGAGGCTTCCACGCGATGAACACGAGTATGCCAGCAACCAAGAGAATGGAACCAAAGCCACCGAAGAAGTAGCCTGTGATCTTGCCAAAGAGGCCCGACGGAGGAGGCGTCATCTTGTTCTGTCCATATTCACCAACGCGACGCTTGATCTGGTCTGCGGAGAGACCTTGATCGACATCGACAGAGAGACGACGACAAAGCTCATCAACAGAGAGTGTGTGCCATTCAAGCCCAGCAAGATCTGTTGGAAAATTGTATCGTCAGCAATGTTTCACCCAGCGAGCTGCTGTGAAGCCAAACTGCGCGATTGGAATTGTGTGCCGGTCAAACGTACCAACTGCCGCCTTCTCCTTTGCGCGCTTCAACTCATCCTGCTTCTTGTTCAAATCTTCGTCGACCTCAATCGAAAGTGTTCGGTAGGTGATGGGCAGTGCCGTCTCAGGCTGGACTGTCCTCGCACCACCGGCACTGCGAATGGAGAGACTCCCAACACTGGACCGACGCCGAGCACGCTGGGCAGGGCGCTCATGTCGCAACTGCCCTTCTTCCTCGTCTCCGAATCGATCGTCTCCGAATCGAATTCGCTGCATGGGTTCCTTGACTTCTTTGTCCATGTTGACGAACGAACAGAGTTCGCACTGAGACTATGCAAGGAGCACAGCGACAAAGGAGGCGGAAAACGAGATGGTGAAAGACTCTAGAAGGAAGTACAAGAGGTAGGAAATCACTTGAAAGGACCGAACAAGGGCTTTATACTACAAGATAAGAAGGGACATTCTAGTGATCATCATCGTTCATCTGTTCCAAGACAATGGCTATGACAGCTGTAAACCTCCATTGAACATGTGCATGCGAGACCCTCCAAGTCTAGACTACAAACAAGTAGCAAAAACCAGCCAAGGTAGTATTATCTAGATGTCGCCGACGCCACGGTACAATGCCGTGGGGAGCCTTCTCCCTGTCCCTCAAAGCGATTCGACGAAAAATACCTCAGGTCCCTGGAAACAGGTAATGCAGCATGTGGATCGTGTTGACCCAGCGGCACGCAAGCATTCTTCACGTGAGGCATAATTTCCGTTCCAGAGGTGGTGGTGGATATCAAGCTGTTGCTGGTTAGCGATGAGCGATTTATGAGCGTACACAGCCCCGTCGAGGTGCACGACACAAGCTCCAGAGTCAAGCCAACTAGCGTTTGGCAATTTCAACTACGACCCTGCGTAAACTTACAAATTCTTCGGATATCGCGTTACCAACCTAAGTACTGCAGCTTGTGGGCGGTCAAATCGCACGATGCTACCAAACAACGGAATTGAACCAGGCTCATCTGGAGCGCCCACGTGCTGTGGTAACTGAACCCTGCACTGGCTCCTCTAGAATACCCAATCAACATGTCCTTTGTGACCTCATTGTCCTAAAAGAGCGCAATTTGACATATCATGCAATGGTGCAGCTCTAGTGAATCGTCGCTTAATATTGTAAAGCTTGTGGTGAAGCCTATGCGGACGTCGGGTCAATCATCACCGCCATTTCTTATTTCGTTTCTCACCTCGGTGCTCCAGCGCCTGGATTCTGCTTTTGCGCCGAAAAGCAAATCTTTTCTAGAGAGATTCGCGAGTGATGTGTTGATGCTAGCCCCTGCCAGTTTTCCTCGTAGCGTCGGGAAATTGTTTTCTGCTGTAGATCAAGCTACTCAGCTTCGAACGCCAAGCCTATTGATTGATAGATTGGGGTCGGATTTGTGTGCGATTTCTTCTTCTCGCCCATCATCCACACGATGTGTCCTAGGAGATGAGGTCGTAAGCCTGCAGCATTCCTTGTAAGGGACGCAGCAGAATGCGAAAGTAGCAGGATGTACCTATCGTTTTGGAGATATGGGAGTTTGTAGTGCCACACACGAAGGGTTGTTTTGATGAGCAACAAACCAACGGGCGACTAATCAATGCAGTCCATGGCAACGCTGTCGGTTGAGCCGCGACTGGGCTCCAGTCTGACGGTGTTGGTTCACCCGGCGAGGTGGTCACGGTTGGTAAGGCTGCATAGTACTACCAACGCTGGAAGATCGTTAGACTCGTTGAGGGATTTATTTATTTTATTGTGTACCTAGGTACTCGTGAAGTACTTTCGTTCCCCTTCATGAAATCCGTATACATTGTTCAGATTTCTGATATTCCCGAAATGATCTCGCCCGATCATATCTCGACCGTATCGTTGCAAACGCCATCGCTAAGTTTCACTGGAGCATTTGCTCAAACATCAATTGCGTCGACCGTGACGCCCTTAACCCAAGAATACTGCATCACGCGAGCGACTTCCAGAGCCGACTCATGAGAGGCAAGAGAACCCACCAAGTACAGGCTGGCATCTAGGCCAGCAGTGACACCGCCTGTAGTGATGATACGCATTCCACCAAGAGGCATGGAGGCACGTCGGGCGATAGACTCGCGGCGGCGAGAATCGCGCCAGGCGTTGCTGCCCTTGCGAGCAATCGACTTTCTACGACCATGCTGCGTGTTGACGCCTTCAGTGGCGCCCTCACGGCTCTTCTTGACAATGTACCTGCTGATTGTAAGTACTACGTATGGCCAACAAGTCTTGGGACTACTTACGGGTTATCATCAGGGTTTTCGCCGAGATCGAATCGGGCGTTGTTCACCACGTATCGCTCCTCCATGACGTCGGTACGCATGGACATATCGCGCCTGGCCGCGTCTTGGCAGATCGTCTCAAGACGGACATAGTAGTCGGGGTGGGTAGTGGCAGCAAGGCCCTCAAGCATGCCTTGCTGGGCTAGGAGGAGGGCGCCGACGTCGATGGCGAGAATAGTGCGCTCCTTGGCGGGATTCTTCTCCTGAAGCTCAACGTATTTGCTGAGGAGATCGAGTGGCTCGGACTTGTTCTTGAGCACCTCAAAGACGCCCTCGCCGCCAGGGATGATGATAACATCAAAGTCGTCGAGCTCATCGTTGGCATCTTGATAGTCCATGTCGGCCTTGATCGTGAGACCCTGGACGGACGTCATGGCGGCTGTGGTGCCCACGAACTGGCATTCGAAAGCCTTGCTAGCTGAGGGCCACGTTAGGAACAAGCTGGCTATGACGAGAAGAGCCAATTGGCTGTGATTAAACTTACCCTTGTCCTTTGCGTTGTGGAGAGAGCGACTGAGAACCTCGAGCGGGCCAGCCACGTCGAGCGTGTTGTAGCCAGGGAAGAGGGCAAACAGCACCTTGACGACCTCAGTCGGGCCGTCAGTGCCGTCAGCGATTGCACTCATTGTGAATGATTTGGTAGAAGATATGGATTGGATGTAGAAGAAAGTATGGTGACTGGCAATGAAGCTGTCGTGTGAGGAAGAAGAGAGAGGAGGAGAAGCAGCAGGCGACGGAGACGAAGAAGATATAGCTAGAGCTGCTGGGCGATCAGGTGGGAGGGGCAGGTCTTACGACCATCTCGTGCTCTCTCTGCGTCACTCGACCTGGAGCTTCTTCCCCAGGAGCTGCACCCCGCACGCGAAGTGGGTCCAGAAACGTCGATCCGAGCAACTACTGCCGACCCCTGGTGAAACACATCGGCCCGCCAGTTCCTGGGAGCATGGACTGCACGACTATCTGGAGAGGGAGCATGGCGATGACCTGGAGAAGGGTGGAGAGGAGGCAGGTCAACAGGATTGGCAGGCATTGCGTGGTGTGCGGGTAGACAATGGCATCCTGAGCCACGAAAACGACGAGTGAATGAAAGCCACTTCTGCATCCTTCCCTATCCATATCACGTGTTTGATTGAACCGCCTCGAGCTGGCCCTGCACTGGAGCCAGCAGCAGGGCCCGTCAGGATACCCGGTGCTTTGAATAGGTGTGTCGTTGCGGTGCAGCCCCCGACTGCAGTCTTTTCCAGCTACGGTCAACAGCGATGTGATGCACTGTGCACGGACCCCTAGGAAACCCCTACGCGTCTGAACTGGACAGCTATCAACCAGCTCACCCGCAAAATGGCATCGCCCACGACCGCCGACGCGTCAATGCCCTTGGATGCGGCCAGGCGGAAGGAGCAGAGCCCGCCGCCTGAAACGAAGGAAAGCATTTGGCTCCGACGTGCTGCAATAGTTTCCTTCTGGGCTGTTGTCGTTCTCCTGGGGCTGCCAGTATGGTTGAAGACAACCGCCATCTACAGGGCGGACCTGCCGCTGCAGCACATGACGGAATGGGCTGAAGGCAAAGTGGGCATTCTTGCGTCTCTTGATAATTCTTACTGATGCGCTTGGCAGGTCTGCAAGCCTGTCTTCCCTCTGCGCATCGCCGTCGAAGCCCCCATCCCCTCGCTTGATGGGCTACACCTCGTTCGTATGACCCAGCATGCGCTCGATGATCTCAATGAATTCTCCGCCCACCAGCTGCGCCTTATGCTCGCCGAACCGCCCCTCTCTGCGAACGCCTCACAGCAAGTCGTCAGCGACGGGACCAGCATCAGAAGCGACGACGAAGATATTGCTCTCGCCGTCCGTCTGATACCTGTCGAGACGGGCCCAACGCCACGATCACAACTGCAGCCACACGCGCCCACGCTTGACGTCTACTACTCGTCGAATCAGATACCTCTACAGTCCTCGTCGGGGTCGCCGCTCGCAACCTACGTGGCGCAAGAACTGCACAAGATCTTCTCTGAGGAACAGGCACAGCTGGCATATCTTCTGTCCAACTCTGGTATGCATCCTGCCCAGACTATGCTGCTCCATCCCGAGACACACGCCGAGCTCCAGCGCCAGTCGACGAGAGCACTCAAATATGCTCCAACATACCACTTGACCTTCTCCTTGTTCACCCCGTCGTACACCCCCTCAGCATGGGATGTCGAGACTGCCCTCCGCCAATATCTGTCACCGTTGCTAGAGTCTTTTTCAGCCATCAGCAACTTCACTGTTGACACCCAAGTCCAGCTCTACGCTACATCCTCGCCTTCCGTTCGTCCACCGGAGTATGATGAAGATCTCAAGGCTTGGACATTGCGTAAAGAAGACCTTAGTGGCTTCATTAACGCCGCTGAATGGCCTCTCAGTCCTAGTATCGGCGAAGGGCCTACTGTGAACTTCATGATATATGTGCCAAACCAAGAACAGTCTCCGCTCCTGGTTAAGGAGAGTGCGGGGAATAGTTGGCTAGTCCCTCAATGGGGCGGTGTTCATATCCTCAATCTTGAACATGATTTAAACACACCCTCTGCTTTGACGGCGGCTGCGCTTGCGCCTGCAATGCATACTTTTTCGAATCAGCTTATCTCGCTCTTCGGCTTACCACAAAGCCCTGCTTCACTCCCCCTTCGGATATCGACTCTCGAACGCCTACGAGCAACGTCTCTCATATTTTCAGCTTCATCGACTCTTGGGGCACTAGCTCAAGTCTATCAGAAGCTTCCTTCAATTCCAGTACCTGACAATGTCGCTCAATCAGCCCAGCTGACCATTTCCCATTTGCAACAGGCATGTGATTCTCTTCGAGAGGGTCGCTTCCACAATGCTCTGGAGCGTGCTCGACTTGCCGAGATTGAGGCTGAAAAGGCTTTCTTCGAGCGCTCTATGGTTGGTCAAGTCTATTTCCCGGATGAGCACAAGGTTGCTGTCTATCTGCCACTGCTGGGACCGGTGGCTGTTCCGTTGCTCATGGCAGCTTTAAAAGAGCTGAAGTCTGCATTCAGACGAGGTTGAGTAAATCCGAGTCCCTTTCACATATCACCTCACTTGAGTTTGTACAATCGACGGTCAATGACACTCGGCTATATCAATGTCTGCAGGGTGTTTGAGCCAAACTAGATTTGCTCAAAATGTGGAAGCCTTATCAGAAAAGCCGCAACGCCTACCAATAGCGTTCCTGTTCATGCTAGAGTAGCACGAGTTAAACCTTTGTGGACGGGTCACGTATGAATGCTTTCGAATCCCCGCAGCGGGGTACTTCGACACTCTGAGCCGAACCACTTAAACAAGGGTCATCCCTGCAATCTTATTGATCATGACAGGCCGACTAGTCTTCCTCGGTTATACAACACATCAAAAGTACACGACTGCCGTTAGAAAGGTAGCCTCATCGTCTTAGGTTCAATTCTAGAACCACATATTTGAATTACAATGAGCGCTCATCCAATGATAGCCGATAGTGATAGGAATAAATCAAGCGCTAGATAAACGTACATATCCGTCTTGTGGCCTGCCTTTCCTGTCATCCGACAATGGTGATTTAGGTGCCTCTCCCCTCATTATTACATCTACACTCACTCTCCTTCTTACCCTGCCACAAAGTATCCTGACATATTTCTCTTCTCAATTCTCAACTGAATTAAGCTACTTGTGAAGATGCCCCTCTCTGCCCAAGGCGCCCAAAGCGTCAAGTCTGTCATTGACGACGCCGTCCTCAAAGATGGTCCAGCCGGCAGCCCTGGTCTTGTGTTTCACGCCATTGACAGGTCGGGGAAGACTCTTGCCGAATACGCGTCAGGTACTCGCGGAATAGATTCCAAGGATCCAATGGACCAAGACACCATCTTTTGGATTGCTTCCTGCACGAAGCTCGTGACTGGGATTGCTATTCTTCAACTTGTCGAGCAAGGCAAGATTCCGCTCGACGACGCGGAATTTGTTAAGAAATATGCCCCAGAGATTGCGGAGAAGAAGGTTTATGCAGACGGTGTTACACCAGCAGATCAGGAGAAGAGTGTCACGATGAGAATGCTTTTATCACACACGGCTGGATTTGGTTACGGGTTCATAGATGGTCGGACACAAACCTTGGATGGAATTGAAGGCGAAGATGGCACCAATAAGGCACTTCTCAGTTCTCGAATGGTGAACCAGCCAGGCTCAGTATGGGAGTACGGCGTAAGTTTCCATCCCTCCAAAAATCCTTATCTCCATGAAGAAAAATATGCTGAACCCTCTCTAGTTGAACATGGACTGGGCGGGCACAATCCTCGAGCGCTTCACCGGCCAAACCCTCGGTGACTACTTCGCTGAACACATCTTCTCCCCGCTCGACATCTCCTCCTCAGACATCTCCATGTTTCCATCCCAAGCCGCGCAATCCACCCTCGCACACATGCACCAGCGCGACGGCGAAACCGGCCTCCTCAGAGAGCGCGAGCACCTCTACAAAGCGCCCCTAAAGAAAGACTACTCAAAAGAGGAAAAGGACAAAATTTTCCAGTCCGGCGGCGCAGGTCTCTTCGCAAAACCAAAAGAGTTCACCAAGATCCTCGCCGCCATTCTGAACGAGGGAACAAGCCCCACAACAGGGAAGTCGATTCTGAAGAAGGAAACCGTCGAGTTGCTGTGGGAAAACCAGATTCCAGATCAGTATGTGTATTTGATTCACTCCCCCTTTGTCCTCATCTGACAATTCTACCCTCAGACCCAACTTTGCGCGTGGTGGCCCACCCCCCGCAAACCCGCTCCTCATCTCGCATACGCCAGAGTTCTACCCTCAGCCGGGTAGCCCGCCGCAGGGCTGGGCAATTGGCGGGTTCCTCACAATCGAGCCTGGCCCATCGGGGCGCGGCGCGAATACCATGTGGTGGATGGGACTGGCGAATTGCTTCTGGTGGGTCGATAGGGAGAAGGGCGTTGCGGGTATACTGGCGAGTCAGGTGAGTCTCTTTTTTCTTCTCTTTCTTTGCATTTGTGTGTTTTGGTGGAAGGAGGTTGTGGAATCTGGGAAAGGAAATATCAGGCTAACGGTGATGTGCAGGTTCTTCCGAACCCGGATCCAAGGGCTGTTCCGGCGTGGTTCTTGTGTGAGAAGGCGATTTATGATCACCTGGAGTGATTTAGGTTCTGGATAGTATATACGGGGGGGATTTTTTTGACGCTCAAGGTACATGCCAAAGTTGGTATTGTCTACTCTGTCTACTCTGTGGTTATTCTTGATTTATATGTTTTACTTCTCAATCCCCTGCTACAACTATTTGCCGCTCGTTCATCTCTGCTATGCCGTGGCCTTGCTGCCCCGTGACTTCCTAACCTTCTTCTTTTTCGGTGCTTCGTACAGATCGTCACTCTGCTCATCTTCCTCGGCAGACGAGTCTTGCTGAGCCGACGCAGACGAGGCTTTCCCTCTTGTCTTCCTCTTCCCACGCTTTGCATCCTTTTTCGGTGCGCCTTCGACTTCAACCTCACCCTGGCCTTCACCTTCAACAACTGCAGTAACTTCTTCCGTCCCCTCATCACCTCTAGCTCGATCTCTCTCCGCTAACCTGGACAACGCAGCTCCCAGCCTAGATCCTTTCCCCTTTCCTGTCCCTCCTTTGACTCGCGGTGCAAACGCTCCTGCCCCTACACCTCCTTCAAAGTACCTTGTAATGTTACTCTGCGTGCCCTCTTTCTCTCTGCGATTCATATCCCTAATCACTGGGACCAGCACTTCATCAGTGCGCTCCCAACTCCAGCCGATCTGGGAATTCAAGTACGCGCGCAGCGCAGCGAGATCCGGTACGCCCCATTGGAAAGGCTCGGGATCTGCGTCAACTTCCGGATTGAGATATGCGTCTGCGACACGCGGGTCAGGAAACATTGTTGGAAGGAAGAGCTTTGTGCCCTGAGTGCGGCGGAAACGGCGACGAAAAGGTGAAGACGCGTCGGCGGACTTGGGGATGGAGGCATCTTGCACACCTGTCCACCAATCTTTGAAATCCTGCAAGTCGGGGAATTCGGAGAGCACTTCTAGTGCGGTGACGGGCCCTATACCCGGAATACCTGAGCAGTAGTCCGAGCCGAGGAGTTGTGCAATGGCAATGAGTTTTTCGCGTGTGAGGTTGAACTCGGATGTGAGGTCTTGCGAGAGATAGCACTCTACAAACTTTGCCGCGTTGAACATGTTCTTGTACACACGTGTGCCGCCGAAGAGAAATGTGTCGGAATCGTCGGTGACAATGCCATCAACGAGACCGAGATGCACAAGCTCTGCGCATTGGGCTTCTGCTTCCATTGGCGCGGTGACATATGGAAGACCAAAGAGAGTGAGTAGGTGCTGACATTCCGCGACCATAGTCTGTGTAACTTCATCGGCATCCCTCTTGTCTTTCTTTTGCTGTGCGCGGAGTTGCTTCAGCTCTTCATCGAAGTTGATGCGTGATGTTGTGTTGCTATTTAGTTCTTGGGTGAAGCGAGCGTGCTCCTCCGCTTCAGCGGCCAGTGATGCGAAGAGGTCTTCATCTTCGGGATCAGAGTATTGATCTGAATCATCTCCTGCTATTTGGAAATTGACGCTATTCTCAACATTTTCGTGAGGTACGATGGGAATCTCAAGATCATCCGGGCCTTCTAGGAGTGCAGGAGAAGGCTCTCGACGAGGTCGGCGCGGCCGCTCAGTAGGCGCTGGTAAATTTGGAGGTTGCAACAACGCCTCCTGTAGAGGCTCCTGAGCAGATGATGCTATGCCATGTATCGGGACGTCCTCAAATTCTGGTGATGGCGATTTTAGGGGTTCTGGTGCGTGTGTGAGTTCGACGTGCATAGGTACATCCTCAAATTCCTCTGACGAGGATCGCTCCTTTTCTAACAGTGGTTCATCAGCTCTCCCCACGGACTTTCCTTGCGATTCTGCACGTCTCTCGTTTTCATTTTCGCTTTCCGACCAATCAACTGGCTCGTCATCATCCTCTTCCTCAAATGGTATTGATCTGGAGGTTTGTTTTGAAGCTGTATCTTTATTGTCGTTCAAAGGTTGCGGAGGTTCCGCCTTGATCTTGTCCGCAAGACCAACCATCTCAGGCTTTGCACTCCGGATTAAAGGTTCTTCCTTTAGCAAATCTTCTTCGTCTTCTGAATCTAGCGTAATCAGTTGAGGACCCCTCTGGCTTTGACTTTGACTAGCATCCAGATCGATAACCTCTCTCGTATCCTGTTTCCGCAAGCGAGGCACTGTCTGGAATTGGAACTGCGTTTCGTGCTCCTTGCGCGCTCCAGCCCACTCCTTGGCCCCTTCTTGCCGCTGTTGCGCCAGTTCTTGATTGATGTCTCTCTCACCACTAAACCAGGGAGGCAACGGCTCGGCTGTTTTCTTCTCGTGCGCATCACCTTTCTCAAATCCACCTGCGGTGTCTTGTTGAATTTTGTCCATCTTTTTCTTGCCCAAGAGAGAGTTACCCAAATTGAGCTTTTCAAATGGCAATGGGCCATCGAACCCAGATGCATTTGTCGAACTTGATGCAGTCTTGAAGGTAGATGTGGATGGCTTGCTTGGGACCGTCTGTGGAGGTGGACATGATTCAACTGCTCGTTTGGATTTCCGGGACTCAGCCAAAGCTGCTTGAAGATCGATTTCATCCTCGCTATCGCTACCTTCAAATGGCCCCTTTGGAGCAAGTTTGATGCTGCGTTGGTTCGCAAGTCTTGCGATAGCAAGGCCAGAACCTCGAGCGTTTGCGAATGGATTTGTGTCCTTTGCACGTTCCTGTTGGAAGACTTCACGCACAGGATCATCGTCTTGAGAGTCTTCGACTACATCTGAATCACCTTGCTGCATTGAAAGTGCAATCGCCTTTTGGAGCTGCTCGTCCTCAAGGCTATCTCCGGCGTCATCATATGTGAGTTCACCTTCGTGGGTCTGAACGTCCTCCCAATCCATATCTTCGTTATCCTCGGCGAGAAATAGCGAATCTGGATCCTGGTTGACTGGCGATGATTTCCAAGGTCGTGGCCGTGCGGACTTATCTTGCCTCGAACTGTAAAACTTCCTCCTTCGTTTTGCTAATTCAGTTGAAATATATTCGCGACCATCCTTTTCTTCCGCACTGAGACCAGGCTTCGGTTTAGGCAACCGGTTTAGACCTTCAATAGGTACATCCTCAAAGTCGTCATCATCTTCAATATCCTCAAACTCCTCAACAGGGCGTATGGGAAGATCGACATCAATAGGCTTGTGAGCTTTCCCCTCATCCTTGTTTGTGACTACTCCTAGCGCCCATCCACCTTCAACTCCGTCGTTCTTGACAAGCACATATTCTCTCCCCTTCTCACCCGCAACACGATTCGTCCCACCAAACGGAGAGTCGTCATTCATGCCGTTGAGATTCATCAAACGTTGAGTCAGATCGTTGCGTTCGCGGACACGTTCGATCTGAAATTTGGAAAAAGCCATCCTATCTGGGAACATGGAGTCAAGTTGCTCTTTCGAATAACCCATTCGCAGTCGACTTCTCAATCGAGCTGCATTTAGAATATTGTACCGATCGGCAGGCGGCAAACTTTGGAAGAAGTAGCCGTCAAAGTCGATTTTGGAGAAGTCGTAAACGTTGATATCCTCGCCTCGATCGAACTGCCTTGCATAGTCTTCCAGTTCCTCCAACGACATGACTCTGGGATCGTTCGGGCCGCCCATCTCAGACAACGACATTCCTAGTTCCGGCAAATGGTACTGATCCTTCTTGCGAAACGTACGGTTCTGTGTGCGCTCATGCTGCGACTGCAGAAGCTCGTCCGCATACACCAGGTTCTCGGGAATCTGTTCCTGTTCCTGCTCCACAGGCTGTAGCGGCGCATCCCTCCGCTTCTTGGCCTCATCTTCAGCAGCCCTCTGCAGCTGAATCGCTAGGAGCTTGCCTGCCGTCCTCGCTGCGTCTTCCCGTCTGCCTTCACGACGCGCCCGTCGGCCGCTGATTGTCTGTCGCTTGAGCGCCGGTGCGCCGCCATCGAACACAAAGACGGGCTTGATGCCGATGAACAAGAGTTTACATATTCGGCGGAAGAAGCCTACGATATGGCTGTTTCGAAGTGCATTTCCTTCTTTGTCGCGCACTGCTTTGAGGAACTGGTAGATCCAGATGGACGCATCAACGGCGAGACGCTTTTTGTTCAACGTTTCGATCTTGATGGGACGCGCACAGGGCTGCAGCACAGTCCAGAGGCCGGTAACACCCATGGCAGAGCATCGAGAGCGTGATCCATCGACGTGGGTGAGATTACTTGAAGGCGTGGTTGCCTCAGATGACTTCGCGTCTATGACGTGATGACGCGCCCACGCCAAGTTCAGGTACGATCGGCAATATGCATTTGGCCGCGACAAATGTAACAGGCATGGGTACACGTTTCTATAAAGGGCATTGATTTATTACAAATTCTATCTTGATTACAAAATTTCACTACTAAGAAAACCGACGAGACACGTCTATAAGCCACTTTCAGGGCACGATCAAAAACATAACTCCTCTACACAAAAACGCAAAACACAGCTTATACCTCAGCTCCTGTCTTGGCATCTTGCGCGTCGACTTTGTCTTCTTCATCTTCATCGTCTCCGTAGTTCTCCCTCTCTGCGTCATCCTCAACATTTCCGTCATCAGAATCCACTTCGTCAAACTCGCCTCTCGGAGCTTTCTCGTCGAAGGTGTCATCATCTGACTCATCCTCGCCAACAAATCCTCTACTTTGCCTTCGACCCTTGCCAGGTGCATCCTCTGCTTTAAATTGTCCTTCTGGCGTAGCAGACCACCATCCACTAAGCCTTTGCGAGAGGGATGGGCTGTGTGGGGTTCCAGATGGCTCCTTAACTAAATCAGTTCTCAAATCTGCGGGTGCGGTCTTGCGTTTACGGATAAATTCGAAGCCTAGTGGAAGATCCATGGGCGATCCTGGACGTGAAAATCCGGCAGATGATGACGATTCCGAGCCAGATGCAGGATAAGCATCGCTTCCCACGCCGGTTCTCTTTGTGCGCTTGAGCAGCCCACGCAAGTCTTCTTCTGAACCAAAATTCTCTAGGTCACCCTCGCGGATTCCTCGAGGGCAGTATTGACGTCTACCTTGTTGAATTAGTCGTTCCAATTTTGTACGATTGGCAATGAATTTGAGCCTCAAGTGAGAAGAAGAAATTAGTAATTATTCAGCCTGCCTTTCAAAGGGGTAGTTGCTTACTTGGGAAAAGCGCTTTGTTGTCCCACATGAATCATACGTCCCAGTCTTTGCGGCGTGGGATCCGAAAGGATGTAAATAAAGTCAGAGAGAATTGACTTTGGCCAGATGGTAATAGTGCCGCTGAACCGCTGTAACCAAAGTTCACTCCAGTCCTGACCCAATGGTCGAGGTAAGAGTTCAAGATGACGGAGCACCTTTAGCCATTTGTGAAGATCAAGCTTCAGATATTGCTCGATTGCCGACCCAATAAAGCCGCCACGCCAGCCACGTCCTCTTCGATGGGTTACTGGTTGGCCTACAGAGCCACGAGACGAGAAGAAAAAGATGTTAATATGCGGGTTGACCTGACTCACGATAGAGAATCTGACATTGAAGTGGAGGTTGAGTGCTTTTAAAGGAATATCAGTCCTCAGGGAGCCATCCTTCCATTTAGAGCCAAAGGAGTAGGGTGACAATGTTCCGTCTCGATTTTTCTTCATCAGGACAACTGGGTTAAGGATCCCAGGAACTGCAGCAGATGCCAGCACCGCAGACCATACAACGCAATCAGGCGAAGTGATATGATTGACAAGTATCGTGGGCGAGTGCGGATCAGAGGGAACGCATGAAACATTCAATATACGTCCAGTCCGCAGATACGCCTCCTTGAACGTCATACTTCCGCGTGTCATCCAGGCACATCTCTTGGCCCAGTCTACGCTGTCAAATCGAGCTCCAGTGCGGTACCATCTCCTAACCCAAGTGAGGACATCGTCGTGACATGCAGTTATACGGTGCGCTAGAGCTGGAACAAGGAGCTTCTTGAGCTCTTCGTCGGTTCTGGTGCAAAGAAGTGCAGCAACCATGGCCCCACCAGACGTGCCTGTGATGACCTCTGGTAATAGGTCGGCATCAAGTAGAGCCTTGACCACGCCGAAATGATAGTAAGCGAAGGTCGCACCTCCAGACAGACACAGCGCGGTTCGGCCAAAGTTGCTACCCAAGTGCTTAAACAGCGCCCGCTTACTCTCAGCATCGAGCTGATTGGTGCGAAGAAGGAACGACAAAGAGGCTTCGGCCTCATCAACAAAACTTTGGACGAGGTTTTTTGTGCCGTTGTAAGTTTCGCTGTATAGCCTTGGGTTCTCGAAGCCGCAGAAACTGTTCTTGATGCACGCTTCTACCAACGCTCTCAAATCCTCAACAGCTGCGTGCTGGCCTTGTGTACTCTGGTGTGTCAATGCGACCGTTTCTTCTGATTCAGCTGTCTGTCGGAGCTTCACCATCTGCTGATGCACCCTCCTGACCGTCTTGCTGTCGTAGTATGCGTATTCTGGCTTCTCCTTCCACGACTTGCCCCCTAAGTGCGAATCCAGCTCATCAGCCGCCCGAATCCAATCTTCGTAGGACGATGCGCTTTGTAGACGCCGTCGAAGGCGCTCGCGTGTACCCCGCCATGTGACCAGGTGCTCGTAGAGGTAGATGTAGAGGCGCGTGAAGACGTAGCCGATGCTCAGGAAAAGGAGCCACCCAAGCACGACAATCAGCAGCGGCCACTTCAGCAGGACGTAGACGAAGCCCTCCCGCGTCTCATCTTTGCCTCGCCGCGGCGGTGTCTTTGGCTTCTTGCGCCGCACTCGTTGGTGGATGGGGCGCCAGTCGTTGCGCGCGGTGAACTTGAGTGGTTCTGCCGGTATCGCAGTAAGATCTTCGGTAGATGGCGATAGCTCCGGGGCTGCAAGAGCTTTTTCGAACGCGGCAAAGTCGTCTTCAATTATGAAATCGTCGTCGTAGTCGGGAAGCTGTTTAACATCGAACGCAGCCGCCGTGTTGGGCTCCGGCCCATCTGTCTGTTTATTAACGTCGGCCATTGCACTAGCTCCGTGGGGTATCTCTTTGCATTGTCGGGATGTTGCCTGCAGATGGTGCGGTGGTACCCAAATAGCAAAGGGGGGTTATCGTGCGAGGCGAATGCGTGACGCTGGACAGGTGTACGTCATGCGTTGGTAGCCAGGGTCTCGTCTCGTCTCGTCTCGTGTTTTCGCACCACCAACGCGACATTAGATGATCATCGGTCGCGTCGTCCACAGGCGACTGCTCTGTGCCATGTCTAGAGGCAGGCTTCGCCGCTTGGTGACGCTCGCCATTGAGACATCATGTGACGACACATCCGTTGCAATTGTGGAAAAGGGTGTTGAATGTGGCCACACAGTCGCCAAGCTGCATTTTCACAGAAAAATCACCTCAAATAACACAGCGCATCAAGGCGTCCATCCACTGGTGTCTCTGCAGTCGCACCAAGAGAATCTAGCGATTCTCGTCAGTCAAGCAATCCCATATCTTCCACGAGATAATGCTGCCATACCAAGACCACCAGATTTCATCTCTGTGACTCGCGGGCCAGGCATGCGCTCAAACCTGTTCACAGGGCTCGATACGGCCAAGGGACTAGCAGTGGCAATGGAGGTATTAACTCATTCTTTGCAATGTGGTATCTAACTGATTTTGGTAAAGAGACCTCTTGTTGGAGTCCATCACATGCAAGCCCACGCCTTGACACCGCGTTTAGTTGATGCGCTTTCTCCAATATCGCAACGCCGTCACCGAAATCTCAGAGGAGATTCACGGAATTTTACACCAGCCCCAGATTATCCTTTTCTCTCAGTACTGGCGTCGGGTGGACACACTATGGTCATCGCCTCTCATAGTCTCACTGACCACAAACTTCTGGGCGCGTCAAGTGATATAGCAGTCGGCGAGTGCCTTGATAAAGTTGCCCGTGTCGTACTGCCCACAAAGATTCTGCAAATGGCAAAGAGCACAATGTACGGGGCATTGTTGGAGAAGTTTGCATTTGAGAATGACCCTGCTCACTCAGAGCCTGCCAACGATGTAAAGGAGAATTCGATAGAGAAGACTCAAGAAACACATCCATCTTCTTCACCTCACTCTGGCCCTAATTCAGAGCTGTCTAAAATCTCCGGCTATACTGCTCGACAATATCTTGCCACATTTGGGCATCGATACCCATGGTATCAACTCCCAAAGAATCACGAAGTAGCTGTGCAAAAGAACAAAACTAAGTGGGGTTGGGGCTTTAATCAACCGCTCTCCAAATCCGGTGGTGGAACCAAAATAGCCAGTATGGAAATGAGTTTCTCGGGGTTGTTGACCGCTGTTGAACGTGCTATATGCTACCGAATAGACGCGACCACCAAGAAGCAGACCAAGATTGAACGGCCAGCTATTGAGATCAGCGACGAAGAAAGAAAAGACATGGCTCGAGAAACAATGCGCTCGGCGTTTGAACACATTGCTTCTCGAGTATGTACAGCACTGGAATCAGCAAATGGGTTCGGGGAACAGAATCCTGCAGTCGTCATGGCGGGTGGCGTTGCTGCCAATTCGTTTCTCAGACATGTGTAAGAATGACCATTTGGTAAACTTGATAAAATACTAATTCTAATTGTCTCCAGACTTGCGAGTGCTCTTCTTAAACGCGACCACGCTGACGTGCAGCTGTATTTTCCGCCCCCTGAATTCTGCACTGACAATGCAGCGATGATCGGCTGGGCTGGACTTGAAATGTTCGAAGCTGGCCATACTGATGCGCTTAACATCCGCGCCATACGAAAGTGGCCGCTCGACCGAATACTAGATGCACCGCAGGACACTCCTTTATAAGGTACTGCAAAATATCGATTCCTGCAGAGTCGACGCCATTTCAGCAAAGGCCTGGGTTTAACTTGCGACATTCTTGCATACAATACCCACAAGTACTGTCCCGACTCTTTAAATTTATTGCATTCCAAGTGGCGCTCTCAGCTGAGTGAACCATAACGGATACGTTGTGCGGCAAGTCGAGCTAAAACTGTAACGAGCTAGTCCAAGCAATTGGGTACTTCAGCAGCAGAACAGTTGTTCCCAGATCATGGGAACCCTAAAGAATGCTGAATTACAAACATGACAACTATGAAGTACACCCGCTGCGTGGTATGCGCCTGGTGCATTCTTCAAGACATAAAACAGAACAAGAAGAGAGCATGCGACAATTAGAAGATATCAATGTAGAAGCCGAGTTACTTGGGACGTCGCTCCTACTTTGATAGTCACTCGTTCGGCGCGACTTGCGCACAAGTAAGATTGTCTAGATGTGTGTGCACGAATGCTCTTAATTAGGCAGTGCACGGAGCTTCGCCGGCAATCCGGCGTGGTGCCAAACATCTTGGCTCCACGATCAAACCTCCGCAGCCGCCTTGGTCGGTCTTGGAAACGCCTCGCTCGAGTCTAATCCTCCTGGGCGAAGGGGTTGATGTCGTAGGTGCGTTACTCCCCCTCCTTCCTTTGTACATCTTTTTCTATTGCCATCTACTGTTTCCTTATTTTGTTTCCTTTGTCTATCATTTCTCTCTATATCCAACACTGCACGAATGCAGTACTATCCATGGAGGATAAGCATAAACCTCATAATTTAATGCGCAGACGTAGATTCTCCTCTCCCCGCCGTCTTCCGCGTTCATCAGTCTTCCGGCTTCTTTTCCTTCTTTTCATACTTTACGATTCTCTGCACGCCTTTTCCCTTTATCTCCGCCAAACCGCTCTACTTCACACTCCACCACCTCCGCGAAACACAAAACGCATATACATTGCAGCCCAGCATTGGAACACCGCGCGACTATTGTATGACCATTGGAACGGCGCTCTTCTAGCATTAGTCAAAGAGTTGGGGATTGAGAATGTGTTTGTCTCCATATACGAGAGCGGGAGCTATGATGAGACCAAGGGACAGCTGAGGTATCTTGACTCGCGGCTGGACGAGCTGCATGTCGAAAGGAACATTACACTCTCCCCTACCTCTCATGCCGATGAAATCACAAAGCAACCTACCTCGCACGGGTGGATCAACACAACCCACGGCCAGACCGAGCTGCGTCGCATACCCTTCCTCGCATCGACTCGAAACCACGTCTTCGAGCCCCTCGAAACGCTGACAGCGCAAGGCGTACATTTCGATACAATCCTCTTTCTAAACGATGTAGTCTTCACGCCTGAAGATGTTTTGAGATTGCTCGACACTAACAACGGAGACTTCGCCGCCGCATGTTCGTTGGACTTTTCAAAGCCACCATACTTTTACGACACATTTGCACTGCGTGACTCGCAGGGCCACGAAGCAGTGATGCAGACATGGCCGTATTTTCGCTCGCGGACATCAAGACATGCCGCGGAGAGGGGATTGCCCGTTCCGGTGGCGTCATGCTGGAACGGGATGGGTGAGTTACACATACTATCCGAATACTCCATATGCGGCCCTCGCTAACACTAAAGCAGTCGCCATGCCCATGCAGCCCTTTATCAGCGAAAAGCCCCTCCGCTTTCGAGGCATCTCCGATTCCCTCGCAACATCCCACGTCGAAGGTTCAGAATGCTGCCTCATTCACGCAGACAACCCCCTATCCACATCCCAGGGCGTATTCCTCAACTCACAAGTCCAAGTCGGCTACAACGGCTCTTCATATGACGCTATTCATAGTCCTGATGCGCTCATGTCCCCTCTGCATGTTTACATAGCGATCTGGCACAACAGAATAGCACGCTGGTTCACGACTCCTCTGTTTAAAGAGCGCACGGTGCGGAACCGCGTGAAGGTGTGGGAGAAGGAAACTGGTGAAGACGAACGCGGGGAGTTTTGCCTGGTCAATGAGATGCAGATAATCATGGATTGGGGGTGGAGACATGTATGAGGTTTCATCGTGTGGATGTGCTTGTGGATTTGTGTTTCCATGCTAGGCACAAATACAAGAACTTGACACAATAGTGTACTCCTCATGAATTTCGATGCTCAGTCTACATTGTAAATTGGGTGCTCCAACTAAAATGCAAATTCTAAGGCGATTGTTGAAAAATGTTCCTTGCTGTTGATTTGTTTGCTTTGCTGGCTGGATATGGAGAAGTAGATGAGTAGTTGGCTAGCTGGACGTGGTTAAAGCCCCCGTGTTCGCGGTGCGTGCCGCAACCACCAGATGTAATTGGGCATTTTTCCAACCATCCATCTATCTATTACAGATCTCAGTTTCAAGTTCTTCAAGCCGGCGTATTTCAAGATTTTAATCGTAGGTTATGAAAAAGGTATACAAATAATTGATTAGAAGACTCAGACTAGAACGGCAAGAATAACAAAGCAGTGAAGAAATCAAGACATCAATTGCATCGCTTCCCCAATGAGTCAAGGAAAACGTTCCTATCCATTAAGAAAATTCCACATCTACAGCTTCACTCCACCACCTTCTATCCTTTCAAGATCCTTCTGCGTGAATCTAACATATGTTCCTCCGATGTACCAAAACAACGCATCGCCCACACCCTCTGCTACGACCGGGTCAATTCCTTCGCCCTGCAGAATATGCTTCTGCTGCTTATTCGTGCCTGTGGTTTGCATGGCCTGCGTGACCCTCAGCCAGATGGGGATAGCGTAAGAAGGTAGTTCCTTTTTGACGTGTGCGGCCAGCGAGTCAAGCGTCGTCTGTGTGGGGAGGGCGAGGGTGTTTTCCGACGAAGCGGATGTAGAGGATGAGGTTAGAATGATTGCTGGGCAGCCTGCGCGTCCGTCATGTTTGGGAACTGTGACACCGTACACGTTTGCCTCGACTACGGCAGCGTGTCGCCCGAGCGCGTCGGCAACTTCGGCAGTGCTGACGTTTTCTGCTTTCCAGCGAAAGGTGTCGCCGGTGCGGTCCACGAACCACCAGCGGCCGTCTGTGTCGTTGCGCAGGAGATCGCCGGAGCGGAAGTATGCATCGCCTTGTTTGCGAACATTGCGGAGGATCTTGTTATTGGTAGCGGTGGGGTTGTTGAAGTAGCCTTGGAACTTCTGTGATATATTGGCAGCATCTAGCTTGTAGAGGAGCTCACCGGGCTCGTTGGGTGCGCAGATTTCGGCGAGGCCAGTTACTGGATCACGGACAGGCTCAGCTTCCGGAGTCAGGCGGACGAGACAGAGGCTCGCTGAGAAGAGCAGTGAGGCCATGAACCCGTTTCTGCCGATGGCGCCGGAACTGAACAGGTTGCTTGAACGATTGAACATGCCGCCTGGCGCCTCGGTGGCCGCATAGAACTCATAGATGGTGTCTATGCCGAAGCGCTGCTTGAAGGGCTCCCAGACATCAGGTCTCAAGCCATTGCCAAACGCAATGCGGATTTTGTGTGACTTATCCAGCGAAGAGGGCGGAGCAGCAAGAAGGTAACGACACGTCTCACCAACGTAGTGCAGAACGGTTGCGCCCGAGCTGTGGACCTCGGGCCAGAAGGTCTTGTGGGAGAACTTGCGGCTCAGGCAGATTGTGCCGCCAGCCTGCAGGGAGGCACATAGCCCAAGCACCGAGGCAGAGCTGTGGTAGAGCGGCATAGATGTGTAGATGACCTCGTTCTTGAACCCCAACCACGACGCCACGAAGCCTGAGCCGCCCGAGCATTTACCCCAGGCCATGACGGCAGGCTTGGGGAGTCCCGTGGTGCCCGATGTGAATATGAGCATGGCCATGCTGTTGCTTTTCTGTTCTCCACGCGCCGCATCAGGGAGGCGCGTGGGCGGCAGGGCGGCGATGAGGTCCTCGAGGGCGTCATCAAAGAAAATGGCCTCGACATGTTCTCCCAGCACGCTTGAAACATACTTGTCTTTGCTTTCGGCGTCGACGAGCACCAACCGCGCCGCGCTCGTCGCAATCGTGTGTGTAAGCGGCTTGCCCGTCAGGTTGTAGTTGACAAAGGCGGGCTTTGCGCCAATACTCCATAGCCCAAACCAGACCCAGATAAAGAGGCTACTGTTGGGGAAGTCCATGGCGACAATGTCGTCCTTTTGCACGCCCTTGCTCAGCAGCCAGGTCGCATATTTGAGAACAGTCTCATACGCCTGGGCATACGTCCATGTCTGGCCGTTGAAGATGATCCAAGGGTGGGATGCGCGCGACGACTGCGCGTGCGACTCGAGCGCATAGAAGAGGTTCAGCCTGTCGCGGCGCCCGTTGAGAGCCGCACGCAGCTGTGCGCCAATGCTGGACGACAACAATGCATAGTCGTAGGCGATACTATGGCGAGCGTTGAGATATGCGGCTGCGGCGGCCGCGGCTGCGGTGGGCAGCACGTAAGGGACGACTGTTGTGGCTTGGGTCAGTCAAGGGAGCTGAGGAGGCGTGGGCATGGCTTGCCTACCTGACATGGCCAACACCGATCGCGTAGCCTTCGACTAGACGTGTAAAGCTACAACACTCGACAGCAAGGTATTCACCGCGCAATTAATGACAGTCCGGGGAATGCAACCATCACAAGCCAGATAAGCTGCGACCACCGGATCCACGAACCGAGCTGATTGTCACTCAACATGCCTCGGTTTCGCAACCGCATCCTTCAAACTTCCCCTCTCCTCGCCTGCGCATCATCCCATGCTACAGGCTAAACAAAGCTTGGTCAACAGCCTTTCCTTTATCGTCCTTTGTGCAGATAACGTTTTGTTGGCGAGTATCAATGCATTAGCCAAAGGCACAAGAATAGTCAATCACAAAGAATGACACACTTCGACAACATCTATCATGATGTTTGCGGAAGTGCCTGGAATGTGATGGCTTGACCACCAGCACAAAGACATGGCGTTCGTAGCTATACAACTTCAATCATGCAGTGCCCCATCATGCATTTTGTCCTACTTACCATTTGCTCTTGTTGTGTTCGATAGACGTTTTGCTTCACTTTGCTTTGCTTCGTAGGTTTGTATGCATCCTGAACAATATCAGCCGCTGACAAGGTTAGTAGAAGCAACCACGCTCTATTCTCATCAAAATCAACACAACATGTCATCCCCATACACCTGGCGCTATGATTGCCCTCCTCTATCCATAGAACTTTTTATTCCCCAACACTTTCATCCTGAGAGCCACCAGAGAATTATTCAACAGAGCTTCAAGAATCGTTATTTAAACCAACCAGCCATCAATCTCGCCCAAAAGAGAGGAGATGATATTCCCGCTACATTTACTAGCCATGTCGATCGCATTGACAGGAATTTTTCCCAACATCTCTTCCAGCAAGAAAGTGCTTGTGATTCACAGTTGTGTAGACGAAACCAACCAATGGCGCGCGAAGAGCATGATGATTTTCAACATCTTATTGATCCAGATATTACACTGGTAGAATCTGATAAAAGTTCCATGAACAATGATGTTCCGTCGCCCGTAAACGCCCTATATCGAGCAGAGGATGTTGCAGGCGCGCCATCAGCCGGAAAGTCTAAAGAGCAACCACCAGTAGAGAGCCATACCATTACCCAAGAGACCGTTGTCCCACCAGATGAGGTGCTTCGTAATTATGACAGTGCCCTGTACCATATTGAGTCTGGTTCGCGCTTCGAGCTTACTGTCTTAGATGCTGACACACCCGCGATTCTGGACAAGGCTGAAGTTAAGAGTGTTGAAGAGTTCAATCAGGGTGACAACATAGAGCCTTCTATGAAAGAACCTACTTCAAGAGTATCTTTGGAGAAGTTCAAGATTATTACCAACAATACTGAAACAAGTAGTGAGCCAGACGATGTTCATTTTGGAAGTAGTATCGCAAGTATAGCAAGTCCTACCGCCATCCGTCGAGCTATGAACACCACACCTATCAAACCCCGGAGATGCAAAGGTAGCACTAGCAAACACAATACTCCAGAACGCCCAGCGAGAGTGACACGTAGACGAGCGGGTGCGGCTGGCAGACGTATCAAGCGCAAGGTTGACGAATCTTACCATGCTGGTGCATAGATAGACAAACGGCGAATTTGAAGATTGATTAGAAATACCATGATACGCAGCTCCGAGAACACGAGTACATCACATATCATAACTTGCAAAGAACTGTAACGTGAAAAAGACTCCAATACTTGCACCTCAGAAGCCAATGTACCCAATCATATACTCGAATAGCAGCCGCTGAATTCCTGCACACTATGATCTTCTGCAAAGGGGGGAATGAAAGGACGTTAGCAAGCACGGATGATGGACAAAACAGTATGTGGTGATGGGCTCTATAAGTTCGCAAAGCTCCTCAAAGCTGCAGTCTCTCCTAACATGATGCTTGTTTGTGAGTTTATGCTGTAGATTATATCATATTGCTATTTCACAGTTTATTTGGCTTTACTCCATGTCTATTGAATTTATAAATATCATTGCAAAAACCAATCGATCTCTGCTACTCAAGCTATGAGACTGATGTACTCCTACGCGATAATAAAGTTCTCGGCCATGCATTGACTATAGTGATTTTCTTCTGCATCAGATTTGCAGATTGTGATCAACGTTGGTTCTTGGGTTAAGAGACGTACTTTATCGTGAGACTATTGCACAATTAGAGTTTTGGATTCTAGTTTTCCCAAAAAATCATAGAAAAGCCAAGTAAATACAAAGTAAAATCTGTAGAAGTACGATTGTTCAGCTTTCTATTGTGGATTACTCCATTCAAAGAGCATTAATTCGAATGATTGTTGCATCGAAAAATCAGTAATCTTAAAATTTACGCAAGTCAGTATAACGCTACTGTATTATTTAGCATACGATATCTCGTATGAGTAGATTTAAGCTATTGTTAGATAGGATGAGTTGAATCTAATGCTACATATACCATTAATAAGCCTCTTAGAATAGCTGTAGCGTATGCAGCGGGCCTTTTGAATTGTTTACGGCCACCTGCCTAATTCCGCAGTAGCAACACGTCTTTCGTCACCAGCAATGCCCAGAGTGTTGGCTGACTCTGTGTGCTGCTCGAATGCCCCGACATGCTTTCCTGACAACGCATATAACCTGTTAAGAAATTGACACCGATCAATAGCTTACGAAGGATATTGTAATTGCCCTTCGTTCACCCACCACCCACTCGACCTTAAGACACGATTGTGTGGACTTGTTCTTACGTCACGTGGTACCCGCACACATTTCTCAGCCTTGTATGCTTTACGTACCCCACCCTAGTCACTCACCCATCCACATCATTGTGATATTTGTCTATTTACTGGCCACTAAATGTATAGTTATTTGATCACTTGAGTTTTAGCGCAATCTTTTGTTTTGTTCGATAGCTCGCTTCATCTCAGCCCACCGACGGCGCTTCCTCGATGCGCCTCCTGCAAGCTCAAGCTAATGGCAGCTTCAGTCTAATTCGATATGAGGGCAACAAAATTCCTCCGTATGCGATACTTTCACATACATGGGGGAGTGACAATGAAGAAATTACCTTTGATGATCTGGAAAAAGATATAGACAGAAGCAAGCTAGGCTACCAGAAGCTTGCTTTTTGCAGCAACCAAGCCAAGAATGATGGCCTGCAATTTTTCTGGATAGATACCTGCTGTATCGACAAGAGAAATAGCACAGAACTTCAAGAAGCCATCAACTCTATGTTTAAATGGTACCGTGAAGCTACTATGTGCTACGTGTACTTACCCGATGTCTCAACCGCTGATCCCTCTCAAACAATTCAGCTTTTTGAAGAGAGTAGATGGTTCACTCGCGGATGGACTCTGCAAGAGCTTCTCGCGCCTACGTACGTTGAGTTCTTCTCAACGGAGGGTATTTCCCTTGGTGACAGGGACTCACTTAAGCAAGAGATTGTCAATATCACAGGGATATCGGTTGAAGCACTCCAAGGAAAAGCTTTGTCCAAGTTTAGCATCGAAGAGCGGATGGGATGGGCGAAGGAACGAAAGACCAAATGTGAAGAAGATACTGCATACGCTCTTTTAGGCATCTTCGGCATCCATATGTCGATGATCTACGGCGAGGGTAAAACAAATGCGATGAGGCGATTAAAGAAAGAAATATCGGATTCTTTAGCGGAGACTCCAGGGACTCAGATTCGGAGTCGAGATCATGAAGAGACGCTCAGCAAGATACACCAGTGGCTCTCCCCGCCCGATCCGTCTATGAATTATCATAAAGCACTGAAACTACGACAAGCCGATACAGGCCTGTGGTTCTTGGAGAGTGAATCATATGCTAAATGGAAGAAAGATGATGCGTCATATCTATGGCTGTACGGAATTCCAGGATGCGGAAAGACCATCCTTAACTCAACCATCCTGCAGGATGTTCTTCAAGGTTGCGAGAATGATCCCACGCATAAAGTCGCATACTTCTACTTTGATTTCAACGATGTACAGAAGCAGCTTGCTGAGCCGATGTTGCGTTCTTTGATCTGTCAGCTCTTACAGCAGTCTTCTGAGGTACTGGCAGATCTCAACGCCTTGTACTCTTCCCATGATCAAGGGAAGCGGCAGCCACCACTGGATAAACTCCTACAAGTAGCACACCAGATGATGCGGAACTTGCCGCAAGTCTTTCTTGTGCTAGATGCACTAGATGAATGTACTCAGCGTATAGAACTGATGGAGGTGCTTGAAACTATAGCTGGGTGGAACCTCCAGAACGTGCATCTAATCATGACAAGCCGCAAAGAACGAGACATTGAAAGTACGCTAGAAGAATTTGTGACACCTGATAATCGCATCCGTCTAGAAGTAGAAGCAGTAGACAAAGATATACAGCAGTATGTTCAACAGAAGCTCTCTGACGATAAAGACTTGAGCAAGTGGGGAAAAGATATCACTCTCCGGCAAGAGATCGAGACTGCGCTGAAGGAAGGATCTAAGGGGATGTAAGTCTTCTAACAGGTTACTAATTGTCCCACGCTGATGGTATTGCTAGGTTCCGGTGGGCTGTGTGCCAGCTTGACACGATTAAAAAGTGCCGCAACCGAGCTGCCCTGCGGAAATCGCTTGCAACGCTACCGCTAACGCTAGACAAGACATACGACCGGATTTTGTGTGCTATTAATGAGGAAGACTCTGAATATGCTACACGTATCTTGCAATGGCTGGCATTTTCAGACCGACCGCTTTCATTAGAGGAGGTCGCGGAGGTGATCGCTATTGACGTAGCGCGCGACCCTGTGTTTGACCGAGACGAAGTACTGCAAGAACCTTCAGAGGTCTTAGAAATTTGTTCCAGTCTTATCACCATTGTAACAGAAGAGAGTGACGAAATGCAAGAGTCAGCAAGGCAAATCGTTGTACTTGCGCACTATTCTGTTAAAGAGTATCTTGTCTCAGAGAGGATACATAGAAGCCAAGCAGCACGGTTCAGGATGCATGATGAGGTGTGCCACGGTGTCATAGCCAAAGCCTGCCTTGGGTATCTTTCCCAGTTCCAGAACTTAGAGCCTACCGAAGCTGAAATCTCGCAAGAATGCAAGTTAGCACGTTACTCAGCAGTGTTCTGGATGACCCATGCTCGGAAGGCAAAGACTCAGATAGAGGAAGTAAGCCTAGCTGCAATGCATCTACTAGAAGCAGATAGTGCTGCGTACCTAAATTGGATAAAAATATGGGACACTAGCGACCCGGAGAGAATTTTTCTTAATTACGAAGGTAAAGAGAATGTTCCGCCTCCGATATACTACGCAGCCTACTTTGGTCTTAAAGAGATAACGAAGCTGCTGCTTGACCAAGGCGCTGATATTCACGCTCGGGGTGGACACTACGGAAACGCTCTCCAGGCAGCTTCAGCTGAAGGCCACGAGGCAGTAGTAAAGCTGCTGCTGCTTGAGTATAGCGCTGATATCAACACTCAGGGTGGAGTCTACAGCAACGCTCTCCAGGCAGCTTCAGCTGGAGGCCACGAGGCAGTAGTAAAGCTGCTGCTTGAATATGGCGCTGATGTCCACGCTCGGGGTGGACTCTATGGCAACGCTCTCCAGGCAGCTTCAGATGGAGGCCACGAGGCAGTAGTAAAGCTGCTGCTGCTTGAGTATAGCGCTGATGTCAACACTCAGGGTGGACACTACGGAAACGCTCTCCAGGCAGCTTCAGCTAGAGGCCACAAGGCAGTAATAAAGCTGCTGCTTGAACATGGCTCTAATGTTAACGCTCAGGGTGGATTCTATGGCAACGCTCTCCAGGCGGCTTCATATAAAGGCCACGAGGCAGTAGTAAAGCTGCTGCTGCTTGAGTATAGCGCTGATGTCAACACTCAGGGTGGACACTACGGCAACGCTCTCCAGGCAGCTTCAGCTAGAGGCCACAAGGCAGTAATAAAGCTGCTGCTTGAACATGGCTCTAATGTTAACGCTCAGGGTGGATTCTATGGCAACGCTCTCCAGGCGGCTTCATATAAAGGCCACGAGGCAGTAGTAAAGCTGCTGCTGCTTGAGTATAGCGCTGATGTCAACACTCAGGGTGGACACTACGGCAACGCTCTCCAGGCAGCTTCAGCTAGAGGCCACAAGGCAGTAATAAAGCTGCTGCTTGAACATGGCTCTAATGTTAACGCTCAGGGTGGATTCTATGGCAACGCTCTCCAGGCGGCTTCATATAAAGGCCACGAGGCAGTAGTAAAGCTGCTGCTGCTTGAGTATAGCGCTGATGTCAACACTCAGGGTGGACACTACGGCAACGCTCTCCAGGCAGCTTCAGCTAGAGGCCACAAGGCAGTAATAAAGCTGCTGCTTGAACATGGCTCTAATGTTAACGCTCAGGGTGGATTCTATGGCAACGCTCTCCAGGCGGCTTCATATAAAGGCCACGAGGCAGTAGTAAAGCTGCTGCTGCTTGAGTATAGCGCTGATGTCAACACTCAGGGTGGACACTACGGCAACGCTCTCCAGGCAGCTTCAGCTAGAGGCCACGAGGCAGTAGTAAAGCTCCTGCTTGAACATAACGCTGCTGTCAACACTCAGGGTGGAGAGTATGGCAACGCTCTCCAGGCAGCTTCAGATGGAGGCCACGAGGCAGTAGTAAAGCTCCTGCTTGAACATGGCGCTGATGTCAACTTCCAGGGTGGACACTATGGCAACGCTCTCCAGGCAGCTTCAGCTGAAGGCCACGAGGCAGTAGTAAAGCTGCTGCTGCTTGAGCATAGCGCTGATGTCAACGCTCAGGGTGGATTCTACGGCAACGCTCTCCAGGCGGCTTCATATGGAGGCCACGAGGCAGTAGTAAAGCTGCTGCTACTTGAGTATAGCGCTGATGTCAACGCTCAGGGTGGACACTACGGAAACGCTCTCCAGGCGGCTTCAGCTGAAGGCCACGAGGCAGTAGTAAAGCTGCTGCTACTTGAGTATAGCGCTGATGTCAACGCTCAGGGTGGAGTCTACGGCAACGCTCTCCAAGTGGCTTCATATGGAGGCCACGAGGCAGTAGTAAAGCTGCTGCTGCTTGAGCATAGCGCTGATGTCCACGCTCAGGGTGGACTCTACGGCAACGCTCTCCAGGCAGCTTCAGCTAGAGGCCACGAGGCAGTAGTAAAGCTGCTGCTTGAACATGGCGCTGATGTCAACTTCCAGGGTGGACACTACGGAAACGCTCTCCAGGTGGCTTCAGATGGAGGCCACGAGGCAGTAGTAAAGCTCCTGCTTGAACATGGCGCTGATGTCAACTCTCAGGGTGGATACTACGGCAACGCTCTCCTGGCAGCTTCATATAAAGGCCACGAGGCAGTAGTAAAGCTGCTGCTTGAACATGGCTCTAATGTTAACGCTCAGGGTGGAAAGTATGGAAACACTCTCCAGGCGGCTTCAGCTGGAGGCCACGAGGCAATAGTAAAGCTGCTGCATGATATTGGTGATATCACTCAAGATGATACTGCCCAACTAGGAAACACTAAAACTAGGCACGTGACTGTAGATACTCCTAGATTGGCGTTGGATGCAAATCTATAGATGAATGGGCATTAACCTACCTGTACACAATCAAATCTTACTTTCTCTGACATTTGACATACTATGCAACAACATAGAATTTAAGTAGTGAAACCGATCCCCATAAATCGAATAGCTATCCACAAAGTTGTTTTCGTTCAAAATCGCGTTGTGATGAATGTTTTATGCTGATGAACGAAATGCAGCCCCCTCCGTGTTTTCACTTTTTGTTTTGCAAGAGTCGAGACGGTCGAAAATAATTTTAGTTTAACCATGCAAAAGCCTTTTCTACAGACCTAGAAATTGACGTAAAGATCATATTAAGGTAGTGATTTACTTGCGTATTAAATACCAGGACTTTGCGCCTTCATATCTCTCCGGAAACATATGGTGTTTATGAAGATGCAGCACATGAGTCAAGCTGTGATCCGAAGCCAGCGGAAATCTTCAAATTATTGTTTTTTTGTAATTAAGCATAGCACACTGACGTTGTATTTCGCAGCTTTCATAGCAGGAGGTGGCAGGTTCAATCAGCTCCCTCGAGCGCATGACATTGCACTAACTGCTATCTATGTATTTCGTCAAGCGCTGCGCTCGAGATCCATATAGTTTGACTTGCGTCCAAGGAAGTCTTTACCCTGGTGCTGTTGATTTGAGCGCATACGAAATCGTCCCGATCGCCACATGTGGGACATGAGCAAGGTTAGTTTGCACGACATTTGGTATGCCACGGGATATGACGGACTGCAAAATTCTTTCATTTTGCTGCTGGAATTCCATCATAGGAGCGAAATTGAAAATATTGAAGCACAAGATGAAATTTGGTCATCACTTCATGAGTTGTTGCAGAGAAAATCCATGTAGCCAGGGCAGCTGCCCAATGGAGATCTCAAACTGGTTATACTTTACAGGGAAGACCTAAGGATTGTGTATAGTACTACTGGAGAGTCGACGGTGGCGACCATAATTGTACTACCAGTGACTTCTTCTACGAGAGTCGCAGGCGTGACCGAGGGTCACAGAACATCTGTCGCCGCCATTGCCGGTGGAGCTGCCGTTAGTGTGTTTGGCTTGGTTAACATTTTGAATATATCATTGTACTATTTCTACGTCAGAGAGATATACTTGAAGAATAGAGAGGAAAAATTCAAGCAAATCACCTCAGATTTGTCTTCCATGTCAACTCCTGGCTTGAATTGTGGGAATATTAATCTTAGGATCATTCCTCCCACGGACGGTAATTTTGCTTGTTGATACTGCTTAGCTCTTATTGAATATTCACAATGCCATATGGCTACACATCTCTGAAAGCTACCTACAATCAGCAGCTTCACACTTGCTCAAATATGCATCAGGCTTAGATCCCCGAACCCCAGGAACTCTCTGACAACTCAGCCTTAGTAGGACCCGTTTTACCGAAATTAATCGCTTTTGCTCAATATGTCGAGCCCAGGGGCGAAACAACAATCAAACCAGAGCTATACAGTTACTTTCATCTATCAGATGCAGAGATCAAATATGCACCGTAGAATCCGAGTGATCCAGCATCTGATGAGAAGAGTTGAGTGCCACCTCAAGGATTGCACGCTCGGACTATGTAAGATGAGAAACATAATCATGGTTTAAGTGAGCAGGCCAAATTTCCGAGACAGAGCGATAGAGAGGTATCAGAAGATAGAATTGAGCGTAGAAGTCAATAAGAAGTATGGAGGAGATGTCCTGGGGATTTAAAAATACGTGTTTGGCTGTTGTTATATCGATATTAAGACGGCGAGTTCCATGTGTCTCTCAAACGAAAATTCACATCTCTACTTTCCAATCCGAAATCGCACTAATTTAATATCTGTTGTCTTGACATGGATATCCTCACACGTCAGGGTCCGGATGTCACTTTTTCGCGCAGCCAAAACAGGATCCCCGCACGTTCACAGTTGCACGACAGGGGGTCGCGATGATGACGTACGTCGGACAGGAGATGGGATATTTAAGATATCTGGATCCTTAGCCACTTTAGATGTGAACCAGCAACACTATTGTTATATGTTTGAATCTCCATCAATCAAACCTACCCAGAAGTAATTGTTGAAACTAGTTGACAAAATCTAACTATGTTCGCTCTCGATGGACTGACGAAGCAGAACAATGCGCTGCAATGTTAGACCTCACGAACCACAAGCAATCTTTTGTACTGACAATACCTTCTAGCCAGCGTGAGCAAGATATCAAATGTTGCCCAGACTACTACACGACCCGTGAAGAAGACGGTTTCAACTGGCGTGGCAAGAAGAACACCAGTCAAGAAGGTTGCATCTTCAGCTACAAATACTGCCAGTTCGGCAGCAGCACCGGTTAAGAAGACTACGGCTCAGACTACTAGAACCGCCACATCAACTGCAGCACCATTAAGGAAAGCTCCAAGGAAGCTTAACGCAACGGGCACAGCCACATCAACACCACCGGTTTCAAAACCAGCGAGTAAACCTGTTGCTACGAAGAAAGTAGTACCCGTAGCTTCAACAACCAAGCCAGTATCTGCTGCAACACCCGTGAAGAAGACACCAATCAGTACAGCCTCGAAGCCCACACCAGTCAAGAAAGTCTCGCCAACTGCCGTGAAAAGCAACGCAACTCCAGTCAAGAAACCAGCGGGCACCATCTCCAAGACCGGAACCACACCATTGAAGAGCACACCAGGACAGGTCTCCACCGCAACAAAGGCAACACCCGTAAAGAAGATCGTAAACCCCGATGGTACATATCCCACTCCTCTCCATACGATCCTCGCTCATCCAGCCCCAGGTCAACTCGACAACACGCAGCCCAACATTGTCAACCGTGGACTCAACACAGGCACAGCCGGATTGAACAAAACCGTTGGAGTTGCCACAGGCCTGACCAACACTGTCACAGATTCTGCCACAAGCGGAGTCAACGCAACCCTTAATGGCGTCACGGGTGTTGCAGGGAAGGGGCTGGATAAACTCCCAGGCAATGCAGGAAAACCGATCAAACATGTGACGGATGGTGTGGGTAAAACGGCGACTGGAGCGGTGGACAACTTGTACTACACGGCTGGTTCGGCTACAAAAGGTTGGTTGCACCCGTGCATCATAAACTCTCGGCTTGCTACTCCTAAGAGGAGGCTTTTTTGAGAATTCCAATCTGCGAGTAAAGACTTATGTGCTGATGTATGTTTTAGGCGTACAAGGCACAGTTAGCAAGACAACTGGAGCGCTGAGTAAAGGCGACGTCAAGGGTACCGCGGCTGGACTGAGCTCGGGAGTAGGAAATACAGTTTCTGGTGTTGGTATGTACTCTTTTTTCTTCCCAAAGTAAGATTTCTAAAAAAATTCTAGGAAAGGGATTGGGCAACACAGTAGGCGACTCCGTCACTGGTATTGGATCGACCATTGGTGGCCCCTTGGGCGGTGTAGTCAACAACGTAGGGAAGGGAGCATCCAGCGCTGTAACGGGCGTTACCTCCGGTCTCGGCGAAGGAGTCGGCAAGCTTGGGAAAGGAGATGTGATAGGCGGAGTTGGTTCAACCCTGGGAGGGGTAGGTCGAGGTGTTGGAGGCCTCCTTGGTGGACTAACGGGCTCAGACGAGGGTTTGCTTTGAAAGAGAGGGAAAGTTTCCAAATGGATAGAGAGTTTGCTCTCGGAGGACGGTAGCGATGAAGAATATGGCGCTTCGTCGTCAAATGGGGACGAATGAATGTAAAAGTATTGCAACGATTTTGGATGTCAATGTGTCGAATATCTTAGATGGCATGTTATAACAGATTGTTCAAATTGGAAGATGAGAATGGTTAAACAAGCTGTTAAAATCTAAAGAGAAAGATCCGAGTCAAGATTTAACATTCTGTACTTAAACTTTCAGGAAGACTTTGCGAATCTTGCGTATATTCAGATTGGAATCAGCTATGAAGGTGAATTTCAACAAAATTTTGGTAAAAAAATATGGCAGGCAAAGCATCACACAAAATAATTTCTACCGTTGCGCCATCTAATCTTTCAATTTTTCTCATTCCTTTCATATCATTCTGTGCAAACTCGTCACACTCATTCTCTCCCGAAAGTGTACTACCATTCTGCAATTGACTACATATAGGAAGATATGCTTTGTAACGTATATCCATTGTTATCTGTACAGTTGAGGCTCATAACGAAGCATTCTCTTCGCCGAAAAGTTGATAGGAATTTTAATTTACTTACAAAATTGACCAGGGCTAGTGTTTCTCGTCACGTCGGCTGGATTTTTGCACTGCCGTGGAACACGACATCTTGTCTTAGACCAAGCTTGGGAACTCACAACTGAAGTAAATAGCAGAATCTGTTAGATACTAGAGACTTGTTTAAGTGTCACGTCAATTGACACTGTATGGGTGGTGAAACGGAGACGTACACCTTGGGGGCTCAAAGGTATAGATTTGAGTACTCGTGCGACCTCACCTAGTCAGAAAATCCAGTCAATTTTCACTCTCTAAAACTAAGTACTTTCTCGTATCCTCAACCCTCCTTCCCGAGAAATGTCAACGCCGCGACCAAGTATCCATCCACACCACTTGTCAGCGTAGGCTGTATCACCGGCGCAAAGAAAGGAGAATGGTTCCCTGGTACCTCCGCCAGCATCTCTTCCTTCTCCGCCTTGTCGTAGGTCTCCGGATCTACGCCGCCATACAAGAAGAAGCAGCTTGGTTTCCCAACTGCGGTCGCTAGAATGCCAAAATCTTCACTGCCCTGCAGTCTCGATATATCACTACTGTACCCGTTTTTGCCGACTTCAAAGTGTTGAGAGAAGCTCTTTTCTATCGCGCTTGTCACGTTGTCATCGTTGAAGAGAAAGGGGAAGCGAGTCGTTTGGGTGAGTGTTGGCTTGGAGGGGTTCGATGAAGCGTCTGCTTCTGCGGCGATGACTTTTTCAATACTGGCCAGAACCCGTTTGCGCGTCGCAGGGAGGGCAGCGCGAACGTTAAGCTTGAGGTTCGCTTCTTCAGGGATGATGTTCTCGGCGTCACCGGCGTGGATTGCGGATACGGTAATCTGGAGGTCAGTGAATATACGTTATGATGAGACTTGGAGGCGTACTTACAACGGCAAAGTCGAGGGGATCAACTTCGCGGGACACAATGGTTTGGAGGCGCATAATAGTGGATGCTGCTTGTACTATGGGGTCGATTCCTAGATGTGATCCCTCGTTAGCTCACTATTACGTGACAGTGAACCACATACAGTGTATCAGACTGAGTTCAATCCCCGGGTTTTTCATCAGCCCACTTACCTTTGTGCGGTGTAGAAGCATGAGCTTGTCTGCCCCCAATCTTCAGTCTATCTAAAATTAGTCCTCATAACTCCTCACAAATGCGAATAACCCACTGGAACGAATCCGCCGAACTCGCAATTAATCCCCGTTTGGTACCAATAGTGCCAGAGCGAGTAGGCACAACATGAGCCCCCACAGCAACATCTGGCACTGGAACCTTGTCATACAACCCATCATCAATCATAGCCTGCGCTCCGGCGCCCTTCTCCTCCGCAGGTTGAAAGCAAAGCACCAGCGTCCCACTCCAAGTATCCCTGGCATTTGCAAGCGTCTCTGCCGCAGCAAGCAAAGCCGTGATATGCATATCGTGTCCACAAGCGTGCATGACTCTCGTCTCTACCCCCTCGAGATTCTTCATGCGGATCGTACTCGCGTACGGGAGATCGGTACGCTCTTCAACAGGCAGCGCATCGATATCAGCACGTAACAACACGCTCTTACCGGGCCCATTCTTGAGGACGGCTGCTACTCCATGGCCCCCAACTGAAGAGTGGACTTCATAGGCGTTTAGCTTCTCCAGATGCGAGACTATGGCTTCTGCTGTGGCTTTCTCTTGGAACGAGAGCTCGGGGTGACTATGGTACCATTTATCTGGAATTGTTAATATATGAGCTCGAACTTTTTCAAGGCGTAAGGGACTTACATAGCTCCTCATATGGAGCAAGGTCGACGCGGCGGCTGGAGACTATCTCGCTGATTGATGGCATTGTTCGTCAGGGCGATTTCAATTAATAATCCAAGAGTTTAAGGAAGTGAGGCCTGACTTTTGTTTTCAAAATGAACACTTTCAGCTGGTTCAATTGAGTTTAAAAAAGGTAGCGTGCTTTCCCCATGCAAGCTCGGGGTGACATAGCGGCATCAAGGCGGGCACTGCGGGGTCAACCTTCCGAGATGCTATCCGACGCCGGTTGACAGAACGGCTCTTGAACGGCAGCTGAAACGTGAAGGTTAAAAAATTGGCAGGCGGGAAGGTATAGCTAGATTGATAGAAATGCAATAGCAATTGATAAAATACAACACGTTATCCCGTCTCTGCAGCACAGTATCCTACTGAAACAAAGATGTGCAACAACACCACCATACCACAATACACGCCAGAAAGTTTCATATGCAAACTCTACAACCCAAACGGAGGACTCCTTGTTTCCATGCCCCATCAAGCACCCGCCATGTCTTCACTTTCTTTCTCCAACTGCCTTTCCAAGCTCCCCATGAGATCCATTCCACTATCTGACGCCGGAGCAGAAGGGTTATCCGCAATAGGCGGCTCAACACTTTCTGGAGCAGATGCAGGCGCCGGCGGCAGCTCAACTTCTGGAGGAGGGGGAGGAGGAGGAGGCGAGTGGCTCGAATCTGCAGAAGCAGGAACCAGATCCATAGAGCTCTGCCTGCTGTGATGCATTGAAGGGACAGGTGGATCTGGAGAGGATGATGGATCACGTTTGACCTCAGCGACAGAATCTTCTGTCACAACTAAAGGCGTTGATGATGCCGGTGGTGCTGATGGCTCTGATGGTACGGATGGTACGGATGGCACGGATGGCACTGACGGCGCATCCAACTCAACATCTGCGATTGGCTGTGGTTCCTCTTTAACTTCCGTCGCTGTAGGTTCGGGAAGAGAGGTGGGCTCTGAGCCAGTAGTGTCCATTGCATCAGCGGCATCAATTGCATCAGCAGGATCAACTGTATCAACTGTATCAACTGGATCGATTGCATCGGCGGAATCGATTGCCGGTGCATCGGTGGGCTTGGAGGAAGGAGTCGTTGGCGCCGAGTTATGGTCCATATCTTCGTCCTCCGAACCCTCTTCACCAGAACCCTCCTCTTCTTCCTCTGCCCCGCCCTCGCCCATTGGCGTGTCTCGATCGGACATATCCACGGATCCGCCATCCTGTTTGATATCGGGAGGAGCGAGCGCATCACTGCCTGTTTGCGACACCGGTGTCCCTTGCTCCGCAGCTCCCTCGAGAAAGACTACCTTCTTCTTTCCTCTACCGGGACCTGCACGCTTCACCTTCTTCTTAGGTGGTGGTGGTCTTCTCCGTGGCGGTGTTTGATGGAGAATATCGTTGGCGACTACGACACCTTCGGCGTTCACAATCCCAACTCCCTCCACGACTGTGCCGGGCGCAACAGCGACAGGAACAACTTCAATGGCTTCATCCGTAGGTTGGACCTCTCCCTCTACAGCCAGACCCTCCGGAACTAGAACCTTGAAGACACTGATATTGCCGTCTGCATCCAACTTTTTAACCTTGGTCTCTCTCATAACCGGCTGCATCTGACCGTTCACATACTGCGAAGGAAGGCCCTTTCTTCTCTTCGCAAGATACTCGGGCTCAGGTGTTTCCAGGTGTCGTGCAACTTTGATGAACTTTTTGATGGTGAATCCGGTCTGCACATCTTTGCTCTCTTCTTCCTCATCTTTCATTTCATTGTCGTCTTCAGGTGGAGCAGGAGGCTTGTAAATTCTGCCAGATCGCGCCGCACGAAGTAGTTGTTGAGAGTGCTCCGGTAACATATGGGAATCCCGTGGCATGGGAAGTTCGGGCCAAGCATCCTTGTCCACTGGTCTGTTGTCACCCGAGTTTGGCCCAATTGTGATTTCAATTTCCCTATATTGGTTTATAGGAAGACCCTCAAGCACATTGTGCTCAATTTGGCCTCGTCCCGACCTATTGGTCCGGTCTCTATTTCGGAACTAGTCATGTCATGTTAGCTTATACTGTCTATCTTGTGATACTAAAGCTGAACTTGGCGCAATCCTTAGAAACTGTAGATTTTGCAATAAGCGCAGGCACCTCCAACATCCCTCGCTCTGCATGAACAACACGTGAATGCATTATTTCACGTGTGGGCGCCGTAACGCTTACTCGTTGCCTCTTCCGACGACATCGAACGTTTTTCATTCTGCATTTATCGATGAAGAATGGGTGAAATACAGCGCGCATAGGTAAGGATGACAGTGTCGTGCGTTATGGGTGTCCATGCACGGTCGCATCAAAGCAAAAAGACCAACGTACCGGAGCCATGATGAAATACAGCTGCCTTAATGGATGGTACCATGCAGGTCAGATGACTGGGAAAGTGCAGGTTGTGTTTGACGCGCCTTTACGGGAAGTCGCGATGCGGTGAAGACAGCACACGCGTGCTGGACGCGGAGTTGGCGAGCTGCGACTGCGGCTCGTGCCCGTGCTAAGCTGTGATTGGACCGAGTGTCAAGCAGTCTCTTGTAACCAACAAGAGACGGTAGCTTGGGATGTTGACAAAACAACTTACAAGATGGTAGCTTACTTTGAAACTCTGGATCAATGGTTATCTCATTAACTTGCTATCTTGGCCCTTCGGAGCATGTGCCGCCACTGATGTGCCCCGCCTTCGACGAGGGATCAAGAAGGACTGCACGAAGTTTGACACATTGAACAGGGGTTGAGGAAAAGCCTGCAGAGTGATGAAAGATGTACATAAATTTTGATCCATTATCGTACATTCACATTGCGGCTTGCAATCATTGTTGTCCCGTCATCCAGCCTAAATATGGTATAGTCTTAAAACAAAAGAGCTTTAGCCTCGAGACGCCGCATGTGCGACTGAATGCACTTGAACGCCAGAGGAGAGGTCTTGCATCGTTAGTAGACTACTTCGTTAAACACAACTTTACTGCCACATTTGGGCAATTTTCAATCCCACCTAGAGTACTGTCAGCAGTGCACATGGAACAAAGAGGAGCTGCACAACACACCCTTGATCTTTCTGTCGGACAATGTCCCCCTCATTACCCGTCTGCTTCCCTGTCTTCCCGCCTTCCACTACCAACCGGTCGATCTGGTAGAACTGGCTTATGACGGTTTGCCTCTGTCAATCCAAATCAGCTTTCTGTACTCTCAAACGTATACCGGGTTGTGTTCCGTGGTTTCTGACGGTCCATGTCCCTGATTTCAAGACTATGGTTCTCCCATCTATCCTTCGTGCCTCTAGTCATTCGCAAACGCACCTTGAGCATCTGCAACTCCTTCTGTCCCTTCTGCAGGAGATCTCGAACACTTTCATCTCCAGTCGCACTTTTGTGTTCCCGGAAAGCATCGCGCGTCCTCCGTCTGGCGTACTCGCGAAAATTGTAGGCGGCGAATTGACTGCTTTGGCGTAATAGCGACCTATACTGCAGAGGAACAAGTCAGCATACGATGTCGCATAGGCCTAATTGCTTGGGAAATGCTTGTAGTCCTCATGCGATGCGTGTCGTGAAACGGTACAGCATGGACTGCAACTTGTATGGTCGCGGAGGTGCTGCGGCGGTGGTGGCGGGGACGGAAGATGAACACGTACAAGTGAGCGCACTTTGTAGGATGTGTCACCCTTGGCGGCTTGTGCTAAGGACATGTTGGCAGAGTGGAGGAATAGAAAGTGGAGATGGTTCTTTGCGCGGGTGAGCGAACGATTGTCAGTGATGGATTATATCATAGGGTTTGATGCGCGGAAAGTCCGAGCTTCGGTGGGCGGAGATGCCTCCCGAGGGTCCAGACATGCACGCCATGGGCGGGGGAATTTCACAGGGCCGTATTTGTTGCATATTCGTCAATGCTCATTTGATGCTAAGAATTGTCCCCTGAAAATATTATACACTGAATTGCGCTTTTCGCACCCTCTTTGGGTATACATATGGTCGTACAGTACTCCAAAACTCCCTGACTCCGTTGCGTGTACTCCGCCCTATGTAGTGAGCACCGCTCGCAAGATTTATTTCGCATTAAGAAGTAAAGATACGGTACTCAAGTTGACAAGTCAGTTACTGTAATAGTAAGCGGGAAGGGCAGCGCATAATCTCAAACCCTATCATTGCCTGTGCTTCTCTTGAATTCTCCGCAGTTGCTCTTGTACGTTCATAGACTGCATCTGTTGAAGGCGAACAGCATCTTTAGCTGGGTCCGGCTGCCCATCATACGACATTGCTGCCCTCTTTCTTCGAGCATCTTCTTCGGCAGAGATAGGCTGGCCGGTCGCGCCATCGTAGATATCGTCGCGTTGGCTAGCAAAACGCTTAAGGTTGTTTGCGACATCCGCGGTATTGATTGTGGTCGAGTATCGAGCCTCGGCCTTATCGCGTTGCTCTTTCCAGCGTGGATCGAGCAGTTCGACTAGCAGCAGATGTTAGTAAAAGCATTCATAACAGAAAAACGTGGAACTCACTTCGAATGTGCTCTTCCATTTCGTTCGCAGGGATATTCTGCTTGCAGTTAGGGCACACTGCCATGTGTGCGCTGGCCTTCTTCGCAGCTGTGCGGGGAACATAGTCTGTGACAATGCGACCAGGCGCTCCTCTAGCTGCAGCCATTGCGCGAGCCCTTTGCTCATTCTCCACCTCGCGCTCCCTTGCCAATCGTGCCGAGTCCTCCTCGCGCACTCGTTGTGCCGCTGGCATGTAATCGTTAGGAGGTGCGTATGCCGGATAGAAGGGCTGGACGGGCGGTGCTGCCGGAGCGTAATTCTGTTGGAGCGGAATCGACTGCTGCGACACGTTGTAGTAAGTGTTCTCGTCCGGCATGGCCTCTTCAAGACGCCTTGTTGACAGCGATACCATGGCCTTCTGTTCGAGCGATTGAGACTGCAGATCATTCAGAAGTGCGGGTGCCGGAAGATCTGCTGCGTCATCGGCCTCGTCAAACAAGACAGTCGCAATAACTGCAAAGTCGTGCCAATCAATTGTAGCGTACTCCTTCTTCTCATCCTCGGCTTTCTTCTCCTCCTTCTCTTTCTGAGCCGTCACGTATCTGACATATTCAGCGCGCTGCTTTGCTCGATCAAGGACATGGAATCTGTTCTTGATGTTGTGCTGCAGTTCCTCGATGCGCGCCTCGACAGTTTGGTCTTCCTCGAGCAATACTTTGTACTGATCGACAAGCGATCGGAAGAATTGGAAGAAGCTGTGGTTCGGTCGGAGAAAGTCAAACTGGAAGTTACCAGACTCGCGGTTCCGCAGCTCCTTCAGCCAGTTCTCGCCGACGCGCGCCGTATACAACGCGGTCAGCTTCACCACCTCGAGATCCTTAGCACTGATATTGGGCATACGTGCAGAAAATCGGAAGCTGACGGGCTCGGGGGGTCCCTTGGGCGTGTTATCTACGACTGGTTGCGCGCTTTTGCTGGAAGGCCCGTTGCCCTCTTTCAGCTGCTGGAGGTACCAAAGGAAATATGGGTTGTACGGGTCGCCCTCGATTACAAACTGCAGGTTGCTCTTTGGGTCACTGGCGACGCGCCGTTGCATGTCGGGCAACTTGGAGTCGCCCCTACGGTTGATGAAGTCTGCGGTTTTGGCGACATTCTCGCGTACGTTCGGCGGAGGTATGACGAGGTCGGAGGGCGGTTTTACGCTGAGCTCGTAGGCGCCAGAAGCAGGTCCATCGCCGTTGGAAGCAGCCATCGCGTTGTGTTTGGTGTTGCTGTTAGCGGCAGAGGTTCTGAAAGACAAGCTCCAGTTAGCCTCCGTCGGTGCAGGGCCAGCTTTTGCCCGGGCGATCAGTAGCACGTGACTGTGTGATTAACGGTACCCTTGCATGAAGCACTCGGCGCAACAGTAGACGCGCCGCGGCTCGCCATGGCCGCTGTCAGGCGCAATTACACTTCACTGTGCTAGGAATGTCTTTGCCATGTCGTCATAAACACGTCCATCTGCCAGGCACTCAGCTGTGATAACGCCGTTGCTTATTGCTATCCACATGTGCTCCTGCAGCGACGCAGCTCGCTAATCCTGTCTGGGTGCAAGCGCCCGCCAGAACGACACCTTTCCATCTCTCCTGGCGGGACCCTTTAACTCCCCTGGCTGTTCAAGAGCGCAGCAACGCCCCCTCCCCTGTCTTCTCTCCCATTTTGCAATTGCATCTCTTTCTTCCTTCTTACTTTCTTTAACTTGTGCTTCGTCGTAGCTGGGAAAGCCCTAGTGATTCCCGTTACCTTCTTGGAGCTTGTCCTGCACTCGCAGCATTCCCATCATGGCGAGTCAGACAACCTCGAACCAGTACTTGGGTGGGAAGCTCAACACCCGTCGATCGGGAAAGTCGCCTTCTCGATCCCCGTCACGCTCGCCATCACGGTCACCAGCACGCTCGCCTGCGTCGAACGGACGTAAGCAACAACAACAACAGCAGGTGCAGAAGCCCACAGGCTACGCGTCCCAGGGAGTCAAGGACAATGATATCTTCAAGCTACCAGGCTCGGACTGGCAGTTGCTGGCAGGATTGACCCTCATCGCCTCTCTCGTGCGCTTATTCAGGATCTCTCAGCCCAGCAGCGTCGTCTTTGATGAGGTTCAGTAAGTTCTCTCGGTCAGAGATCTCCCCCGGATACAAAGCTAACACTGCGCTCAGCTTCGGTGGATTCGCCTCCAAATACATCAAGGGCAAGTTTTTCATGGACGTTCACCCGCCGCTCGCAAAGCTACTCATTACACTGGCTGGATGGTTGGGTGGCTTTGACGGCAACTTTGACTTCAAGGACATTGGCAAGGACTACCTGGAGCCGGGTGTTCCCTATGTCACCATGCGCCTGCTACCTGCCATCTGTGGTATCCTGACCATTCCCACCATGTTCTTGACTCTCAAAGCTGCGGGCTGTCGCACGACTACAGCAGCGTTGGGAGCGGGATTGGTCATCTTTGGTGAGACTTGCGCTTCTATGGCGATTTGAAGCACGCGCTGACCATAACCAGATAACGCGCTCGTAACCCAGTCTCGTCTGATTCTCCTCGACTCGCCCCTCATCATATTCACAGCAGTCACTGCTCTTGCATGGACAAGCTTCACGAATCAGCATGAACAGGGCCCCGCAAAAGCTTTCCAGCCTTCTTGGTGGTTTTGGCTGGTGGCAACTGGCGTCGGTCTTGGGGCAACTGTCAGTGTTAAATGGGTTGGCCTGTTCACAATTGCCTGGGTTGGCAGCTTGACACTATTGCAACTGTGGGTTCTACTCGGAGATTCCAAGACAGTGACTCCCCGGTTGTGGTTCAAGCATTTCTTTGCTCGCCTGTTCTGCTTGGTCGTTATCCCAGTGTCATTCTACATGGCCATGTTTGGAATCCACTTCATCTGCCTGGTCAATCCCGGTGAGGGCGATGGCTTCATGTCCTCCGAGTTCCAAGCCACCTTGAATTCCAAGGGCATGCAAGATGTCCCAGCCGACGTTGCGTTTGGAAGTCGTGTCTCTCTCCGTCACTGGAACACGCAGGGCGGTTACTTACACTCGCATAGCCACATGTATCCTACCGGCAGCAAGCAGCAGCAAATCACTCTATACCCACACAAGGACGAAAATAACATCTGGATCATGGAGAACCAGACTCTTCCAATTATGCCAGAATCTTACACTGGTCCTAACCTTACCAGCCCAACAGCCTGGGATACATTTGGCCCGCACTTCATCGAGGATGGCGCTGTAGTTAGGCTGTACCACATCACAAGTGATCGACGCCTTCACTCGCATGATGTCCGCGCACCTGTTACCGAGGCTGATTGGCAAAACGAGGTCTCTGCTTACGGTTACGAAGGCTTTTCTGGTGACGCCAATGATCTTTTCCGCATAGAGATTATCAAATCCAAGTCTGATGGAGCCGTGGCCAAGAAGCGTGTTCGAACTATTCAGACCAAATTCAAGCTTGTTCACGTCATGACTGGTTGTGTACTTTTCTCTCATAAGGTCAAACTTCCTGATTGGGGATTCGAGCAGCAAGAAGTCACCTGCGCCCGCGGTGGTACTCTCCCTAACAGCATTTGGTACATCGAAGGCAACGTCCACCCTCTGATGAAGGTAAATACAGCAAGACTTTTTATTTTTAAGTAATACACATTCTAACAATGCTTATAGGAAGACGCAGAACGTGTGAACTACCGCAATCCCGGTTTCCTTGGAAAGTTTTGGGAGTTGCAGAAGGTCATGTGGACCACAAACGCTGGCCTTGTTGAATCGCATGCTTGGGATTCGCGTCCTCCTTCTTGGCCCATTCTCCGCCGAGGTATTAACTTTTGGGGCAAGCATCACCGACAAATTTATCTCATCGGAAACCCAGGTTAGTTCGTATTCAAACTGTATGAGAGATATACACTGACTTGGTCTCTCAACATGTAGTCATTTGGTGGAGCACTACTGCACTCATTGGGCTTTATATTGCCATCAAGGCACTTGCCGTTCTTCGATGGCAGCGCGGCTTCAACGATTACAACAACGTCACGTTCAAGCGATTCGATTATGAGGTCGGCATGAGCATCCTCGGATGGGCTTTCCACTACTTTCCCTTTTACCTCATGGCACGTCAATTGTTTCTACACCACTACCTGCCAGCACTCTATTTCGCCATTCTCGCACTCTGCCAGATATTCGATTTCGTGAGCTATCGCTTCAGCGTCTTTGGACTGAAGCAGTATCCAGCGGTTGGCCAAGCAGCAGCTGTTGGGTTCTTGGCAATCGCAATCACCGTATTCACAGTCTATTCTCCCCTTGCATACGGAAACGTGTGGACCAAAGACCAGTGCAGTGCTGTCAAACTCTTCGACAAGTGGGACTGGGACTGCAACAACTTCCTCGACTCAGTAGGTGTTTCAGGAATATTCTGCTCGTTGTTCATCACTAACTTCTATTCAGTACGAAGCTTACAATTCCCTACCCGCTGAGGTCGCATCCATCTCCGCGACACCTTCACCCGTGGCACCACCGCCCGCAGTCGCTCCTGTAGCTAAGCAAGATGAGGTGGAGACTAAGGAAGATGAGGCAAAGCCCGAGATTATATCAGTGGAAGCCGCCGTCTCGGCGATCCCGTCGGATATTCCCCAAGACCTGCCTGTTCTATCTAAAGAAGAGCGTGTCGAATACCGTGACGAAAATGGCCGTATTCTTAACGAAGCAGAAGTTTCAGCGCTCGCCGGCCAAGTCAGTTTCAAGACCCGTTACGAGACCCGAACACGCATTGTTGATGCTCAAGGAAACGAAATATACGAAGGACTTGTCGAGGCTCATAGTGATGAAGCTCAGGGTGTTGCACCCCCTCATCCTGAGGTCGAGGGCCAAAACCCTGAGACTCAGACAGAGGAAAATGGCGAAGTAGAAGTCAGCGACGTACCGGTCACTGTTGAAGTTGGCGAGGACCAAGAGAAGGAGAAGAGTGTCGAGAATGAAAATTTGAATCGGGATGCTCAGCCTGCCAGCGAGGTTCTAGCAGCGACGCAGGAGTAATGCCGCGCCTTAGAGTGGTTTGACTGACGGCCGACGAAATTTTCTTACTTTTATAATTTCCCCGCTCACAGAAATGCTGTGTCTTTCTTTGATTCTTTCTTCTGTATTATAGGGTAGCGGGCGGAGAAGCGGCGCTGGATATGGTGGTCAACTCGGATGTCAGGGGGTGGGGTGTACTTCTTGGCCCGTATTGTGCTCTGGAATAATACGTTCCACTCTTGCAAATATGTCTGCGACGGTTTCCTTATGTCAGGCCTGATACTACGACACGTTGCTGCATCAAACATATTCTTTTCGTTATTATCAGTTGTCATATGTGACGAAAAGTACGTGTTGCAGTAGAGACTTGAAGATTTGAATTTCCACTTCTACAATCTGTCAAAGTACTTTGTTCCTCACCTCACCTGCACTTTTAGAATCTGTTCATTTTGCAAAAACGTTTCAAAAAGCTGTTCCTACTGCGGCCACATCTAGTCTTTACTCCCTCTCATAGAATAACATCGGTAGGTAAACCCGGATCACAATACATTCACTGAATGTTACACGGGTAGGTTGTCAGATCGCTTGCGCCGAGCAGTTCCTGACGAGTGTTCTGAATCACATGTAGAACAAGGTTCAACAGAAGGTAGTCTACATTTGGTACTGAACGCATCGAAGAAACCCAATGCCATCCAATGAGAAAAAGTAGACAGCGCCCTGAGAGGATCGCACTGGACACTAGATTAGAGTATGACTTGGCAGGGGTCGAGACAATTCTGTGGCTTGTCCCCTGCGTTTATCAATAGGACCACAATGGAAAAGTGGGCGTGATCGCCACATTGTAGGTAGCATTGTAGTGAAGACGAATTCTTCAGTGCGGAGTATCTCATGGTCGAGAACCGGTGAAAGGTGCAATGGCAGAAACTGGGTCTTCCGATGACAAGATTTTCGACGAATAATTTAGAAATGGCACTGAGTAGTCATCTCAATCATTAATTTATCTAAAGATGTGTCGATCGCTTAGTGGAGCTTGTACTGTTTTTCTTTCTTTTTGTCTCGTGAGAGACAGGGAGCGAGTCGTAAGAGCTTGCCCCAAAGCTCACATCCCAGTCTGACTACATGGAGTACCTAAAAACCTCTCCCAAAGTTTTTCGAAGCCGATGGACGGCCCGACTGAACTTAAAAAATCTAGGGACCATGACGTCAATTCAAACAAGCTATGCCTCGAGCTTCTAAAACCCTAACCAAGAACGAGGATCCGCGCGAAACCTGGAAATTACCGATGCCGAAAGTTCTAGATGCAACGTGTGTTGTGGCGAACATTCATTAGCCACAGACCTCATCTCCGATGCGCCTATTAAATAAGCCTGCTTGCGATCGGCTTCGAGACCTTTTGAAGAGCATTGAAAGAGCGATATCAAAAAATCAACAAAGTATCACACACGACTCGAAATGGCCTGTTTGGATGGCAATCAATGCTGTTCCCGCACGTCCCACACGCGCACAACATCCCCGCACCACACCCCAAATCAAACAGTACATGGTATCCATACTACTGCCACCACTAACGTCGTATTCATCGTAACCGACGTCTGCTACCCGAGCGCGTCCGATTTCTCCAGCGACAAAGGCATCACGACTATAGACTCTGTGCACAGCACAAAGAGAGCAGCCAATGCTCGCGCAAAGAAACTCATCTACGATGTTGGTAACTGTAACGTTGACCTCGACAAGATCATTGAGCAAGTAAGGAATGGAATGTATACCGGGATTGGTGTTGGAGGAGACGACACACCATTTGACGGACGCTGTTATGCGCGCAAATGTGAAGTTGAGAGCTGGACTGTAGACGAGGAAGAGGAGTCCGGGAGTGTAGAAAACGACATGGATATAGGATGAGAAACTATATGCAAGATGATGAGTTGGAAAGGTGAGACGTTGAAGAGGTGGGACGATGAGAAAATGTACGCAATTGGATAAGATGGCAAGACTACATCGACTAAAGCCAGGAGGCTACACGCTGGCCATTAGATTTTTTCGTCAACTGGAACTATAACTCGATATCTTTCTTTTCGAGAAGCCGAAATATTCGTCGAACGCTTTTACGCCTGTATCAAGTGCGGACTGATACCCCGTTGGAAACGTGTTTTCTCTGAGACTTACCATGGACACTTCTGTTACCTTTCCAGGACATCCGAGGTCGCTTGGACCGCTACAACACTCGCGGATAGAATCACGATTGCACAATCGCTACTTGGAAATCTTGTTTTCTCGCAACGTAGGAGTAGGTTGGTATTTGTTACAACCACAAAACGGTTGAGATCATTTTGGATCACAGATGTCACGCCTCTATGAACTTTCCAGTCGTATTCATTTGATTGCTTTTGAAGACTGCAGGGTAATGGTATTCTTGTAAGAGAGATCGAATTCCTTAGTTGTTTGTTGTCATTCGCCTTTTGTACGTCTCGTTTGTTAGTTGTTCAATATATCGAGTTTTCTTATTGCGAGTCCATACATCGTAGATACCCCTGCTTGCCATTATAGGCTTTTCATTTTAGTTTTTGATCAAGCGATTTCTCTAGGAACTTGGTGGCCTCGCGATAGGTAGTCGGCATATCCGATATAAACAGTAAGTATAAGAATCTTCCCATGGGAACTTAACGAGCAATGAACAGGAGCAGATGGAGTAAACAAGGCGCTCTGATTTTTGAACGGACCTAATTCCGTACAATCTCCGTCAGTCCTCGCCCTGTTGCTCTGCTGTCAAACTACGTCATCACACATGAGAAGTAAGAGCATCATCACCATTCAACTCAACCCTAACATCCCCACTCACCATAGCTTCCAACTCACCCCACAGCAAAAATGTCTACAGGTTACTTTCCCAAACGTGAAAAGGTCGGTCTGGAGGACCTCTTCAAAGGTCTTGTCACGGCATGCCACATCCTTCACTACCACGACGTCTTAGATGCCTACGGTCACATTTCTGTGCGCAGTCCAGATAATGCATCGACATTCTGGATGCCTTGCAATATGCCGCCTGCGCTAGTTAGTACACCCGATGATTTGGTCGAGTACCATGTGGATTCGGCGGAGCAGGTTGAGAAGAACGCCAAACCTGGGTACCTAGAACGACACATTCATAGCGAGATATACAAGAAGTTTCCGGCTGTGAATAGCGTCGTACATAGCCATTGTGGAGACGTACTGCCATATTGCATCAGTGACGTGCCGTTGCAGAATACAATCCATATGGCGGGCTTTTTAGGTACGTTGGATCAGTCGTGGCTTGATTCTATTCACTCAATATTGACATTTGGATGTGCAGGAACAAGTGTACCTGTTTGGGACGCTTCAGGAAGCTATCCGTCAGGCTCAAAGCACGACCTTCTGGTCAAAAACTCCACACTCGGCGCCTCCCTTGCAGCAGCCTTCAAACCCGCAACATCAGCCGGCTTCGTCTTTGACAAATTCCGTGCCGCACTCCCCACTCAAATCGGCGGCACCTCTGAACCCTCCAAAGAGCCAAACCACGCCGTCGTTCTACTCCAAGGTCATGGATTCACCACCGTAGCCCACGGTATTGAAGAAGCAGTGTACCAAGCTATTTACACCAAGGAAGCTGCAAAAGTGCAAACCACAGCTCTGACGATCCAAAATGCACACACCAATTACGCCATCCAAGGAAGAGTCGATATTGAGGCTGGTGGGAAGATCAAGTCTGCGTCGGCGAAAAGTGAGGGTGGGTTGAAGTACTTGAGCGACAAGGAGGCGCACGATACATCTGAGTCGATGCAAGGCACGGTTGCGCGGCCGTGGGCTCTATGGTGTCGCGAAGTTGAGGTTGACCCACTATACAGGAACGATTGTCCAAATGGCGAGAGTTGAGGAAACATCAGGTGTTGAGATGGGCAATTTGTAGTCTGGTTTCTTCTCTAGCCGTTGTATTCTTTCCCATATTAACAATGTAACTCGTACAAATTTCCTGCTTTCTTCTATCGATGCCCCGATAGCCCGCCTACCCCGCTGTCGAAATGTGAAATACTGCGCATTATCAATCCACACAATCCACACCAGTCCATCGTGTATCAGTTACCCATCTAAGGTCTGCGTTTCCTACAAATAGAACATTGAATCGATATCATGGCCGCCCTCTCCAACCACGCAGAGTTCATGAGCAAGAAATAGGATCCCACACAAAAAACGATACTGACATCTCACAATACTACTTCCTCTTTCATAACCGAGTGTAACAATCATTCATGCCAAATATTCGTCAACTTCCAATCAACAACACCTTCAATGAACCACGCACTTTCATAAAAACAAAGCCAAGAGTTCAATAAAATGGGAGACGAAAAGATATTCATTTCAACAAGTTTCTACGAAACTCTCAAAGTCCGGAACAAGAACCAAAAAAAAAACAAAAGGAAGATGGGTGTCGAGTGTTGAGCACCACCATTACTCCCAAAAAAAACGCCGTGAACGCACAGGCTATGCAAATCCATCATGCTTATGCAAGATACAAGTCTCCAACTCCGTCAAACCGCACACATCCACATCGCTGGTCTAATTTCCATTGCTCCCGTGGCTACGGAGTCTCCTCCCTCCGACAAGTCCCGGCCCGACGCTGTTGGCAAAGTTTGTGATGCTCATGTTTTCCCTATCGCTCTTTGCATCACCGCCCCCGACTGTTTTACGCATCTTCTTCATTGGCAGCTTTGAGTCACTGTCGCCGTTGCCACGCTGTTTCTTGTTTGGTGGCACGCCCATGATGGCGGAGTCTGAGGACCGGGAGAGGAGTGGTGGAGGCTGTGCGAAGATGTCCTGTCCGACGACGTTAACGTCGAGCTCGCGCAGAGAGGCGCTGACGGGGGCACTCGAAACGGTGGGAGGAGGATTTCCATTTGCGTTAACAGATTGGGAAAAGAGTGGTTCGGTGAAGTTGGGAGTATCGGTTGGCGAGGTAAGGCTAGTTGTAGTTGTGGCATCGATGAAGATGGGCTGCTTGGACGGACTGCGATTGGCGTTCTCGACTGAAGCTGATCGGTCGCGAAGACGGGAGCGAATCTTCTCGGCGTTGGTGCGGGGAAGATTGGAAGGAACGTTGTAGCTGACGCGTTGAGGTGTCTCGCCTGTGGGGTTGTATTCAATGAGATTCTGGTTGCCGACAGTTTCGCGAAGCTCGTGAAGGGGCGCACGAATATTTGCGTCTGATGCTAGAGATGGAAGCGTTTCCTTCAATGTGCTTGCTTGGGTAGACATGTCGGACTCAAGAGACTGAACACGATCAAAAGACGAGGACAAGTGTTCACCGATGCTAGAGTATGATGCTTGTACGATGGTCGACAAGGTAGCGAGCGAGGTTGTATGAGCGTCGTGATGAGTGTGGTTCTGTTCCCGGATCCTCGATACGATCTCCTCGAGAGACTGAAGCTGAGTATTCAAATGCTCCATCTGTGCTTCGACAGTCTTGACAGTGCTCTCGTGAACCAGTGTGGTAGTCTCCTTGATCGAATTCGACTTTAGCGTTACCATCTAGGCATTCATGTTAGTAACGATCGTGTTAATTGATTGTAGATTCTTACCTCGAAATCTGCCTTGATCTTGGTCTTGACACTGTCTCGTGATTGCGAAACGCCAGCTACAATCTCCCTGGATTTGCTCGACCAGGCAACTACATCATCTGCGTAGGTGTTTTGCTTAGAAGCGAAAACCTCGTTAGCAGCAGTCATCTCAGCACTGACACTCGAGAGCTTCTCGTTTAACCGTTGATCCTGAGCCTCTGCACTCGCGTTGATCAAAGCTGATAACTGCGTTAGAAGTTGTTGGCGGTCATTTGCCGATTCCTGTTTCTCTTCATCGATGACTTGAACCAGTCGTTTCTGGGAAATCTCGTTTGCTTCTACCAAAGCAGCGTTTGCCGCTGAAACCTGTTCGTGCAGTCGCTCATTTTCCGTCTGTTGCTCGTTCAAATCTTTCACAAGGCCGTTGAAGGTATCCTTGAAGCTACGCCCTAGATCGGCATACGATGCGTGAAGCTGCATATGGAAACCTTCGAGCTCGGTGATGATATTTGCTGAAATCTTCTCTGCCGCTGCAGCAAGTTCATCAAGCCCAGCGCCAATCTTCGATTTTACATCCTCTCGCAATGTTATGATTTCCTCCAACACTTCGTTCATATTGTCGCGGGATTTTGCAGTCTGCTCGTTGACCTCTTGTTCAGTGGTTTGGTAAGCCTTCATCTTGTCTTCCAAAAAGGACTGGGAGACACCGAGCTTGTCGAGTTCGTCCTGGACAAAAAGCTGCATACGAGCAGAGAGCGAATCCATCAATTGCTCCTGCTGTTGCTGCAACTCCTCGATCCGATCCTCCACGAGTCGGGTTGTGTCCACGACAGTGCTTTGCGAAGAAGTCCAGTTCCGTCGATTCTGCGATTGGAGTTCGGACTTGCGACGAATCTTCGATCGCAGACCGTCGATATCTGATGTTGTCTTCCCTAGAGTTGAAATCATGCCGTATCCAATTTCTGCGAGCGCTCCCTCGGTCTTTTCGTGTGCTTTCCGTAGTTCTGATTCTTCCGTCAGGTTTTGACGTGTGTGCTCAAGGACAATTTCTGTTTTCTCGAGAATGCCTGCGGTTCCCTCCAAAGCCAGATGTGTTTGCTCATTATCCTTCTTGAGGGCTTGGAAACTGGTCGTGAGCTTGAAAAGATCCTCGACCTTATTCCGGAGGTTGATTTCCATTGTCTCAAGCTTGTCGCGTTGTTCCTCGCTCAATATCCGTCTCGATTCGCTGACTGTTGTGATTTCTTCGTAGTTTTCTTGGGTAAGGTATACGCCATTGCGTTGTCGAGTAGCTATCAGCTCGCTCTTTAGTTTTTCGATTTCGACTGTGAATTCCTTCAACAGAGTCTTCTTGTTGATTGCCTGGTTGACCTGTGGCTTGTTTCTGATGTTCTTTGCGCGGAAAGCATAGTCTAATGTCGAAATTGTCTCTTCAAGATTGCTCTTTGCTGGGGATAAGGTCGCAATAATGCATGTCTTTGTCCGACCGCCCAATGAGTCTTGTAACAGGCGGGTCAGCTTAGACTCTCGGTAAGGAATGTGGGAGCTGCGCTCGACCAGCGCGTTGATGACACGACCTAGAGTGAGCAAACTCTTGTTGATGAGGCCTGCCTCTGCTGCCCGTTTGTTTTCTGCTCCGCTACGCTGAATGTTCTCACTTCCGGCAAGATCGACAAGGTTGAGCTTTCCAGCGCTCAAATATTCCTGACCGTCTTCTGTCATGCGCTTGATGTAGATTGTGATGGTGAAGACTGTGTGACTTCGAGAACTGAGGTCGTTGCATTTTGTTGCTGCGACTTGGCGTTTGTTTGTGCCCTCGCGCAGCATCTGTATGCCCTGTGTAGCTGTCTTCAGGTGGCATTCCTCCATGCCCTGGACCATGGTTGAGCTGTGACCTTTGCGGCTGTTATCCTCGAAGATCTTCAGCTTGACCTTGTCGTCTGCAGAAAGCAGGTCACGTAACTCCTCGTTGTACAGTTCAATGAAGGAGCACTTGACCGAGTTTTCTGTTTCATCGGCTTCTAGTCTGGCGAATAGGGCGTACAAGACACGTGGAATGATACCGGCGGCGTCGGGAGGCGGGAGGATGTCGGAGATGTCACCGGTCATGGTGTATGTCTTGCCTGTGCCTGTCTGACCGTAGGCAAAGATTGTGCAGTTGAAGCCATCGAGCACCTTTTGAGCGTCAGCTATAGATTTAGTTTAATACACATGGTCAACTCCTACCTCATCCAGAATTGGTGACACCACTTCGTCGAAAATCATGTTCTGGTCGGCAGCTGGCGAGAAGACCTTGTCGAACTGGTACATTTTATTGCTGAGGGCGTTTTGGCCCATGGAGAGCTCCACGGTGGAACCTTTAATTCCGTTTGTGGTGACAACCACGCCGCTGTTCTCACGGACTTCACGGTCGTTGCGCCCGCGGCATCTCACGACGACGTTGATGTTGGTCTCCTCTCCGCCGTCTAGTTCAAAGTCCCGCTCCTTTCGCTTAAGAGGCGAGGACCGCGGTGCCCTCATAGAGGCCACCGATGCTGATCGGGAGGGATGGCCGTCGAGTGCAGGTGTGGCGGAGCGACCGCGAGCCAGTTGTGTGGGGGGTCGTGTTGCTGCTGATGTTGGCTGGCGTGGTGCTGGTGGACGCATGGTGGAAGTTGTGGTCCGCTTCACCTGCGGCAGCCCGGGGCGAGGAAGGCCAGACATGACTGCTTGCGGGGTAAATGAAGCAGAGCAGAAAAGGATACTGCGAGACAATACCGTCGTCGCGTTGTCGTTATCGATGGCGTAGTCGCGTTGTTGATGCAAAACAAACAGACGGAAGCCAAGCGAGGCGGCGCATGCAGGACGGGCAGGGATCAGGGGGTGGGCTGCTTGCGGTTAGGGGATAGCCCCACCATCCGTACCCCAGTCACATGCAATGGTGCGCGGTGCTCACAAGGGCAACAGCTTCCCAACACACTTGATGACACCCAAACACAGACATTATCTATAGAAACTGCTTGCCATAGGGTGTCTAATTCTTCGCCTAGCATCACCAACTTTTTCACATCTTGCAGCGTGAGCACACCCGACATGGAGCATGGAGCTATGCAGTTACAGCCCGGCCGTAGCGTAGGCTTCATGAGTACGTGCGTGGCAGCTCTTGCCCTTGGAGAAGGCGCGCTGACCACATTATAGCGCTCGGCTGCTCTCTACATGACATCCTCACTACAATCAAGGCAGAAGTCAAGGCCTTCCCTCAGTTCCAGCTCTACTACGACGACCTGCGTCCGCTCTCATCCCCCGTCCACCTGCGACTCCCCGAGAACGGCCTGCGCCTCCAGTTCGATGGCCCTGACCAGCGCCTGCGCTTGATAGAAGTGCTAGACTTTGCGCGTGCCAAGCTCGTTTATAAGGATGTCGACGTATACAAGCCCGCCGAGGGGCACACTGGTTTCACCACCACCCCGTCTGGTCCCCGGTTCAGGCACATCTACGACAAGTTGTTAGGGCCTACATACAGCGGAGAGTATCTGCCACCAAGAACAGAAGATCCCAACGCACGGGGGACATACAACCTGTCGTACCCTGGTATCGCGTTCAACTTCCCTGTGCAGCACTCGGCATACTCGCCCAAGAAGGACTTCATCTCGCTGCTGTCCTCTTCTGCCACTGGCCCTGCAACCTCCATGGCCATCTTCAACGGCGAATCATGGCAGAAGGCTCGTGGGGACCTATTTACAGCTCCACCTCCAAACCCACGTTCGTCAGCACTCACAGCTAGGGGCAAAGAAGGCGGCCCAGACGAGATCGAGACCATAAAGGTCCACGGTGAAGGGCGGCTCGAGCTCCTCAGACGATCTAGCCCTCCTTTCTGGATAAATCTCAGCGAGACAACCCCTCAGGACTTGATTATGGAACTTGGTGCTCCAGACTCCATCTACAGGAAAAACGACCACCGCCTCTCAATTCACAAGGACCGCCGAGCAAGTGACGCCTCCTCGTTATCTCCGGCCTCTGACGCCGAGGACTCTGACTCTGCTGCTCTAGAAGCACAAGAGCGCGATGTTGCCGCTGCAGAACACTTTTACAATTACTTTCATCATGGCTTCGACATTCTCATCTCGCAGCCTACACACATCTCTCCAGCTTCCCCAACCGCTGAACGTCAAAATGGAGATTCAAATCAGGAAATTCAACCTGCGACACAACCCCTGCACCACCTCACTGCTACGAAAGTGATTCTCCACGGGAATGTCCCTGGCTCATACCAATTCAACCGCCACCGAAGAAGCCGCTGGACCCTTGAGCACGTCCCATCAGCCGCCTATCGTGAGCCCTTGAACTCTGAAATGTCCTTTGCCGACATCTCTGGCCGACTGAAAGATGTTTTTTCGACGCACTACGAGTCAAAGGAGCAAGAGCAACTCCAACAGCGCGGCATGCCCTTGAACCGCGGCTGGGGCGACAGTCCAGGAAGCAGCTGTGAGCTGCTTGGCGGATGGGAGGAAGGATCCGGCAAGACGAGCAGATTTGCAAATCCAGGCTATGGAACAGGGACGGCCACAGGGTTGTCAGAGGGTACAGCAGATGTGGGAAATGTAGAACTCTTTGGCTTTCCAGGCATGGTATTTGAAGTGTCCAAGAACGGGGCTGTGAGTGCTTTGACTGTGTATTAGAAGACACTTTTTTAATTTTTTTTCCGTTCGCTGCACCGATGGACGGATTTTTTCTCTAATTATATCATTTTCTTTTTTTAAACTTATGTTCAGATTACTGAATAAACGTCTCTCTCTCTCTCTCTCTCTCTCTCTCACACACACGTGAAATGCCGTGGTAAAAAAATCCAAGAAGATGTATTCTCTTTCTTCCGACTCCAATTCCAATAGATACACATACACACATGGATATATATATATGTATATATATTTATGAGAAAACAACAACAACGACAACAACAAAAAATACACCATCAAAAAAACTCCCCTTACATGACGAGTCGACTCGTCTTCAGCACTGGTATATATATGTGTATATGTATATCCAAAGATCCAAAAATTTCGTAATAACGACCCCAAAAAAAAGATTGGAAATCTCCCTTTAAAAAAAACCAAAAAAAATGAATTCATCCAAAAAATCGTCATGGCAATAACATCATGAAAAAGAGAGAGAGAGAGAGAGAGAGAGAGAGAGAGAGAGAGAGAGAGAGAGAGAGAGAAGAAAAAAAAAGAGGAATAGTTACAAAAAAAAACTTAACGAACGTGAGAATATGAATATGAAGATGGTCCGCTATGCATGTACGCAGACAAAACAACCAACTAACCAACTGACTAACCGACTAACTTGTTTACTTACTTACTTACTTACCTATATATACGTACTTTACCTCATTCTTTCGCCTTAATACGCCGTGTAGAGAGAGAAGAAGCAGAAAAAAAACGCCAAAGCCATGCATACATACATACAGCAAACCCCAGAGTCATGATGAATAAGCTCCTTGATGCCCGTCCCGTCCCGTCCCCCGTCCCCCCTTCCCATCCTTCCCACTTTCCCACTTTCCTCCGTCAGGGATCTACCCGTCCGTCCGTCCATCCATCCGTTCGTTCATCCCTTCATCTGTCCGTCCAAAGAAAAAAAGATCCCAATCCCAATCCCAACCCCATCAACGAAAGAATCCCCGCCGAACAAAATGACAAAACACAAAAACCGAAAAACGCCCGACAGCCGCTACGCTAAGCTGAGCTGTCATGTGGAAGAAGAAGAAGACGAAGAAAATCTTTCCCGCTCCCCCCTTGTTACACTGATGCAGATGCAAACGTACTGGCAAGAAAAACCACGAAGAGAGATAGAGATGGAGATGGAGATAGAGATGGAGAGAGAAAGAGCAACCGAAAGAGGACATGGAAAGTCGAGCATTGATATGGATACTGATAACAATAACAACAATGGCAACAACACTATGGCATAGTTGTGCTATGCTCTCCTCGCGCCAAACAAACTCAGACTAATCGCCGTCTCGTTTGCATTCATGTTCGCGTTGCCAGAGCTATCTGCCAGTACTTCCCACCGTGGCTGCACAAATGGGTATTGGCGGACATTTTTCTCGAGCCGATTCTGTAACTTGGATGCCGATAATGTTGAATTGAGCATTGGACGCGGTGGGGCGTGGACGGGAGAGGGTTGCATGCTTCGGCCCTGCATTTGCTGCATTTGTTGCATTTGCTGGAGCGAGGATGGAGGTGCTTGGTGTGGTGATGATGTTCGTTGGAGCTGCGCAGGGAGACCTTTATTGAGCTGGACCGGGTATTGTGGATAAGTGCGGAGTTGTTGGGCTTGCTGAGCCTGTGCTATTTGTTGTTGTCGTTGCTGTTGCTGAGCTAGGTAGCGCTGTTGAGGTGTTGCTGGTTCGGAACCTGGTGTGAGATTACCCTGGCTAGGTGTTGAGGCTTGCGACTGCGAGGGTGGCGGGGCCTGTGGGTTTGGAGGTGGATTTACGGGTTTCGTCAGAGCCAACCAGCCATCCGCATGAGCAACTGCTCCTGAGATGAACAAACAACGTGGGTCATCTATCCATCTGTTGTTGTCGAGACGAGCAAACTGGTTGCGAACATCGTCGGAAACGCAGTCAGAGAGGAGCACTGCAACGTCAAAGATGTGTTCAGCAATACCAGGGTGCACTTCGAGTGCGGGATGGGTGAGAAGAGATTTCACCGCCGCCATAAGAGCCGTCTGCTGTTGCTGGGTAGTATCCCGTAACAGAGTCGAGCTGTGGGCAACTGTGATGCGAAGTAATGCGTTCAACCTGATCGAGATTAGCTCTGACAGCTAGAGAAGTGAAGTCCTCTTACCAAGCACATGCATGCGAGACTAGCAAGGTGCTTGCTTGGTCGGGCCGTGTCTCCGTGTCGTTGCTGCCTCCAAGAACTTGCGCTACACCTCGAAGGCGATCTATCAGCGCGACGAGCATGACTAGCTGGTCCGAGTTGTCCGTTCGGTTACCCGAAGTTAGGTCGAGAACTGTGAGGTATTTTTGCACTAGACCTGGCGAGATTTGACCTGGCTCTTGGATCGGAAGTGTGGCCTGGTTGGTAAGGAAAGCAGACGCATCGATGATCTCGCGTTCAGCATACTGCCGTATCTGTCAAAGTAAGTCAGTTGTCCCGACTACAGAAATATGTGCGATACATACCTTGTCCGTGAGAATAGGATCCAGGGTGACGATCAACTTTAAACCTGCTGACTGGTCTTCCTCTACGGCCGTCTTAATAGCGCTTAGAAGAGATGCAGAGAGCGTGTCGACCGATTCTCCAGTAAGCGCCATATCCAAGGCAAAGATCTGTTCTATCGCTGCTTGGCAGAAAGGCAAGGAAAGCTCGTTGGCAACACCAAAGATTGCGAGTATTTGTAGTTCAAGGGATTTCTCAGACAGATCTGTGCATTTGGTCAGTTGATATGCGGTGACGAGGGGTTAGTGGTTGACTTACGCAGATGGCCGAGAGAGTCCAAAAGAGCATCTAGGGAAGGCTTGAAGTACGACATTACAGCTTCAGAGTTTGAGCGTCCCGAGCGAAGCTTCGATAAGCAACCTGGGTCCGAAATAATCTTTTCTTTCAAGATTGATAGTACCGGCTTGCTGATTAGTAGATCTGACAATTGCCCGTGGATCTTCGCTGAAGGCGTAGAGGACGCGAGCTCAGCCACATCACCGATATACTGAAGAACACGGCTGTCGACCTTCTGACACAATTTGTGTTGCTCAAGCTGAAATCGATATGCATCTTGCGGAGAGCAAACCCGAACTAGGTCCTGAGACGGCAAAAGACTACGAAGTCCTTCTAAAGCGACTTGAAATGCTCCTTCCGGTGGTCCCATCTTGAACCTAGCCACGCAGGCCCGTAAGGCATCTAAGAAACTAGACAGACTCATACAAGCCGAAGCTACCAAGCACGGTAGAGCGAGGCGTAAGGTGTCTGTCCGGTGGCTCATCAAACATGAGATCAGCCATTCATTGACGGTCGTTTCGAAAGCAGGTTCATCAAAGCTACGCAAGCGATGTAACCAAGTTGGAAAGTTGTCAAACTGCTCATAATTGGCGGCCACGTGTTCCTCGAGGTTACAAATAATCTTGCGTAATACACGTGCCATCATTTGATGGTCCATGCTAGTACCGCTCGAGAGTATGCGTTCAATCTCGTCGTCGGAATGGGATGCGGTATTCTGCATGACTTCGCCCATGTTGTCAGAAGCAGGGGAGCAGGCGGCAATGGAGTTTTTCTGGTCAAGTCGGCTCAGATCGTAATTCAGTAATTGCAGCAGTTGTCCGTCTCCTGGTATTGTCGAAGCCAAGTTGGTCAGGCTGAGAAGGAGCTGGCGCTCAGGGAACCGGACAGTCCTGATAGCAGCGTACCTCATTGCAACCCGATTGAACAAAGTATCCAACGCACCGATAGCTCGAAATGCCTTTACATGAAAACTCAGGGTGTCTGCAGCGCATGCAAGTACATTGGGGTCGAGTGACGAGGTTGTGATGTTAACGACATCCGCGAGTATGGCAAGATCTCCAAAATGTTCCAGATAAGACCTGACTGTATGGAAATCGCAGGCAGTGATCAGGGTTACTGCAGCGGTTTCCTCGATAGATGGATCTTTAGTTGGGACGCTAGCCTGAATTAGCGAATTACAATGTTTGGGATTGGACCTTACTCACTGCTCGTTTACCTCTGCATACCGGGCCACTTGTCCGCGCAACCATATGCCTAGCTCAAGCTTCACGGTGGAGTTGAGGCGCTTTACGTCGACTTCGGGCAGATTCGTGGACGAATCAGCCAAGCCAAACATGATTGGTATCTTCTGGCGCATGGCGTGCTTGGCATAGTCGAGCGCCTGTTCTTCAAGCTCTGCTGAATATGCAGTTCCTCGCAAGAGGGTGCATCGTAGTGTGCGTACTTGATCCGAAAGCCCACTCAGAGGTATTTCGGTGATCAAGCGCAGGGGCCAGGCTGTGGGCTGTTGTAAAATGAGAAAGAAGCTTGCGCATAGCGGGAGCTGACTTACTGAGGAGAGGTTTGGGTTGTTGCCCAAAGACCCCGTGGCTATGAGCCATTGGAGATAGCGGCCAGCAGCGAATGTCTTGGAGCGGACTAGTTCAGCAACCACTTTGAAAATCGTACATGGCTCGCCAGTCTCAGTCCAAGTCATGCTGCAAAGGTAGGATATAACACCCTCATACACATCTGCGCCAAGATGGCTCCACCTGCGGAGTAATCGAGTCGCCAAATACACTCTGCACGGTCCCCCACGGTAAGTCGAGCATGCCCATTGTAAGACGACAGAAACAAGGGATGGAGCATCCGAAATGGCTTCCATGCACTGGTTGGAAAGATCTTCTATGCGGACAGGCGTGCTGTAATCTACCGAGTCCAAGATACGATATACTCGGCTAGTGGGAGCTTGCGAGGCAGACGCGATATTTCGGTTGGACTGCAAAAGACGACTGGCTCGCGCTTGAAGTCTTCGGATGACCTGAACGACCTGAGGATGCTGGGTTCTGGTAGAGAATGCATCCAGGAGAGCGCCATGTCTGGCCCATGTGTTTGGGAGCAGCAAACATGCTGGCCTAGTCAGGAGTAGCTTTGTCAATGTAGTCTCCAGATACTGAAGCACAGCCGAAGAAGGGGTCTGGTCATCGATTCGATACAGCTGGCGCAGACGTCAGTTAGTAGCAGGCAAAAGGGGCAGTCTTGCACTCACCTTGTCAAGATGGTTGAGCAACGCTTCAGCCAAGCGCTTGCCTCTCCGGCGGCAGGAAACAATATCGATCCAGTAATGTGAAACGGAGACGACAAGAAGCCAGACAAATAATCTCTCATTAGGACATGCGTCCAAGCAGTTTAGTATCCAGTCCAGAAAGTGGTCGTCATCAAGAAGGTGTTCTTTGTACAGGTGCGTAGCCAGTTGGAGCCTCGACGACGTTAGCATGTATCCATTGTAAAAGCAGGGCGAGTCCCTCACGAGTATGTGATTCGAGGCTTCCAGTCTCCTTGCCCTATAGAGGCAATGACGGCATCCAGGAATTGTTCCACCGAGCTGGTCCAACCTCTCACCCATGTCAGTGTACCTGCCTGACCCTTTCGCTTGTGTGCACGCAGCTCGTTGATGCCCACGCACTTGGACAGCCACAGCGCGCGCGGGAGGGGGATCTTTTTGTTGAGGCATTGTTCCAGCAGCACCCTGCCCGTGAGTCCGTGGGGGATGGTGCGGCTGAGCCGGCGGAGGCCAATGGCCGGGTTTGCCAGATCATGCAGCCACTGCTCTCTCGTCGAGTCCCTCAGCGTCAGGCGCGGCGGGGGCTTGAACGTGTGCGGCGCGTGGAGACGGCCGCTCTGCTGCCTCTTCTCGAGGACGGCGACGAAGAGGGTGGAGAGCGTCGTCAGGCCCGACTTGTTCTTGAGGTTGGACCACAGCGACGGGCGGGCTGTGTTTGTCTCGTTCATAATCTGCGGCTTGTTGCTGACGCCGCCCTTGACCAGCGCCTCGGACAGCGTGTCTTCGGCGCTGGTGCCCGTCCACGGAAACAAATCGGCGGCCTTGCCCCCTGGGAAGTGGACAGGCGGAGGCGGCGCCTCGGGCGGCTGGAGCGCAGGCCAGTCCTTGACGCCGGTGCCGCCAGGCAGTATGCGGCGCTGGTGCGAAGCGTCGCCTACGTGCACCGAGCCCGGCCGGGGCGGCGCAGGCAGGGCGGCGGTGGGCTGGTAGGGGCAGGCGTGCATGGGCAGGTCGTAGTAGGCGCTGCTCGGCGTCGTGGTGAAGAACAGCGGCGGCCTCCCGCGCGGCGGTGGGCGTGCCGTGTCGGTCGAGGCATGGTGTGCCGACGGGCGGTCGTCGTCGTCGAGGGCGGGATCAATGCAATCGGGCTGAGGGAGCAGCGCGGTGGCCGACGGCGGCCGGGCTTGGGTCCGGGGCGCCCCTCCGCTGCCACGAGACTGCAGAGAGTCAAGAGTGCCCGGGCCAGGACGAGAAGTCATCGCGCCGAGAGCGGATGCATCGTTGTGTCAGGCGCAGACGGGCGAGCGAAGGGAGCGCGGCAGCGTGTCCGGGGCGGAGCGCGTGGTGGGCGGCAGCGTGTACGGCGAGGCGAGGCGGGCGGGCACAGGGCGAGGCACAGGCAGAGGCAGAGGCAGAGGCCGGCGGGCGCAGGGAGCGATGGGCGGGCGAGATGGTCTGCAGAAGACGGCGGTGGTCGACGGCAGACGTGTGGGGAGACGACAATGTTATCTCGCCATCAGACCAGGCCTAACGACCAACATCAGCCGGTTACGCATCGGCACGGCGACTCATGCATTGGGGCTAGCCGCGACAAGCAGGCGGCCCCAGCAGCTCAACACCACATGTCCTTAGCAACATAGCACAACGCCATAGCACCCAACACCAGAGCTCGCGCCGTCTCTCCCCAATTCCTTGCCCGGCCCCTCGCTCCCTCCCCCTCGACATGGCTTCCAAAAAGGACATGCGCCGCGCCGACCTCAGTACGTCTCCACTGCCCAGCTGCCGGCCTCCTTTGGTGTGCTGTGCGGCTGCGGCCAGCCAGCGCCAGTCACGTGCCCATTACTAACACACTGCAAGTCGTGCCGTACGCGGAGCCAGCAAAGAGCAGCTCAGACGGCGACATGTCTGGTATGTGATTGGCGTCGCCTCCACAGGCAACCTCATGCTCATTGTCCGTCTCCAGGCACAATGGCCAGCACCCTGCCCATGGCTGCCGTAAGTGCCCGCTTCCCGTCTCCATCTGCACATCACACGACTGACAGGCCCGCCAGATCTTCACCCGGAACAAGTACGCCGCTTTAATATAAGTGCTTTTGCGTGCATGGCTGACACTCCACGTCCTCGACAGGATGATCGGCTGGTACGCTCCTCCCTCGCCCAAGTACGCCTCATGCTGATTAGGCCAGGGTTGCTGTCGTCTTCTCTGTCCAGTCGTGGCTGGCCGAGACTCCTGAGCAGAAGCGAACGGCTTCCACTCCTGCCTACTTCTCCGTAGGCATGTCGCGTAAGTGTCTCCAGCCCAGCCATTCATGTGACGCGAATGCTGACCACGCCACAGTCATGTCTCTTGTCGTTGTACGTATCCGGCTGCATGCTCCATGCTCTTGTTATTGCGTGACTAATCGTGCATTGCCAATAGGGCTACTCTCAGCTGTTTCTCCCGCCTGCACCAGGCTCGTTCCAAGCCGCCTCTGGCACGGAAGCACCAGCTGCAGCACCCCCGTCATAGGCGCGAGGAGGCTGGCGCGGGCTGTGTAGCAAGACGTCTTGGACCGTAGAAAGTGGCCAGTGCCGCATAATTGTTTAATACCATCGAGTCTTCCGAGCAAGCACGCTCCAGCATGCCGTGAATCCCGAGGCGACCTGTCAATTGCAAGTCTAAGTAGGCTGCTGCAAGCAACCCGGCGACTCCAAGCGACTCGGCTGGCCCAGCAGACCAAGACATGCCACTCGTATCTCGCCCTGTTCCGCTGCCCCAACGCTCACAGCAGGCAAGTGGCATCCACGCACAGACCAGCAGGCGGGGCGCCTGCCTGCATTCCCCACCCTCGTCCCTTCCTCGCAGCTCGCTCAACACAACTCTGACCCTGCAGGCCTCTCACACTCGACACGCAGCACACGCAGAATTCCCCCCCAGGACACCGGCACCCATTGCTCCGACACGCTTCCACAACAACAACAACAACCCCCACCCCCAGCGCGCTCCAACAGTTCTCGTATGTCCATCGAGAATTTAAAGACCTTTGACCCGTTCGCGGAAGCCGATGCAGACACCGGCGAAAAGTCGCAGTCGCAGCAGGATTACATCCACATCCGTATCCAGCGTACGTCTTGCGCCTGCACCGTCTGCATGCTCTGCCCACTCTGCGTGCTCTGCCCATTTTCTCTTGCAGACACAACCCTCACCGCCTCAGCTTGCAATCGCTGTGCTTGGCATCCAGCGATAACCACCAACTAACACTGCGCAGAACGCAATGGCCGCAAGACCTTGACGACCGTCCAGGGTCTCCCCAAGAAATTCGACCAAAAGAAGATTCTCAAAGTCATCAAGAAGAAGTTTGCCTGCAATGGCACCATCGTCGCAGACACCGAGATGGGTGAAGTGATTCAGCTTCAGGGCGATCAGAGGAAGGATGTCCAAGACTTTATGACGGACAAGAAGGAGGGTCTCGGCCTCGACGTCAAGACCATCAAGGTGAGTTGCCGACAAAATGTGTCTGATTCGAGGGCGACAACTAATGTGCCACAGGTCCACGGATTCTAATGTCCCACAACCTCAATCTCTCCCTTCCGAGCGCTTGCTACGACTGCCTCCGACATGTTTTGCTTTCGAGAACTCACGAGACTTGTTTTTTGATGTTCAGATGGTGACAGAGGAGACGGGAGTCGGGACGGGAGATGGACGTGCAGATTGCAGAGGCTGCCCAAAGCCAGACGCGAGGCAAGCGTGTCTTGAAGAATGCATGATACCAAAGAACAGAGTTATTGCGACAGAAATACAGAACCTCCGCATGTTGATCGCCTTTTTTTCATGCAATTATTCTTGTGAAATGACGTGCAATTTTTTTTTAATTTTATCAAAATTGTGTTGATGAGCAATTCCTTTGTTATTCTACAGCATCTGCGGCCGTTTTAACGAGGTGTAGTTATCTGTTCAAGGATGCTCTACCAGCGTTTCACGAGAATACTGAGAAGCAATTGAGAATGTTTGGGGTGTAAAATTTGCAAGTGCCGAGGCCAAAGCCATGCAAAAGAAAGCAGAAATCATTTTGCGGCGCGAATCTACACATGTCCAAAAAGAAGTTGAAGAACATGATCACGTGCCGCAACTCGGAACTTCGAATGTCCATCTTGAACTTTCCCAAGCCTCCACCTCGACTCGATTGCGAACGCTCAACCCCGGGGCCCCCCCAAAAACAACCCACCCGCCACCCAAAATGTCGGCCACCATCCCCTTCCGCGCCCCACGAATACGGCCCCAAATTCTACGCCGACAATGCCTCTTCCAGCGGCTCCCACCAAGCCCACTCGAGCGCTCCTTCTCCACGACCACATCCCGCGCGGGCTACCGAAAAACTGGGCGCGTAAGCGACAGCGCGCTGACCCGTGCCATGGCACAGCAGCAAACGGGGCCCGCGCCCCGCGTCAACCTCCAACTGGCGCAGCAGAACATTGATGCGATGCAAGAGGACATTGGGATACTGCAGGGGACTGTAGTGCGGGCGCCGTTTGCAAAGATTGGAAACCCATGGAACATGCAGTTTTGGAGCTACTTGTGGACGCTGCTGAAATCAAAAGGGACAGGCTGGTATTCTAGGAGCTTTTACCGGGGGTGCGTGCAGAAGAGTGGGTGGACCAAGGCGTTGCCGGTGGATTTGGGGAATAATGCCGTGTTGAAGGAGAGGGCGAGGAAGATGTATGTGCAGGTTTATGATAATCTTGCTAGGTATGTTGGTATTTTTTCTTCTTTTACCTTTTCTGTTGTTTGGATACGGTGGGTTATGAAGTCATTGGAAGGAAGGAGGGGTGGTGGCGGTCATACGTGAATAAATACTAACAACAAACTCAGCGGCAACCTTTCCCCACTAAAGACCATCTGCCTCCCACCGCTCACCAAACAAATCGAAAACCGCATCGCCGCCCGCGGAGACTTGAAAATGCACTGGAAACTCGTTTCGTGGAAGTCTGCTCGCGTCGTCTCGCACCGCGCCTCGGCCCAAGACGCAGACGTCTTCCCCGACACGGCATACCGTCAGGCCATTGTCCGCCTCGAGAGCATCCAGACACTCACACTAGAAGCCCCAGAGACGCCAGAGCTGTCATCATCGCCGTCGCCACGCTCCAAACGCAACCGCCGCTGGACACCAGCAGAAGTGCTACAAGAAGAGCAGCAACCACTCAAGACTGTAGAGGCCACAGAAACACCAGTACCTGTAAATGAAGCACCAGAGCAGAGAGTCGTAGAGTATCTCGTTATGCAGCGACGAGTAGTGCGGGGTGTGCAGGAGGAGTGGAAGGTGTGGGGTTTCGCAGACGAGAGCACGCCGGCGACGCTGAAGCAGGACGACAAGTACTGGGCCAAGACGCTGAATGCCAATCTTGCCGCGTCGAGTAATGCTTAGAGGTGTGTAGGAGAGTTGTAAGAGAGTTGTAAGAGAGAAGTGTAAGAATGAATGAAATAAAAACAGAAAGAGATGGGACTTTGATCTCCTTGAAAACAATCAAAGCAATCAATTTTATTGTATATTACACATCACTTCCTTTCTTCCTTTCTTTCTCTCCTTTTTCTTTCTTTATATCTTAACGGCAAGAGTGGAGTAAAATAAATGGCTGGGAAGAATAGTCATCTGAATAGATGGATGGATGAGTTGATGATATTGTTGTTGTTGTTGTACACTACTTTTACTTTTACTTTTGTACCTTAACAATGGTTCATCCTTGCTAATTCACTTGTGTACATCTTCACTTTCACTTTCACTTTCACTTCGCTCGCCTCACTCACGTCACTCTACCTCCTTGATTCCCGCGATCCCCAAACCACACTCTCTCCAAGCAACTAATGCAACCCAACCTAACCGAAATGAAATGGAATGAAATAAATAGGGGAAAAGGTGAAGAAGTGAATGAATGAGTGAATGAATGAAAGAGTGAGTGGCATCTATAGCTATCATCTACCTATCTAGCATCTAGCATGTCGATCCAAAGCTAACCAACCAGGAAACAGTAATAAAATAACAATCATGAGAAAAAAGAAAGAGAAAACTCCAACAAGACAATGTCATAACATATCATAGCATACATATCATATCATATCGCTTCCTCACACGCCCGCCAACAACAAAAGAAAACTACAACGCTATTTTTTCCCCTCCCCTTCCCTTCCCTTCGTTTCGTCTCCCTCCTTCCAAATGCTTCCAATTCGTCAAATCCCACCACTAAAAAAAAAAAAAAAAAACGCCGTGTCCAATGCATAAAAAAAAACACCCTATTCCAACTTGACAACTAATCATACACATCCAGACCACTCTTACAAATACATGAAAAAATAGAGTATAGACGGGTACTTTTTTTCTTCTTCTTCTTCTTCTTCTTCTTCTTCTTCTTCTTCATCATCACAAATTACTGCTCTCACCAAGCAACTTCAAGACACCCTCGTAGGTGCCAAACATGATGGCGGCGCTGGGCACGACGCGGAACATGTGGGGGACAAGACCACCATACAGGGCAGCCATGCCTTCTTCTTTCCAGATGAGGCGGAAGCACTGTGCGAGGCCCGTGTATTTGAGCTGGCCGTTGGAGAGGGGAGCCTGGCGGAGGCGGGTTCGTACAACCTGAGGAATTTATTAATTTTTGTTCTTGACTTTTTTTCAGAATAACAAAGGAAAGACAAACCTCATGAGGGTAGGTGATGAGGGCGGCGACGAATTTGGCGAGACCGGCGGCGGAGACTTTGCCGCCCCATGAGACGGTTTGGTCCCAGACTGTGGGGGGTTTCCCGCTGGCCACGAGGCGTTCTTCGCGGTGGGCGAGCGAGAGCTTCATCTGCTCGTAGAGCATCCATTGGAGAGTGCTTTCTGTCACACCGAGGTAGCTGGCTGTCAGACCGCGGTAGAGGCCCTTGACACCTTCTTTACGGATCGTCTGCATAGTGCAGTCGAGGGCGTTCTTGTACTGGCGGCCCCTCCCGTCTGCGTGCGTGTTCTTGTCCAGCTGCAGGCGGGTCTTGACGAGCCAGATTGGGTTGGTGGCGGTTCCAGTGATGATGCCTGAGCCGGCAGCAGCGCACAGATGGACCCATGCGGCCTCCTGCCCGTTGTTGAAGTGATTGCTGATCAGGCGTTTCCCGTTGCCGTAGGCGAAGAAGTTGATGGCGCGCGCAGGCACCACGCCAATGAGATTGGGCCCCAGGCCTTTGAACAGCGCTCGCCAGCCCTCTGCCTTGGGCACCTGCCACAGAATCTCTCCTGTTTCGCGGATGTGCAGCAGCGAGCTGCGGGCAAAGGACATGGTCTCAATGGGGGGCAGGCCGCGGGCGGTGCGGGCCAGGGCGAGGTGTTGCTGGTAGTACGTCGACTGCAGGCGGGTCTTGAGCACGTCGAGCGGCGCGGTGAGGGTTGCAGAGGCCATGCCGCCCAGTCTGGCTCGAGTCAGCATGCCATGACGACCCCGTATGGCGGGCAGGACGTGGGGAGCGCCTCACCCTCCAGCGATAAAGTGCGCCGACGACTTGGCAAAGGCCGTGGCGGGCGCTGCTACCGGCGTTCCATCTGGCTGTTTGCGTGGGATCACGCCGCCCAGTTCGCGCGACGTTGGCGGCAGGGCGTGCTGGGCAGCCGAGGGGGCGTGGGCGTGGTCGAGGGTCATTGAGAGGCGGGCGGGCGCATGCGCGGGGAGAGGCGATGGAGAGGATGTAGCACAAAAATCCAGAGCAGCGCCCGAAGCGGCTAGGCCGGCGGCGGAGGTGCGGCGATGTCATCGTCGCGTCGTTCGTCTGCGACTCGTGTGAGCGAGCCTCGCCAGCGCCAGACGTGAGCGGCGCACCTCCTCCAGCCCGCACAGCCCTCGACACCACCGCCATGCGCCCCTCTGCGCAGTGTCTCGCGCCGGGCTTCTTCCGGCGCAGTCTGGACGAGTTCAAGCGCCTGTCCAACTTTGCCCTCAAGCTCGAGGGCCTCAAGTCGCCCCGCACGCCCTTCCCGCTGATCCACTTCGACAAGCCCGACGACATCCTGCGATGCAAGCGCATGAGCGACCGCGACATTGGCGGCTTCTCGTCGGCCGCCTTTGACCACTACCCCGTCACCCAGACCGAGCCCGCCCACGCCCGCTTCCACGGCACCATCTCCACACAGCTGCCCGCCAACCAGCCGCACATCCAGCGCACAGGCTACGCAGGCTGGCGCACCCTCGACCGCGGCTCCACCATCTTTGGCAAGTCGCTGTGGGACGTCAGCCTGTACGCCTACCTGGCCATCCACTTCAAGTCGGACGGCCGCAAGTACTTTGTCAACGTCCAGACCGAGTCCATTGTGCCCACCGACATCCACCAGCACCTGCTGCACTCCAAGACGCCCGGCCAGTGGGAGACGATCCTGGTCAAGTGGAGCGAGTTTGTCCGCACAAACCACGGCCAGGTCGTCGAGCCCCAGCGCGAGATACTGACACAAAAGGTGCGCACGGTCGGCATCTCGCTGATTGACCGCATACCAGGGCCTTATGACCTGAGCGTTAGCAAAATCTGGGCGACAAATGCGTCGAGAGAAGACGACATCTTGTCCAGCGTCAAGGGTCACATTACGGGCCTGCCGTTGAGTTCGTCGAGACAGGGCGACTACAATAAAAACATTGGAAAGACGCATCCACTAGTGACTGAGACGGCCGTGTAGAAAATTCAATTCAATCCAATTCAATTTATGTCAATTCCACAAACATTGTTACGTCATGTCCAAGCAATACTCTGCGTGTCATCCAAAATTAAAATGCTGTCCCAATGGCTCTTGCATCCCCCAAACATGCCCCTCTAGCAGACGCATGACCACGCGTAGACGCGCTGACGCGCTCCAACTCGCTAATTCTTGCCGCGAGCAACCCGCAACACCCCCAACACCAATCACCAAACACATACTCACACCCCTACAGACCAGATGCAACATGGTGGCGCCTCGCTATCTCACAGCCCAGAAAATCAGTCTTCTAGTCTTGGCCCGTCTCTACTGTAGTTCAACTCTGCCTTCCTCAGCAACAATTCCCATCCTCTCATTCATACTGTCATCCACGCTACCATCAACTTCCCCGAGCGCCCGGAATCAGCTCTCTTCAACTTCCCCAAATGACACTGCTTCCTTTTCAATAGACGCTTTTGAAAATGTCCTCCAGGGTCACGCTTCCAGCATGCCTGGTCGCACCCTTCTGGACCTATTCCTCAAGCACATGTGGGAGTTGAATTCCTTTGATGCGTTACACAATCTCTTTGATAGCCTTGGAGAGCTGTTGATTCCCTCCTCGCCAGAATCTCGGCCTGATGAAGTGCCAGATCGTATCTGTCTGTCCAGAACTTCCCCGCTCGGTGCTTTTGTACGCAGAGCGCGTCTAGAGTTTACGAGGATGCAGTTTGATGATACGATGAGACTTTGGTCGTCGTTTATCAAATACCGCTCGCCAACGGCACAGTGGACCAAGAGGCTTGCTGGATTGGCTTCTAGCGGTATCGATGTTGTTGCAGCAGAGATGGGGTTGCAGGCGGGGGACGACGTGTATGAAGTTGCATATGGGCACTTGGAAGAGCAGGACGAAGAAGGAGGAGGACTTAGTCTCGACGACCTGGATTCGATTCTTAAGTTTCAGCTTGATCGCCTGCAACGCTTTGGTTCCCGTGTTCCAGAAGCCATGCAACCGCAACTTCGTAGCATGCTCAGCTCCTCGGGCCAGGTCCACCGGCAGGCATATCTTGTGTACTTCTTCGACGCCTGGAAAGCTGGAGACTACACAACTGCCTTTGACAACCTGCATCGCTATTACGACTATGCCATGCAGACGCGGGAAAATATCCACTATCAGTATGCCCTTCTCCACATGGCCATCTTACAAGCAGACTTTGGCTGTTTTGGCGAAGCAGTAGCGGCCATCAACGAGACCATTGCAACAGCTCGAGAGAACCAGGACATGACATGTTTGAGCTTCAGCCTGAGCTGGTTGAATCATGTAAGCAAGGCGTTCCCAAAGCAAATGAAGGGCACAGGGTACATAGGCATGTTGGGGAGTGAGAGAGACGCTTTGACCTTTTTGAAAGCAAAGGCAAGAGAGACGAAGATGTGGAATTTACTTAGTGCAACGTTGCTCAACGAAGCAGAATTGTGTCTCTCAGGAGTAAGTGGCTTCCATGACAGGTACATGCTAGAGACAGAAGCTGACATGCAGGCTAGGGAGATTCCGTTCCTAAAGCTCTCGAATACATCTATCAATCCTCGCATCTAAATATCAAAGAAAACATCAACAGTTATGGTAGCCAGATGCTGCTACAGTCTTCACTGTACTCACGTCTCGGGATACCTCATCTCGCGAATGCACATTGCGAGCTGCTGCTCGACTGCTACAATCACTCTTGTCCAGTAGATGAAACGATTCGAGCTGTAGGGAGACGAGCATTCATTGTACGTATTCTTCTTTGCAGAGCTTATGAGAGAATTGACTGACGATGCAACAGTTGAGCCAAAGCGGCCAGTATGATGAAGCCATTTCAATTTTGAAGTCGGTTGACCCACCGGTTTTCAAGTCTCTAAAATTTCACCAGCATCTTCTCCTAAGTACTGGTCTCATCAAACTCAAACAAGCTATCCGTCGGTAAGTTCCCTTTCTCTTCTACCAAGCTTCAACCCAACTAAGCATGACCCACACTAACACACTCACAGTTCAGACTACTCAGCAGCCAGACACCTCCTCTCCACCCTCAAGCCAGCCTCCGACCCCGCCTCCGACCCTCTCGACTCGGAACTCTCCTTCCTCCTCCATGAAGCTCACATCGACTACCTCACCTCCTGCGGCTCCTACCCAAAAAGCTACACCGCCATCTGCAACCTCGCCCAATCCCTCACAACCGACAACGCCGACATCCTCCAGCGCGTCTCCGTCCTCCTCATGAAAGCCGAGCTCTTCTGCAAAGTCGGCAAACCCGAGCGCGGATTCAGCGTCGCCCTCCGCGCAGCAAGTGTATCCTTCAAATCCAGACTCATGCCCAGTCTATGGAGAAGCATAGCCGTACTCGCCACCCTCCTCAACGCAATGGGGGAATGTGAAAGCGCACGACGCATGGTCGAGGGTGTCTTGCCACAGGTATGTTTTTCCCTAATATGATAGCAAAGGTGGAAAGATTGACACTAACCCCTGTACCCCAGACACTAGAAAACGCAGACCACATGCTCACAGGCACACTCTACGCCCAACTAAGCGACTCCTACATTGGCCTCGCGGGCCAGTCCGACCCCGACTCGCAAACTGGACTCCGCTCAAGGTGGGCCAGCATCGCCAGAGCGGAATTATACATTGATAGGGCGAGAGAATGTTTCAAAAAGTGTGCGTTTCTAGATGGCGAGTGTGAGCAACTTATGAAGAAGGCGCTTGTTGCTAAATTGAGGGGGGATGAGAAGTTGGCCGAGGAGTGGGCGCAGAATCACAATCGGGTGTGGGAGGAGGGGATGCAAGGGATGGAGGGGGTTTGATAAATCGGGGGAAGTGGGGTGAAAGGAAATGAATGAATGGATGGATATGGGTAGAAGAAGAGGGTGAGCATGACGACGATGATGGACTACAGTGTGTTTTTTTTGGCCGAGGAAGATTCACGCAGGACTGACTTTGGCACAGGCAGTTCAATTCAAAGACAAAAGAGATGTGTGTATGTGTGTTTGTTCGGGTCTGCTTTCTTCCAGCCTACGCGTGCACTGCTACTACAACTACTACGGACGTGATATCAACGCACAATGTCGCGGGTCCCTTTTTTTTGAGGGGGAAAAAAAGGCCTATATGTACATTCCGAAAAAAGGGTCTTTACAGACACATTTATTCGTCCTTCTTGTGGTAGTTGACCTTGTCGTTCCAGAAAAGGGTCTTTGAAAAAAAAGAAAATAGTCAGCCCTTCTTATTCTCCCAGAAAAAAATCATGGCATGGAGAGAGTAAATAGACGTACCTTGTCACCATCGCCCCAGAAGTAGTTCTTGGTGCGAATGTTCTGGTACGCGTACTCGGGCTTCTCCTCGCGGGGGGTGTCGTGGGCAACGTGCTCCCAGTGGGCATCCCACCTGATCTTTGCATTGACCGTGGCAACAATCATGCAGGGGACGGCGACGCTAAAAAAAATGAGAGAGACTCTGGTCAGCTAATCCGTGCTGCAAATTCCCCTCTAGTAGTCATAACCACACCAACAACAATACGACGTCCCAATTGGCGGCCAATTTTCCGCATCTCGGCACTCGGGAGTGTGGTGATAGTTGTGATGATGATGACGATGGTGATGGTGGTGGTGGTGCTACTACTACAACAACAACTGCTCCTCCAAAGACTTACTACAAGCTCAGCTTGCGCCAGAACTCGCCGCTCTCGGCGCCGTGCTCGGCAATGCGGGCGCGCTCGCGGTTGAACTCATTGTCCTCTGCGCCGGCAAACTGCTTGGGCTGCTCGGAGCTGTAGTTGCGGCGGGAAGCGCGGGCGGGGGCGCGGGCGAGGGCCATGCGCGGCGTGGAGCGGGCGACCATGCGTTGGGCGAACATGGTGGGCGGATTTCGGGGGGAGTGGAGAGGCGAGCAATTGGTAGGTGTGGGTTGTCGTGGACCTTGGAGGTTGACGAGGGCCCGTCACTGCTGCTGTGCTGTTGAGGTTGCATCAGGCCATGCGGAAGTTGCCGGGATTAGCGGGTTGTGCGTGTTAGTCATGTTTGTTCTGTATGTGCTGTTTGGTTGGAGGCGCTGGGCAAGGACGGACCATGTGACGTCGTGAGGTGGTCGCGCACGACGCGTTCATTCTGCGAACCTTCACACTCTCGCTGCTGTCTTTTTGCGGCGGTGATGCGCTGCGGGCTAGAGATAGGTGAGGCGGTGATGCATATGCACAATGGTTCGAATTACGACATGGAATGTCAATGGCATTCGCAATCCGTTTGGCTACCAGCCATGGCGAGAGAGCCGCACCTTTGCGGCCATGTTCGACATTCTCGATACGGATATTATAGTCATGCAGGAGCTCAAGATTCAGCGCAAGGACCTGACTGACGATATGGTCCTTGTTCCAGGGTGGGACTGCTACTTTAGCCTACCCAAGCACAAAAAGGGTGCGCTTGCAACACCAATCATTGACGTCACATGCTGATGCTGTGTAGGATATTCTGGAGTTGCTATATACACTCGACAAGCTGTGTGTGCGCCTATCCGTGCCGAGGAAGGTCTTCTAGGAGTTCTAAGTCCGCCTGGCTCATTGACCCCTTACCGTGAACTGCCCGAGGATGAAAGCATAGGCGGTTATTTAACCTCCGCTCAGTTGTCTGATCTTGGGGTCGATCCCGCAGCTTTGGATGCAGAGGGTCGCTGTCTTGTCCTTGAATTTCCAGCCTTTGTCATCTTCGGTGTATATAGTCCAGCCAACAGCAACGGCCTCCGTGATGACTTTCGCTATGGTTTCCTCACCGCTCTCGAAACACGCATCCGCAACCTCACCCGTATGGGCAAGAATGTCATACTCACGGGCGACTTGAACGTATCACGCGACTTGATCGACACGGCCAAGGCAGAAGACAATATGTTTGCCGCGAATATGACGCACGAAGACTACCTCAACTCGCCAAACCGTCGCCTCTTCAACCAGCTTCTGCTTAACGGGAAAGTGTTTGGCAAGCGTGACCCAGGGCGAGAGGAGCCTGTTTTGTACGATCTGTGTCGCGAGTTTCATCCCGACCGCGAAGGCATGTTCACACACTGGGAGCAGAAGATCAACGCGCGACCAGGCAATTTTGGTTCTCGAATCGATTTTGTGTTATGCAGTATTACTATGAAAGACTGGTTCAATGAGTCGAACATTCAGGACGGTTTGATGGGATCGGATCACTGTCCGGTGTATGCTGTCACCAAGGACAAGGTGCCAGTCAAGGCGGATCCAGCGGCAGACAAGGTTGAGGAGGAAGAAAGGGAGGTACATGTGCTGGATCTGATGAACCCAGTTGGTATGTTCAAAGACGGTGTGCGGTTACGAGAGTACAGCGCAGCGCAGGATATTCTGCCGTTGTCGGGTAAACTGCTGCCAGAATTCAACAAGAGGAGAAACATTCGCGACATGTTTGCCAAAAAGCCTGTCATTCCTGCCCCGGCACCAGCACTAGCATCAGTGGGGGACAAGAATGTGGACACGAAGGGGTTCGACGCCAACCATCCACCAACAGCCTCTGGCGAAGGCGACATAGACTCTGTAACATACTCATTCACTTCTGCGACAAACTCCACCAGTTCATCCCGATCGCCTGAAAAACGGCCTGCCCCTTCATTATCATCGCCTAGCAAACCAACCAAGCGAAGCAAGCAATCATCCTTCACCTCCTCCTCCTCCACCTCCAACACTCCAGCAGCCAAAAAAGGTCAACAATCCCTCAAAGGCTTTTTCCAAACACAATCCAAGCCCCCCAAACCCGACACATCTTCATCCGCCTTCCCCACCGCCCCCAGCGACGCAGCAAGTTCATTTTCAGAAAAGATAGACGACTACGACCCCGACCCTCTCGCCACGCAGGAGGCATCAAAGGAAAGCTGGAGCAAGTTGTTCTCCAAGAAGCCGCCGCCGCTATGTGACAGCCATGCTGAGCCGTGTATCAGCTTCACTACAAGGAAGCCTGGCATTAATTGTGGGCGCAAGTTTTGGATGTGTAGCAGGCCGTTGGGGCCGTCGGGGCAGAAGGAGACGGGCACGCAGTGGCGGTGTGGGTCATTCATATGGGCGAGCGATTGGAAGTGAGAAGGATGGTGATGGCAGTGGTGGTGGTGTAGTGTATGATATTAGATAAACTGCTGCTAGTTGGTAGCAGGTCACGACAGGAGCTTTCGGCGAAGAATATGTTCACAGCGACATGAGAATTTATTGTACGATTAACACAACGTCTTGGTTGGAAACCATACTCATTTAACGGCTCACCATGTTGCGTGACGAGAACGACTTCAATCAGCAATCAGAATGGTTTCCATGGCATATTGTGAAAGTCAAAGTTCCATACACCTAATTACAAAAAAGAAGCCGATGCGGCATCATGAATTCGTCTCGAGACCTGATCCAGTCTAGTCCAATCCTGTCCAATCAGACACACGTCATTATCATATCATACCAATATCACGATACAGGAAGAACCCAATGTGCTGATCCAAGAATGACCCCAGCGTATCAACCATATCAGACCCGCACATACCCGTGTCTCAACAACCCAACAAACATTCCCTCTTAGATTCGTTGGTGATGGAAGGAACGAAGGCCGAGATGCGTGAATATGTATGAGGTATCCAGGTCGTGGAAGCAGAAGGAAACGGCATATACTGGGTGCCGAGTCGTAGTGTGCGGCACAGGGGCGATAGAGATGGGTGCGACGAGACAAAGTACAAAACAAGGCCCAGTGGAGAAGTGAATAGAAGTAGAAGCAGAGTTGGATATCGTAATGGGTATTCGCAGTTCGTAAAGCAGTCGAGAAGAAGGCGCACAAACCCGAAAAAATTAAGCAAGGTGATGGCGCATGCAAGAAACCGAAAGATGCTGAGAAGAGAAGCCGTGCATTGATGTAATGGTAATGCCACATGTAGAGCTGTCGATACACTGGTAGATTGATGTGGATGAGGTGCGCCGTATTATGCGGTTGAGAGAAGGTGGAAAATCGATGATCAGAAAGCAGGCGAGATGCAAGTCATAGTATCTTCGTGTGTGTAGTGCGTTGTTACAGCGGGCGATAAGTGAATATGGTGCGCATCGCTCTTTCTGCGTGAGCTGCGATATTCAGTGATTTTAGGGTGTGTAAGAAGGTACTAAATGCTGTATGTCGCGGGAAAGCAGATGTAGGATAAAACGTCGATGTGTCGTGGTCGACAGAAGATGAAGCAAGGCCGTTGCAGGACACCGTGCTATTGATGTGCAAGAATAGAACTGACGACAGGTCGACAAATTTGCTAGGTGAGACGGACTGACAGTCACGAGCAGCGTCGACAGAAGGTTTAGTAGATGTCAGAATATATCGACGGCAAAGTGGCATTGCCGTCAGCACCAGCCCGGAAAGCAAATGCCTCTTCACCGAGCATCTCGAATGATACGTGCATTCCCAAGTCTGCTGAGAATTCTGCCTCGAGACGATCATGTCGGAGTGACTCGGAATCATGGAAGTACTCAATTGGCAGTTCTTGTAGATCTGTTATGGGAAGTACAGCTGAGTCGACAAGTTGGATATCGTCGTTCACAAAGATGTTGGTGAGGTCGGCCATGACATTGTCTGCAACAGCAGGGGGAACAAAAGAATTAGGATTGGGCGTGAAAAGCATGCTGTCCGTGATAGGCTCAAAGCTGAAGATCCCAGTCTCGGCCGCGGTTGCACGTTTTGCTTTGCGTGACTGTCGCTTCTTCTTCTCGCCCGGCTTTCGAGGGCTGTACTTATAGTCGGGGTGCAGACGAAGATGTTCCTCCTTCGCTGATTTAGCCGCTGCCTGCCATTGCTTCTTTTCAGCAGGAGGAAGATTGTGCCACATTTGGGAACATTTGGTAGCTACGACTTCATTAGATTATGCGCCAAATAGGTAAGATTGGATTGATATTCTTACATATTTGCTGTACGGTAAGGTGAGGATTGTCTAGTTTGAGTTGCTTGTACATTGCGTCTCTGAATATGATCCAACAGTTCATGGGTCGTGGAGCCTTCTTTGCACCAGCAATGATGGTGTCACTGTTGATCGTAATGTGTTCGGAAATCTTGATCTGTGATGTGTTGGGTCTCTCGTTCTTTGGCATTTGGATGAACGTCTGTTGAAAATCGCCAGAATCCAGGAAAGTAAAAGCTACAGGCTGTCCCACCTGCTCGATCAAACTGCGCTCAAAGTACTGAAGCAGCATGTCGCCAAATAGACCTTGAATGTTGGTGGGAAGTGTGACGGTGTCATTTCCATCGTGCCATCCGTTAACACAAGTATCGAGAGCGTTCTGAAATTGTACCATTGCATCTCTATCCGCCTCAGTGAGAACAATCTCACTGGCAGACGTAGTAGCGAGATGAGTTTCGGTACTCATGGTCGCAAATGGATGACGTGGAAGTTTTTGACCGCAATTTTGAAGTAGAAATCTCAATAGGCAGGGAACAGAAATTGAGAGTGAGGTTGGTGGGTAAAAGAGACGTCGGTTGGTGAGGGAGGTAAGGGTTTTGAGTACGGTGCCAAGGCTGATCAGGCAGAGAGCCTGCGCATTCACCGCTGGTCAGCGCGTTCACCTCCTCCTTCACCAGACACTCAAAGATGCTCTCTCTCTCACCCTGTGTATCCAGATTGAACGTGATTATGAGTGTAAGTCACTTGATGCTGCTTTAGGCCGCTGCATTCGTATTGCTATGCAAGCTTATGCACCAAGTAACTAGGACTTCGTATCAACGGTAGTTATTTTGGGGCGGACTTCACCAACTGATAGCCAACAAAGCTTTCCGCGATTCGTTTGGAATCCCTTGCAGAACGTCCTCGCCGGGGGTGTCTAGACGCAGTGAAGGCATGGAAAAGTTTAAACTAGCTTTTAGGAGAGCGACATAATGGATTAGTATTGATTTTGATAAAGATTCATATGAGGATCGAATAGCAGAGAAACCGTGGAGGGGCACAACCAGATACCTTTTGTTCAGCGAGTTTAAGACAGAAGATGTAGCGTGACGCCACATACGGAAAAGGACTAACGTAACCCAGTTTGGTTCAATTATTTGCGGAAGGAATAAGATAGCACAGACATTTGAACTAGATCTCCCCCTTGCATATGCAGGTGTGTGGCGAGAGGCATGTAAAAGTGTGTTATGATATGCGTTTTGCACCTTAGCTGAATAACCATTTAATCATATTTGAAACAAATGGATTGTATATGCGCACTTTTCTGATTCGATGGAATTGTCTCGAGATGCAAAAGCTGATTACATAATGTTCGGCTCGCCTATCGGTCATCGCGTATTTTATTCCGCTGACAGATGCACTTGACCCTGTTGGGAGTTGTTGTGCATTCACAACTCCAGGCAAGCAGTTTCAGAGCATGGATACCTATAAATCGGCATGTTGACACAAACGTACACATTCAACTAGTCCCATTGCCTAGATCCCAGTCTCGCACTTGACCCTTCCAATCAGCGATCCGTCCATCTCGAATTCTAACTACTACAAGTCGGACTCCATCTCCTTCCATGTAACAGTTCGAACTGCCGGCGCCATTTGTCAACTGTTCGCCGTCTGTCACCTCAGCATCCAAACCACCGCCAGCCCACAAACCTTGCTCTAACGGCGAACTTGAGAAGCTGTCCTCTCCTCTGGAACCGAATGTATTATTGGCAAGATGTTGGGTTTTATACCAGCGCTCTTCTTCTGAGCCAGGAGTAACAAACTCGGCTGTGCCGTTGATGGTGGTACTAATTCTGCTTAGAGAAGCTGTGTTCATTCCTAGAAGAAGCTCGGCCAATGACCCGGAACGCGGGCCTGGGCGGGTTGGTGAAGGCGAGCGGCCTGGCTGATTGAGAGTTGGCGGCCTGTGCGATATCCAGTCATGTACGAGTAGAGAAACCAAAGAATTTGTCTCCAGGTTGTGTGTTTTGCGGGATGATGAGGGTGTTGTCATGATAATGATTGGCGTGTCAGAGTAGGGCGTGTTGGGGAGGTAGGTATAATTCATCAAAGAGACATGTGGAACGTTGTTCGCGCATGTCGCAAGATGGAGCTGTCATTGCCATGGTTAGGGATAGTATAAATGAAGTTTGGTAAAAGGATAGGAACGAAGCGTAAGAGGAAGTGAAAGCGGGGTAATCATGAGTAGTGCCCAAGAGACAAGAGAAATGGAAGTACAGCCGACAAGAAAAATATTTGAAAGAAAAATCCAAAGGTTATTCAAGGATCTCTGAAGGGCAGACCGAAGAGGGCTGAGGGGTTGATATAAACACTGACTCAGAGGCAGAGAACACTTACAAAGCGTGCATTCTGAAGGCACGTTACAACCTCGTCAGGTAGCCCATCGGACATGGCGGGTGTTGCGCGAGATTGAACGGAGGCCATGGCGGTGAAATGCGCTGGTTCACTCGCTGGTATGAGGTTGACAATGACAGGACGCCAGTGACGCAAGAGCAAGCATCGGTAATGCACAGATGTCTGTGCGCGCAAGAGACAGCAACCGGAGCCGCAAGCCTGGGGAAACGCCGACCACGACATCATCGCATACGCAGACGCGACCATGGCTGCCCCGCATGCGCATACGGAACCGCCCACGATCGCCCCCATGACAGGCACTGACAGCTTCAACCCCGACTTCAGCACCGGGCCTGCACCCACACAAGAAGGGGAAACACCCGCCTCGCCTACGTCACCGGCGCAACATGCAGCTCCTGTGTTGTCAACTGCGCTCCAACCGCAACCTCAGGATGCACAGACACAGCAGAGAGTGCATGATGCGCTGCACTCGGATGTAGGCGTTACCACGCTTCTCAGCCGTCTAAAGGCTAGCATTGCGAGTGCCCGAGTTGGTAATCCCTATCACCCCGCTCAAGACTACACTAATACGACGCGCAGGACTTTTCCAGCTTCCTTAAGCGCCGGGGAGCGCTTGAAGAAGAACATGCTAGCAGCCTCAAGAAGCTTAGTCGTCTTACTCTTGAAAATGTGCGCCGGGCAGATGCGCGCCATGAGAGCTACCAGGCGCAGTTTGAGCAGGTGCTCCACGCCAACGAGCGCATTGCCGACAATGGCACCCAGTTTGGGCTAGCCCTGCATGCCATGCATGAGAACCTGTTGCAGCTGGCGAACAAGATGGATACGGGCCGCAAGACATGGAAACAACAAGGTCTGGCGGCGGAGAGCAAGGTACAGGACGCTGAGCGCTTAGCAGAGAAGGCAAAGATCAAGTACGACCAACTTGCCGAGGACCTTGACCGTGTGAAGACAGGAGACACAAGTGCTGGCAGAAAGTTTGGTCTAAAGGGCCCCAAGTCGGCCGCTCAGCATGAGGAGGATTTGCAGCGCAAGGTGCAGGCTGCAGATCAGGACTATGCTTCTAAGGTGCAAAATGCCCAGGCTTACCGCAAGGAGCTTGTCGCATCGACACGTCCACAGGCTGTCACCGCACTGCTAGATCTTATCAAGGAGACCGATGCTGCACTGACCATGGAGATGCAGAAATACGGTAAGCATGTTTTGCCCTCGCCTTGAGAGTCACCACTGACCCAAACAGCCTCCTTCAACGAGAAGCTCGTCGTCAATAATGGTCAGGTCATCAGCCCGCAGCCACTCAAGGGTAGCAATGCTCAACCAAACTCCCTAAGTATAAACCAATTGATTCACCAGATCAACAATGAGAGCGACTTTGACGATTACATTCTCAAGAATATTTCCAATGCGCCTGTGGCCAAGGAAATGCAATATTCAAAGCACCCAACACTAGCTTCTACACAGTCTCACTCAGTGGTACCACCATCCCTGAATGCCACGCGTCGATATTCGGCGCAGATACAAGCCCAACCACCGCCATCCGTTTCACTGCAGCACCCAGACACAAATCCTCAGCCCCTGCAACGAACCCCATCTTTCCCTGAGCCCATACAGCAAGCCAGTTTACCTGCCTACTCGCAGCCGCCCCCACAACTCAATCAACATTACAACAATCCACCTCTTGTAGCCGCTCCACAGACTCTACCTCCGCAGCCGGAATTTCCACGTGGCCCTGTAGGACAGGCAACAGCACACCAAACTAGTGGTATTCTCTACAACAACTCCCAACCCCCCATTAATCCTGTCTTTGGAATCACGTTGGAAGATCTTTTCCGTCGAGATGGTTCGCCAGTCCCTATCATTGTGTATCAATGTATACAAGCGGTAGATCTTTATGGTTTGGAAGTTGAAGGCATTTACCGTATACCCGGAACCGCTTCTCATATCCAGCAGATGAAAGCGATATTTGACAGCGGTAAGTTCTTCCCTTTGATGCTACATGACTTGTACAGAACTAATCTGGTTCAGATGCCTCTCAGGTTGACTATCGAAATCCAGAAGCCTTTCAACACGACGTCAACAGTGTTGCTGGATTGCTGAAACAGTTCTTCCGTGAACTGCCAGACCCGCTCCTCACCAGGGAGTTCTATGGCAAATTCATTGATGCTGCTCGCATCGATGATGATACCATGCGTCGTGACTCTATGCATGCATTGATCAATGCACTACCTGATCCGAATTACGCTACTCTTCGTGCACTTGTCTTGCATTTACACCGTGTGCAGCAGTCTTCAGACGTCAATCGAATGAGCACAGCCAATTTAGGCATCTGTTGGGCGTAAGTTCTGCTAATGCATATCAACCGTGCCTTGGCTAACAATCCGTAGTCCTTCCGTCATGGGCCCCCACAATGGCAACAATATGGCGGATGCTGGTCTTCAAGCACGTGTAATCATCACCATACTAGACAATGTTCTTCAGATCTTCGACGAAGATTAAACTGCTTTGATACTTACCAAATCGGTAGCCCAAGCATTGAAAGTAACAGAATTTGCTTTACGACGACCTCGGACTTGAATATACTCGATGCAGCGATATACCTAATTGGAGATGATGTAGCAAAGCTTATTCAACGCTTTCGACCTATTGGTATGATTGTATGGTGACACACCTAATCCCGAATTCTTAGCATTGATTAGTATTAGATTCTCAAGCGTTGGGAGCAAAAATTCACAGAGTCGCTCGGTTGTTTCCAAACCGATCCATTTTTGGAATTATGATGCCAATTCTTTCGAATCAGAGTTTGAGATGAGTATCTCGTTCACACCTAGATGATAATGTCCCAATAAATGTCTTACACAATATTTTTGTGATTTCGAGTCCAATTATCCGCTTTTCTGCTCAAAAGAAACCAAACTCCAGCAAATAGCGCCGATCTACTTACTAACATCTTCTAAATGCCCTTTTCTTAGAACCCATTTGAACTTAGCTTTAGTAACATGATACGCCCCTCGCACTTTGTGCATTCTGTGTAAAATAAGTTTACAATCCCAGTAAACTGCATCTCGCTCTTTTACTGCGCTACTTTACTTATCAACCCGCATACAAGACTTGCATGAAATCTGGTATGCACCGAGACCACTAAGAGAGAAAAATCCTAAGTTTCATGGTATTAACGTCAAAAGTAAACCTGATTTACTTATAGCCCCCAAACCCCCATATTCGGGCCCAAAAAAGGTCGACACAAAAGACGACAAAAAGAATCCCAAAATGATGCAAACACTCATCCTCTTGACCCTGCATCCCCTCCCTCCCTCCCTCCCTCCCCCAATACCATCACAACCCCCCTCTCCCCCAACCTCTCACCACATACACACACACACCCTACTTCCCCTCCCCAGCCTCTCCCTCTCCCTCTCCCTCTCCCTCACCCGCTTCACCAACCCTCACCCCGACCCCCCCATCACGATTACTCCTCCACACCCCCCCATCCTCAAACCTTTCCAACTTCCAAATCTCCGCCCTAGCTTTAACCTCCTCAAGACACTCCTCGCCGGCCCTCCACGCCTCCCCACGATGCTTCGCACTAACCGCGATGACGATGCTCTCCTCGCCGACCGGACACTCGCCCAGCTTGTGCTCGATAGCCAGCTTGACGATGTCGTGTTTTGTGACGAGGGACTCGGCGATGGAGCGCAGGGTGGCCATGGCGAGGGGGATGTAGGATGTGTAGGAGAGGGAGGTTACGGTTTTGGAGGCAAAGGTGGAGCGGGTGGTGCCGATGAAGAGGACGGTTGCGCCGGCGTGGGGGGAGCGGACGAAGGATGTGAGGGTGGAGGGGGAGAGGGGGAGCGGGGTGAGGGAGATGTGGATGGTGGGGGTGGTGTGGGTGGTTGGGGAGAGAGGGGGGGAGGGGGTGTAGGATGGGGGTTCGGTGGTTGACATTTTTTTTCGTTCTTTCTTGGATTTTTTTTCTTTCGTGTGGTTGGTTTCTTTGGCGGTGGTGGTGGTGGTGGTGGTGGGAGATGATGGATGGATGGAAGGAAGGTGAGAGAGCTAGGTGAGGGGGGTTAGCACATGGCTTGCTTGATGTATATTTTGAGGGCGAGGGCGAGAGTAAAGGCGAGAGTGAGATAAACAGAATATCTCCTGCTAGTTTTTCATAGCCCCCTCTTCCCTCTCCAACATGACAGCATGAGAAAAGCAGGGAGAAGCCGGAAAACAGAACAACATGAACCACGCCCCCTCTCCTACTTGGCCGTAACCATAAAACCAACGCCGATAACCCCAGTAACGTAGAGCAGACCCGACCAAAGAAGCATAGACAGACTGCAACCCGCCCACTTCTCGGAGAAAGAAATACCCTGATGATAGTAATGAAAGACGAATACATACATTCAGATATACACACGCACGCACACGTCACCAGTAGAGGATGCCCGAAGAATTGGGGCTTGGACAAGAAACAGTGAAGTAAGTGAGTAAGTAAGCAAGTAAGTAAATGTCAAGTGTCAAAGCACCTTCCTATCATCATCATCAAGAAGGAGGAGGGTAATTAATGTATGTCATGGTGACTAAGACTGGCAAGCGGGCCGCGCCGTACATCGAGTCTAGTCTAATCTAATCTAATCTAATCTAGACTGATGTGATTGGCCAGAGAGTATCAAGATTCCTCAATTCAATTCAATTCAATCACTCTCCTACTTACTTACTTACTTTCTTCATCACAGCAATTGATAGCAGCAGCAGAAACAAGGAAGAAGAAGAAAATAATAATAAAAAGAGTGAAAAAAAGACGTTGATAAGGATAATAATTCCAAAAGTCTAATTGTTGCTGGTGTCGCTGCGGTACCAAAAGCCAAAGTCAGTTTTTGTAGTTTGTTAAACTCCACTCTAAGCAAAAAAAACAATCAATCAATTAATCAATCAATCCATTATATAACCAGCCAGCCATCCACGTCTAGTTCTAAATTCAAATCCAGCGTGAGTCTATAATTTCAATACCTCGTCCTGTGGGATGGGCGGTCGAGGCTCTGCATCATGGCGAGACGGGCGGGGTTGATGTTGTTGTTCTCCTCGGCGGGAGGCTCCTTCTCCTTCTCCTCCTCCTTGGGGTCGTTCTTCTTGGCCTTTGCGTCCTTCTTCTCCTTGCGCTCCGTCTGCTTGAGCTCGAGCTCGGCGCGCTTCTCGCGGTCGCGTGCGCGCTCATCGTGCAGCTTGTCGTTTTTGGCGGCGATTTTGGTCTTGCGGGCGTCACTGTTGCCACCACCACCAGCGCTAAAGGGGATTGTGTTAGCAAAGTTTGGTTCTGGGTATGACAAGGGACTTACCTGAGCTCGACGTTGATCTTGCGACCTTCCTTCTTCTTGCCGTCGGGGAAGACGGAGTGGTGGTACTTCTTCAGGCACGTCTCCATGCGGTCGAAGCGGTCAAACTCGATGAAGCAGGTACCCATGAATTTGTTGGTGCCCTTGTATGTGCGCAGACGGATCTCGGTGGGCTTGATCTTGGCAAAGTGCTCCTCGATGGACTCTTTGGTTGCGGTGTAGGGGAGGTTGCCTGAGTGTGTTAGAAGAAGTGACGGATAGGTGAAGACAGCGTTGAAAACATACCGACAAAGACAATGAAGCGACCCTTCTTTGCAGAGGCAGTCTCGTCTCCCTCAGCTTCAGCATCGTCGTCCTTTTCCTCTGATGCATCCTCGCCGTTGGTCTCTGCGACGGCCTCTACGGCAGCTTCTCCGTTGGTCTCAATCTCGGTCTCGGCCGACTTGTTGCTCTTCTTGTCCTTCTTATCCTTCTTCTCCTTCTTGTCTTTCTTGTCTTTCTTGTCCTTCTTCTCCTTCTTCTCGGGCTTGGACTCGGTGTCTACCTCGTCTGTGGTGATTTCCATGGCCTCGGTCTGCTCCTCAAGGTCGACAACAGCAGCATCCTTTGACTTTTTGGACTTCTTTTCCTTCTTCTCTTTCTTATCCTTCTTGTCCTTTTTCGAGGACGAGTCCTCGGCTACGACAGTGGCGTCGGTCATTGGCACGTCGTCAGACGAGTCTTTTACAGGGCTGTCAGCGTCGTCCTTTTTGGACTTTTTGTCCTTCTTTTCCTTTTTCTCTTTTTTGTCCTTTTTCTCTTTCTTCTCCTCGTTGTCTTCAACGACAATCTCGTCGTCGTCGGACTTTTTGTCCTTCTTGTCCTTCTTGTCCTTTTTGTCCTTCTTCTCCTTCTTGTCCTTCTTGTCCTTCTTCTCCTTCTTCACCTTCGTCTCGTCGACGTCGGGCGCATCAGAGGCAGGCGCATCGTCGACGACAGCAGCAGCCTTCTTGGACTTTTTGGACTTTTGCGGGACGTCGTCGGCCTCCTTCTCCTGCCTCTTGCGCTTCTTCTGCTCGTCCTTGAGCTCCGACTTGGACATGTTGTTTGTATTGGAGAGGCGTGGAGTGCAGTGGTGTTGGAGCGAGAATAGTGGAGGAGCGCTGGGAATGCGACTGGGGAACTCTAACTTTTTTTCGCCGATCGTCGACGCGCATGGGCCTTGGCGCGTCGTCCCACATGCACACCTGGACAAGCAAATGCCATGTGCGTGTGAGCACGACCAGAATTGTGCATCCACACCAAGGTACATGCCCTACATTTGCACATGCGCGCACAGGAATAAACACACACACATGTAATTGCGAGACTATAACCGACAATGCGCCCGCCCGCCCCCCGCATCCGCCTGCCATGCCCGCGCCAGTTCTCGCACAAGCACCCCCGCCAGCTGCTCGTCTCGCAGCACAGCTCGCCGCGCCCACAGCTGCCCTTCCTCTACCCCCCAGGCGCGCACCTGCCACACGGCCAGATCTTGCGTCTGTTCTCCATCAGCGCCAACCACAAGAAGTTCCTCAAGGAGACGGCCCGCCTGAGCGTGCGCTACTCGATCCTCATCTTCCTCGTCACCTCGTGCTTCAGCATCGCCAGCCTGGGCATCCTGAGCGAGCAGCAGGAGCGCGCCTTCCCGTCGCCGCACGAATGGAGCCTGCTCACCCGCTTCCGTTTCCGCCGCGGCCGCTGGTGGCAGGTGCCCGAGAACAATGAGGACGAGGGCTTCCCCAACTGGGCCCGTGTCTACTCGGAGTTGCAGTACGCCCTCGGCCGCCTCGAGCACCCCGGCAAGGACGGCGCCGGGCTGGCTGAGCAGGATGAGGGCGGCCTGCTCGTCCCCGGCGTGGGCAGTGCCGGCTTCGACGTGTCGGCCAAGAGCGACGAGTGGCGGCAGGGCTACCACGAGGTGCTGATGGGCATGGCCGCCGCCGCCGAGCGTCTCGAGGGCTGGGTCACGGACCGGTGGAGGAGGAACGTGTGGGCCCCCGAGTTTGTCGCCTCGCCCTCGAACCCGCGCCCCAAGGCCGTGCTGCCCGGCATGCCCGAGCTGCCCGACGAGGAGCACCGCGTCGCCGCCGCCGCTGCCCCCGAGACCTTCTACATGAAGATCATCACCACAAACGGCTTCACCACCCGCCAGCGCCTCGCCGCCGCCCTGGGCTACGCCGACTGGCTCAGCTTCAAGAAGCTGCCCGACTCGGCAGAGGAAATGTACCGCTGGGCCCTCGACATTGCCATCTCCGGCCTCTCCACCCCAGACCCCACCGCCGTCCTCGACCCCGCGACTGCCATTCTCTCCGCGACTGCCCCGCCCCTCTCCACCACCCCAAACATTGTCTACGCCGCCACCAACCTGGCCACCTTCCTCGCCAGCCAAGGCCGCCTCACCGCTGCCCTCCCCATCTTCATCTCCCTCCTGCGCGCCCGCACCACCGCCCCTCCTGCGCCATCCACCTACACCCCCTCACAACAGGACTCGTCCCTGACCGGCACCCTCCTCAGCCTCCTCCAAGAGCCAGACTACCCGCCTGTCGCCTCCTCTGGCGACGAGCCCCTCCTGCGCCACCCCACCGACCGCTGCGAAGAATCCGCCCTCAAGAACTACATTGGCGAAATCCTCTTCGCCACCGCCTCGTCCCCCGCCCAGCGCCAACAGGGCCTCTCATGGGTCCGCGATGCCGTCTCCACATCCAAACTCGCCCAATCGGCAGACGAGATACGCGCCGACGACGCCCTGCGCAAAAAGTGCGAGCAGTGCGAGGAAGTCGGCCTCGAGGCCTGGGGCAAGATGATGACCTATCTCGCTGCCGAGGCACGCGAGGAGAGAGACAAAGTGAAGACTAGTGCATGGTGGAAGAATAGCCTACTCGGAAAGATCTGGCGAGGAAAGGGGATCGAGACATTGGAAGAAGACGTTGAGCGCTTTGAAGAGGAAGAAGAGGGCGTCACATTGCGATTGAACAAACTGAGGGGGAAGATGCTGAGAGAAGAGTATGCTGAATTGGATCGCAAGTATGCCAGAACCTTTGTATTTTGAGAAGTAGAAGAAGGAGAAGAAGAAGATATCCAAAACCGAAAAAGGAAGAATGGATGAATGGACAAGTAGATACACGAGAAATTTAGAATTGAAAAAAAAACATTCAAAATCAAGAAAGAGATTATTCCTACTCTTGGTGACTGTGTAATAATAAGGAGAAGAAGAGGAGAAGAGGAGAAGAGGAGAAGAGGAGAAGAGGAGAAGAGGAGAAGAGGAGTTGATTCTCCCAAAAAAAATAAAAAAATAAAAAAGAGTGTAGTGATTCCTTTCCTTTCCTCCTTCCTTCCTCCTTCCTCTCTAGCCAGTTGGTTAGTCACTCACTCACTCACTCACTCACTACCCATGCCCCTGTGCTACGTCGCCATCACCCACACCCACACCCCCACGATCCAGCCGTGTCTCCTCCCCATTGCTATGCCTTCTCTCCTTGTCTTCTACAACAACACCACCATCTTCACTTCCAGGCGTCCCCCTCCCCCCCTCCACAACCGGCGCCTCCACAACCAGCAACCCTTCTCCACTCTCCACCCCCTCACGCACATCATACCCATTTCCATTTCCATTCCCGTTCCCATTCCCATTCCCATTCCCATACGCATATCCATGCTCGCCCCCAAAAAGATTCACACTCTGCTGCCGCTGTTTTCGCCTCGGCAGCGGCGGGGGCGCCATCCCCTCGGAACTAGCCGCAGACGACTTTCTCCTCCTCATGCTGTCCTGTCTTGTGCCGTCCTGTGACAAAGGGGGCATCAAGTTCATTTCTTGCCCCTCGGGGTATGCCATGGACGGCGACGACAATGGCGGAGCCAGTGTGTCGGCCACGGGCTTGCGCTTGGCGAGGTTGGCAAATGTGGATGCTTTGGGAATCGGCACGCCCCATGTTGGCCGCTTGCCGGGAGGGAGAGGAAGGGGCGTCCCCGGTGGAGGGAGCGGTTGGCCTCGGCCCATGGGGACCGTGTGCGATTTGGAAATGTTGGCTTGAGATGTGGGCGTCTCGGCTGCCGTGCTCTCACCATTGTCTAGGCTTGTGCTTCCAGCGGCTGGCGCAAGTTTATTGTCAATGTGGTGTGCCGCCCGCGCCGCTTGTGCGTTTTGCTTCGCGTTGAGCCAGTTGCGCGCTGCTGTCGTCGCTACGTTGAACGACTGGTTGAGTGTGGTGCGCTTGTTCACGTTTGCACTCGCTGCTGCCGCTGCTGCTGCTGCAACTTGCTCCTCGGACAGATCTAGCTTCGAGTTGGATCGTGTGTGGCGTGTCCCGGTACTCGAAGGGCCAGAAGAATCTATAGTATCTGTTGAAATAGATGGCACTGACACATCCTCCACAGATGTACTCGGAGATTCTGCCACGTTCTCCGTCACTGCAGAACGCATCGAGGATCTGCTGGGCGATACCGGCGGCATGGATCTGGTACTTGTCGGCGTCACGCTATTGCGGTCGTTTACAATCTCAGCTGATGCGTTTGCCGAATCCACGTGAACTGATGAGCTCGATCGCGTTGCTCGAGGTCTCGCAGCTGGTGACTTGTAGTCGGTAGACGAGGAAACCCCAACGCCCAGTTCCTCAGATTCGATGCTAGATGGAATGGATAAAGTGAAGCTATCTGCATCTGACTTGTCCTCATGTTTCCCGGATTCCGTCGTTGCGGCCTCCAGTACTGAAGCGTCTTCTGGAATTTCATGCTTTTCTTCCTCCTTGCCCCTGCTGTCTTCCCAGATTCCGCCCCGGAAAAGTTGTGCAATCGTATCCGTAAATGGCGTGTCGTCCCAGTTTGGCAGCACCAATGTCTCGTTGACAACCTCTCGAATCCGACTTTCCATAGCCCGAAGTATAACGCCATATGTAATCTGTCGTGAACTGACAATCGGCTCGAGCGAAAGCTCCATCCGTGGCGGTGTTTCGAACGTCATCCAAAGCCTATTACTCGGAGGTGGCTTGATTCTAAGCAGAATATGCCCTTCTAGTCTCTTCAAAATCCCCGCAAGGATAATCGTCACCTCTCGAGCTTTAAATCGAGAGCCCAAATCTATACGCGCAATAGCACAAATCTCGATTCGGAAGTTGCCCTTGTAGCTGATGTCGGCTTCAACAACCAAGTCGCCGTCGACGGTAAGTTCTTTGAGCTTTGGGTTGGTGATAAATGGTGGTAACGTGCCCATATCTATTTTTTGTAACTGAATACTGGTAATGAGGGCAGGCTTCGGTACACGAGCAATCTTCTTGGTGATTTTCGTGGCAATGTACTCCTTGATCTGCTCCGTTTTGTAGAGAGCGAGGAAAACCCTGCCAATTAGAGCATTTATCCATCGCGTATGCAAGTTTTCTTCCGAGGCATGAAGTTGCTGCACTAGCTTTACCAGGTCTGGAGTTTCAAACTTGAGAGGAACGGGTAGTGCGTTGGAGATGGTACTATCCTGATGATGCTCTTGTGCTTGTAGCATGGCGTGGTAGAAGTCTTCCTTTTCTGAACAGTTGTCGGAAAAGAGGTAGAATGACTTGGCCTCCGCGGTCACGTCGTTGCCGAGCTTTTGGGTCAATCGAATGCCTGCACCAGTCAGTATGACAGAGACAAGCAGGGATCATGGTGGGATGTATACAATTTCGTTTGATCCAAAGCTCGCCCTCAGGAATACGCTGTCCACCAGAATATAGATCTACCGTGTAATGTGTGAGGGATATGACATGACGAACCTCGAGCTGGTCTTCATTGTCGTATAGCATGAGATGCCCAAGCCTAACCTGCGATTAGCCTCACCACAACCTCGACAAACCGAGAGAGAGCAATTTACCTCAGAACAACGTAAAACACGTTCCTGGCCTTCTTGCTCTTCGTGTTCGAAGCTTCAATAGTGGGGCTCGTAGTCTTGTTCCGGTCGAATATGCTTCTGTACATGGATTGATACACGCTGGGGCTTTCCATAGAAACTACAGCCCCCGCAGGCGTCGTGCGATCCGGAGGCTTACCGTTTGTACCGCCAGGGACGTACTCGCGGCAGACGGCAAAGTAGCCCGCAAAGACATCGGGCACATGTGTCGTCCTCTTCAACTTCTCCAGTATCTCACTGTCCAAACCAGTCCCCAAGTGATTGCTATCTTCATTGTCCTCTTTTGTTGACCCACTAGACTTCCTGCGTCGCTCTGCCGACTCGTTGGCGTCGGTCGTCCGAAGCGCGTCGAGTTGCGCCTTGTCGACTGGCGTTGTGGCCCAGAACCAGACAAATGCCCCCACCGCCGGCAACAGTGTCAGTCCTCCTATAATATAGCCCCACACAAAGATCTTGAACAGGGTTCCATAGCTCCAATCCCCAGTTCCACTCATTGTGCCTACTCGCCTAGGCTATTCTCTCTATCATTGTTCGTTTCCGAGTTACGTATCCCTCAGCAATCCACAGAAACGAGTGCAGTCGGGGGAGGGATTTAGAGCAAGGGGCCACGGTAGAGTGGGAGTGGCTCTCTATTTGTTGCAGTGGGTAGGGTAGCGATGCAGCGAAAGACGGGGAACGTTAAAGGCCAGGGTGTCCGTGTTTAAAGACGAATACGGTGGAATGTACGGGGGCTGCACGGAGGTTCCAACAGTAAGAAACAGAAGAGAAGAAGGGTTTTGGAATAGCGGAGTACAAGTTGCAGTGAAGCGTCAGGTAAGACGCGTTTGGAGCTACGGTGGGGAGCGGAGCTGTCGTCGGAGATACCACGTGTGGAGTGCTCATGACATCAAGGTCGGAGCGATCGTGTCACACCGCGTTTTGGCTTCAAGTCGACAACAACGAACTGCTTTTGGTCTTATGCTCTGCTAAGCCAACATGATCAATTTGCCAAAGAAAAGCATCGTGTCCTAATCTTAGGAATACATGTAGACGCTCATCTCCTCCATTTCCTTATACGACCATGCATTCGCCAAATGAGCGAATACGCTAACACATCCAGCCGCCAGTATCCGTGTTCCATCCATCTACCATCATGATTTAGGAAAGCGCTTGTTCTGGCCTCATTGTGCTGCTGTAATTTTTTGGTTGAAGAGACAGGTGAGGTATGAAGAGAGCGGAAAATCTGGCGCGTACGAAGCTTTTGAAGACTGCTTTGCGGCTCCTAGGTCAAGATTTCTAATTTTGGGAGAGAGGCATGTCACATTAGCAAGAGAAGGACACATCAGGCGACTGCCATGACTCTACTGGGGACGTCGTTTTGCAGAATGAGGGACTCAATCCTCATGTGGCAAAAAAGGACGCATGCTCCCAGGAAGGACACAGAGCCTCCAAATTAGTGAGGCTCAAAATCACCGCGAACGGACCCAGAAGTTCGTCTGACAGGCTTTCGCCACTGGCCGATAGCGTCACGAGGAGTTCAGAAGAACACATCCTACAATAGACACATTGTCTATTCCTCATTTCGCTCACCGGGGCGAAGCACTGTGCTCAACGAACCCAGAATATGGTTCAGGCAGTGAGTTCGACGAGCCGCATGATTGAGCAGTTTCGTCACCCACCCTCACACAGTCGGTTCAGGCAAACTTTCTCGGCGGTTAGACAAGCAAATTGTGCGAACGTTATTAAAAAAGGGCGCGACGCAGCAGGCACCACTCCCAGCACCCTTCTCTGTGGGTCAGGTACCCTCAAAAGTGCGTTTTGGCCCCCCAATGTCCATTGCCGCCTTGCGAGCGACAGGGACCTTCAGCTAGCTCGGTACCCTCCATCATGCACACCGACGGCTCGTCACGAGCATGTGCGTCACCAGCACCAGGGGAAGACTCGCGCCTCAGTAAATCGTCAGGCAGCCAACTTGTCTCATGCGGTGAGATGGTTCACGCACGGGAGTGGCTGTGGCCAATCAGCGTGCGATCGCGCGGCCACAGCCACCTCGTGGCGCACTTGGGAGTTCATGCGCACGGGGCGATGCTGGAGGAGCAGTCATAGTCATGATGTGATGTAATGGGGTTTGAATTCTAGGCAAGTGAGACAGTTGTTGGTTTTTATGTGTGCGTGTTTGGGCTGTGTCTGCTGTTGGTGGTCAGGAAGGTATAAGTACTGCGAGACATCTCCTAGTTACTGACACCACAGAAAGCATCCCCAAACAACCATCAGATCCAAGCACTTCCCACTATTCAAACTCCATATCAACTACAGAACTATCAACCAAGTCATAGCAACGATGACTTACCTCCACTACACCCACACCCACTCCCGTGGGCGCTCTCGCTCCCGTGAGCGCACTCCTCTCACTCCCCTCCGCAACCCCTACGAGACCCAAGACACTTCCCCTCGCCTCCTTGTCCGCCACTCCTCCAAGCACAAACTCTCAGAAGACTCCGATGACGGCTACGACGACTACCCCTATCCTCCAAACCACAAGCCCTCCAAGCCCTCTCGCGCCCTGACTGTCCGCGACCAACCCTCCCAACTCGAGCGCTACAACATCTGGTCCGACGACTCGCGACGAAACCAAGACCGCCACACATCTCTGCACTACCATCACAACCACAACCACAACCACAACCACACGGACGGAGCCAACTACACCGAGGAAGAAGAGCGAGACTTCCACCTCAGAGTCCACGCAAAGTATTCTCGCACACGCTCCCCTTCCCCTCCTCGTCACCCACGCGTCTGGTCCGGTGCCCTGTTTCGGCGACACGACAAGTTTGTCGACGAGGCGTTTGAAACACGTGAGCGCACTAGGTCTCCCTCGCAGCGCAGGGTGTCCTTCTGGGACGATGAAAAGGACGACGAGGGCAACGACGAGGAGAAGTGGACAAAGTACCATCGCGTGAAGAGGACGCACACTGAGGAGTGGAGGCCACTTACTGGATGGAGGAGGGGTTGAAGGGTGACGATGAGCAGGATTTCTTTTCTCATTTCTAGGCGTTGTGGCGTTGCGACGGTGACATTTTTTTTGTTATTTTATGACTAGATCATTCTTGAGAGTTGGGCGACTGCTGGAATTCTCATTTTGATACTGTTATAGACGGGGACTTTTGGCGTCTTGCTTTGTTCGAGGGGGGAGATGAGTAAATTGCAAGATACCCGGGGGAAAGGGAGACGTTTCAATTAATTACATAAAGAATGCAAATAGCCATGATATGATGTTCAGTTGAATGGGCAAATTACAAGAATGCAAACTGTGCACCGTCAAATATAACAATGATTTATTAGCCATATGCTCCTGCCATGATCGACTAGCAGCCGTCCAACCCAAACCCCCCTCGCGTCTCGTTGAACTCTGGAGGGGGTTCCATCACACTATCAATACAATTAAACAAATCTGTCCGTTCTTCCTGCCTGCCCTCGCTGTCAAATCCTCCTATATTGCCTTCCCAGACTAGCGTCGTATCATTGCATACAATGTACATGCTTCTACACCACAACTTGCGAACAATAAGTTAATGAAGAGTAAAAAGGCCCCAGAGTCGTCAAGGGAAATACCGATCCGTGCATGTGCTGAGTTTCATCGACCCATCATCAGAATCTTCATTGCGTCACGCAACAGAACTACTCGTATTGAACGTCCATTGCCACTAACTGTGGAAGTTCTGCGGTTGTTGCGGTTGTCCTGGCCGCGGAAAGACGCTCGTTGTTGGGACATGATCAAGACTCATTCCACCCAATGTCCCTTGGCCCGTGCTTTGCCAGCCCTGGCCTGTTTGCTGGTTTACAAACGCGCTTTGACGGAAGGGATTCGTGCTTCCGGTAGCATTTACTGTAAGACCGCCCTGTGCAAACGGCAATGTTTGAGGAGACGGTTGTCTTGCAAACGGATTCGTTCCAGTAGGCGTGGGCTGCAGCGGCTGCAGTGGCTGTTGCTGTTGTTCAGGTATTGGCGCAAAGGGCGACGACTGTGCGGGAGATAAGGAGTATGGTGATGAGCCAGGTAGCGGCTGGGCTTGCTGCTGGAAACCCGTGTTGTGCTTTGCAAAGGGGTTTGTCGATGAGCGATTCAGTGAACTTGCGCCCGTTGGATTGTTGAGAAGATTCGGTTCGACTGCGCCAGTCATGTTCGGCAGCATAGACTGACGGAACGGATTTGTGGATGTTTGTTGCGGTTGCAACGGCTCTGCAATAGTGGGAATCAGCATTTGCTGTTGTTGCGGCTGCTGCAAGAAGTCTGGGATACCACTCTGAGGTATCGACCCCAGAGTGTTTTGTGGACTAAACGTTTGCGGTGTGTATCCACCAAATCCAGCACCTGTGAACTGAGGTTGTAGCTGTGGTACTTGCGGTTGTAGCTGCATCTGTTGTTGCATCTGGAACGGGTTTGTGTTCTGTCCATTTTGCGGCATAAGAGGCTGCTGCTGTACAAACCCGAGATTTCCTGTTTGCTGCGGCATTTGGAAACCTTGTTGCTGGAAGTCTGTTTGTGGGAAACCCGTCTGTTGTGGATACTGTTGTAGTGGTGCCTGGGTATCCATGGTCTGCTGATTGTCGCCAATGGCCGCGAACAAGTCGATCAGCGGTGCACTTGTGTTTGCAACTGGTTTTGGGGGGGCTGCGGAAGGTTGACTTGTGAAGTTGTCGGATGTTGTAGGCTTTGGATCCTGGATTTTTGTGTTCCCATTTGCAACCTTGCCACCATTCTTCTTGGCCTCCTTTTCAGCCAGATATTGTCGTCGATTGACCTCGAAGTCCTTGTCGTTTAGATATTCCTCTAGAGAGGCGGCTAGGCTTGTTGGCGCATGTTTAATTTTGGGAATTTCCAGCCTGGTTGAATGCTCATGCGACCTCGCCAGGCTCAGATATTGCACGACTGCCTCGGTTTGCCTCACGAAAGTACGATAGATGGCGAGGGAGCGCGTTGCGTCCGGTCTTGATAGCTCGAAGTAATGCTCTGCGCCATCAGTATTCGAACACATCTATCGAGGAGCAGACAGCTCACCTAAAATGTTGATGGTGCCTTCGTTCATAACATGAAAGAGCACCAACAAGTCCATAGTGAGCAGTCGAAAAGAAGTCATTGTTATTTCGTTCTCCGGCTCGTCGTCAAATGGCTGCTCAGGTCAGATTATTCCACATGGTGGTATGCGCGCAACACTGGCGTACCTGGCATTTCAGCAAATACCTGATCTGCTCTTGAACGCTCTCTGCCTCCCGAAGCAGGCCCTTGTCGATGCTCAGCCGCTTAAGCCGGCCTTCGCCGCCGCGGACATAGTCTACTCTTGTTGAGCCATATTCGATTGCGCGTCGTAGCAGATATTCCGAGTATGTTCGTATGTTGTGGCCCTGGGTTTGTACTGTTTGCGCGCATTGTCAGTGATTGATCAAAAAACATGCGCATTCTTGTGGCCACTGAGGTTTCTTGTGATTGGACCAAGCGAGCATACGTAGTCATTTGCTGCTTTTGTTGGGTAGCTGCTTTAAGGGTCATCTCGGACTAGGCTAGCTTCACGGGACAAAAGAAATGGGATCCTTCGTATTGCCAGATGTCCACAAGCAGTGCAACCAGCGTGCATCCCCCTTAGAGAGGTAAATTGGGTTCAAATGTACATACCCTCAGTAAAAGAATTGATGGCTAGTTTGCGTTGTGGGTTTTGCGCCAGATACTTGAGCGTGACTTCTGGCTCGCCCTCTCTTATCATGAGATGGATGATGATCAAGCTCTTGTATACGATGGTCCACGTGGAGTCGCGTAAGCGGTTCGTTAGGGCTCGAAAGATTTCGGCGACACCCGCTTCGCCCGCGTGTGTCGCGACCAGAATATGCTCGACATACTTTGATTTTGGGGCAGCAAGCTGTAGGGCCAAGTCAGCGCGTTGTAGTCAACGGTCCTCCTGGCTAGTGTGGCGCATAGCGTATGGTGGAGGGTTAAGTAGGCGAATAGAGACCTTGATCTTGGTGCCGCCCTTCACGCTCTTCTCGAACGAGCTCGCCATGAGTCTGGGAACGTGTTGTTGCTGCCCGAGCTGCCGTCCGGCCCGGTTGCTTGCGATGGATGCGTGCTGCCTCGGTGGTCAGGTTCGCGAGTGGTGACTGCGGCGATCCGCTGTGTCTATCGTAGCATTACGGCCGGGAGGAGGGACAATGGTGAAAGGCTGGTTTATTTATAAATGAAGCTGCCGGCTACTGGGAGAGGTGAGATGTTGATTAGCATGGGCCGGAGTGGAGCACTGGAGATGAATGCACGTCTCGCCGGCTGGCGCAGTGCCTTAGCTCCATCCACGTCATGCGCGGGAAGGGAAGCTTGAGCTCAGGGTCCGCCCCTCCAAACAAAATCTACGAAACAACCAACCGTCCAAACACGACCCACCCCGCCACCATGACCGACTCACCTCCGCCCGAGGAGCGCAAGAAGCTTGATGCTGAGGCCAAGGCCAAGGAGGACGCTGAACAGGCTGCGCTGCCCTACAAGTGGGACCAGACCATCAAGGACCTCGACATCACCATCACCATCGATGCAAAGTACAAGGGCAAGGATCTGGATGTCAAGATCGCCAGAAACACGCTCAAGGTGGCCATCAAGGGCCAGGAGCCTTTCATAGATGTATGTATCACCGCGCCTGTTCCCAACAACATGCTCTGATGCGTGCTTGCACAGGGCGAGCTTCCCCATGCTATCCGCGTCGACGACTCCACCTGGACACTCACTTCTGTATCTGCCGGCAAGGAGATTGCAGTCCACCTCGATAAAGTCAACCAGATGGAGTGGTGGCCACACGTCATCACTTCCGCCCCCAAAATCGACATCAGCAAGATCCAGCCTGAGAACAGCAAGCTAGGTGACCTGGACGGCGAGACGCGTGGCATGGTTGAGAAGATGATGTTTGATCAGCGTCAGAAGGAGCAAGGCAAGCCGACGAGCGACGAGCAAAAGAAGCTGGATATTCTTGAGCAATTCAAGCAGCAACACCCAGAGATGGACTTCTCAAATGCGAAGATGGGATGAGCGATCATGGGAATACGGAGAAAATGTGTGGAGGGATTGAGAATGAGAAACGAGAACCATGAGTAATGAAGTCAGTTGTGGATACAAGAGTGCTGTCCGACTGCACCTGGGCCAATTTTGTAGAAAAAAAGAAGGACTCAATCATTAATGGCTGTTCTAGAGAATTGAAAGAGGAAGAGAAAGAGAAATTGAAAGCAATTACGGAAACTCAGAATTAACCGTCACCTTACACTTTCCCCAACAATGATAGTCTTACTCCAAGAGTAACTACTTTGCCTGTACTTTTTGTTTATATCAAACAATGCATCGCTTACTCATTTTCCTGACAAGAGTTGATGTTATGGCAACGTCGAAGGTTAAATCACCAGCCGCTCACTACAATTTGCATGGGGCAGACTTAGTAGTACATGTAACGTCGCTGAATATTACGATTCTTACCATAACTCAAACGAGTGTCAAGTTTTTTGGATTCACCATGGATAGTTGGGATCCAAGGGTAAGGTCGCACTTCTACCAGAGGGCATTTTTACTAACCCGCATCAAAAGAGATAGAGCCTAACGTTAGAACTGGATCTGGTAACCAAATATCATTTCATTATCGTCACTTAAGTTAAAGAACTTTTGTGAGGACATTCAAAGTGGACACCAAAACGAGTAAACGTGGTTGGTTGATAATAGGGAAGTACTCATTGAAAATGGATAGCAAGAGCGTGAGGGCTTTGCGAGATGAAAGTTGTGTGGGAAGCAGCAACGTTTTCGTATGGAAGGTACTTAGGGGTGTGCATCCCAAACCGCCACGGCAGCCTTTCAAAATCAGGCACCATCTCCTTCCAATCTTCCCCATTAACGTCGTCTGCCTTACAATGACTCACCATTGATCGCTTCTCATTGAATTTAAGTAGCATCATCAGTCGTTTCTCCGCAGTAGCAATGTCAGAACAAGAGCCAAGGGTCGGTGGCGTTTGCGAGACCCAACACAGTCGTGGGATTAAAAAAGGACAGAAAGAAGAGATAAAGCCAGAGCCAGAGAAGAGTCGTGGGAAATTTTAACAACCCATGGACAAAATCAGAGTGGTGCAGATAGCCATCATCATGATAAGCCTTAGACTCGTAGCAATTATCACCTTCATCATAATCTCTACGCAAACAGCCATGTAGTCATACCGGAAATCCTTGCGCCTCATCCCAAATTAGTAGTTTTCTATAAACACCTTGGCCATGTAATGCCGACATGACATTGTGGTCTATCTCTGAACTCTAGAACCGCATACACGACCTCGAGCAGTGTAAAGAATGCCCTGGTGACAAACGAGTGTTGTTTGATCAATGGATCTCCGTGTTACAACCCATTTATGAACAAGCTATCGCTGTTGCTAAACTAGAACAACTTTCCACGTTCAAAGACCTCAAATTCCTTCAGACGGCGATAAGAGCAGCAAAAGGGCACATAACCTGGCCAAGCAATAATAAGAGAAGGCCACTTGCACGCTCAGAAGTCAACGGTGTCATGGTAAACTAGGAGTTAGCCCTCGAACAGGGATTCGAAGGATGGCCAAATCACTACAATTCACCAATTTCGGAATTACTTAAAATTTTGAGTTCTCAGACTCCGAAAGAAGTTGAGAAGCAAAGGGCCCAGCTGGAAGATGATATGGATTGCATCGACAGAAGACTTAAATATCTCATTTTTGAGTGCAAAAAGATTGTCAAAAACCGAAGATTATGTGGAGTGGCCATCATCCATCGAGTAAGCAATATCATTAGCCATGTCAATGATACAATTGGGGATCAAGTTAGGAAGGCAACCAAGGTTTATGGTAAACATCTATCTTGCCAATATGTAACATTGTCTAATTTCTGCAGCTCAAATCAGTCGTGGGTCCCTACCGAGCCTTGATGACTACAGTTCTGAACAGCTACAGATGGGGTATGTTTAACTCCAGAAGCGGTCAGAAGAGCTGAGGGAAAGAATGATCTCGAACAAAGAACAGGAAAAGGTGGTAGAAATTTTGTAACCATGATGGGAACAGACTGTATAAAGGGAAAATAAGTACTCTTCCTAAGCTTTCTGTTGTAAAAGAAGCATAAAGTATCCTGATATAGTTCGGACTCAAATGTACTCAATTGTATCGTCATGCTGGAAGGCCTGTGATTACAATCAAGCTTCAGGACATTATTATATCTTGCGGAAACAACTTACCGATTAGGTCTTCGAAAACCGATTAAAAATTGACTTGCCAATTCTGAACAAGTGTGAATTGACATCGATAGATACAATACGAAGGATTATCTTGGCATCGTGTCTCTAGCCAACAGAAGCAAGCGGTTGCAGAAGCCGACCCGTAGGCATTGGCCCCGAACAACAACACGCTATTTACAGAGCGAAGGCTTGAAGCCTAAGGCCATGACAGCTATTTCCTTGAACCTTTGGTGCTTCAAATTGCGCTTTGTTAAATGTTCTCTCGCTACATCAAATGATATCTCCACCTGGGCTATTGACACTAATCGTCCTAGCGACCACTGCTACTGGCCATCCACGTAGGTATGTGTTCGAATTGCACCATCACGATAGCTAATTTGAAGCAGAATCAAACACCACTACCAAAAGTACCGGGCAAACTGTTCCTACCCCGGAATTGAATACAACAGATGTCGTTTTACTGAGCCCTGAGATCTGGGATGACCAGCCGTCGCATTTCATTTGTACAAAATCAGATTGTATAGCTCCCAACTTGTTACTTCTCCCCTCAGCAACAGGTTGGGAAACAGAAAATGGCCCAAGACTTGATCATCCTACGCCAACCAAGCGAACATCGCTTGCGGCAGTGACTCGACCTCCATCCGTGGTCAACATACAAACAAACATTGCATCGGCGGTGATAGAAAAAAGTACACATAGCACCCAGACTAATCAATTGAATATTCAAGATCATAGCAATAATCAAGGTGAAAAATCTGAGCAACAAAGCGCCGCTCTCCCTCAAACAAAGGCTGGTAGCTCCACACATTTTGCTAGCAGTACCAACTCAGAGGCTTTAAGTTCCTTGCAACGGACTGGTGGCCCTGTACCATCTTCCGGAGAGAAAGCAAGGGATGGGATATTGCCAAAAATTATCTTTCAGATTACCAATCCACAGGACTCATCATCCTCGACTCACCACTCATCTCCCGGAAATACTGAACTAGGTGGAGGAACGAGTTTCACACGATCTGACTACTCTTCTCTCGATCTCGGCACACCCAAAGGTACTACTAGAGTCTTGTCTCAGGCTACGCATGTAGAATATCACGTCTTAACACTTGGTTCCATCAGTGTAACGCTTACACCTGGCCTTTCAACTTTCCTCGGGACAGGTACAGAAGTAACCTTTTTGGCGATTTCGACCGATAATGTAAACAACACGTATATTACTGTTAGTTCTAGCTCAACAGCTGTTACAGCGACAATCACAGCTACACCAGTCACTGCATTCGTACCAAAAACTGGGTTCGATGCTAATATCACTAATGCTGCACGTCCTGGCGAACGAACGGCGTCAAGCGCTGTAAAAGCAGCCACTACCACCCTGAGCAGAGGTGCTGCTGTTGAAAGAGGGGATAAGTTGGGCTTGCGGTGGGGTACAGCGCTGGGAATTGTGTGTTTAGTGGGTGTCGCACTGTAGGAAAGAACAATATTTGATGAATATGTTGGATGCTTTAATGATTTTGTTTATGTCTCTAAATGCTACGCCACTTTTACAGGGGTTCCGCCAACTGGCTGACATGATCACGTTTCCCTTTGCGTATTCGTCGGGTTGTCAGTTACAACCTCGCTCCCTACATCTCACATGATTCTCGTACATGCCGTATTCGCTATTCTCTCAACGAATCTAGTACTGCCGGTGACGAAATTTCCCAGCTCACCTGTAATGATGGCAAGCTTGTTGCGTTCGAAACCCGTCCCTTGCCTGCGCGCATTGCTCGTTTTCAAAGCCAGCACCAGCTGCATAGGCGCAGCAAAGAATAACCAGCCCCCACACAATGTAGGCCTTCTTCCAATCATGTTTTCCGGTGAGATAGGCCACTGGAAAGGCCATATAAAACTGTTTATCTGATGGTGTTGGACAGATTGCCCAATAACGGACGGTTACGCGAAACCACCGAATCTATCCTGAATTTGATCACGGTTGCCGAGCTACATGCTGTATGCACCAATCTACTGACGCTATTTGGCACTAAAAAACCAGAAAGGTCTTCGTCGGAGATCCGGTCTCCGATGCTTTGTAGGTGATCAAGCTACGAATGCAAAGGCGGAAGCGGCAGCAAACCTCAAGAGAGATCAGCGTGAGGTACCGAGAGTACTTGATAATGATGCGGCTCTTCACAACACTAACAGTGCGCGAATGATTATAAGCAATCGCCAAGCAGTCATATAAAGTTGAAGGATATTTTCTTCAGTGTGAGCACCCGTTTGCTATGGCGCCAGACTTCGCGTTCTGTCATCTATCGCCGCTAATGTCGGCCCAAATGTCAGTCAGCCCGATCGCTTGAGTGATGATCAACACAATAACGTTTGGACAGCCGAGCAATGCTCGGAAAGTGCCTGCACTTTGCGTGTTGCACATATCTAGCGTATGTCATGTGGCTTTCCTTCGGTTCTCTCTTCGATCTTCAGGTCCAATATTCACTATCGCGGACAAACCCGAGTCCCCGGGGTATCACGATGAATCAACATCGAGATCGATACAGTGACACAAGCTGTCACGAATCGGATCTCTACTTAAGTTTGAATATACGAGATTCTGCCGCAGATGAACATGTGGGACAACTGTAAAAGGCTGAATGAGACAAAAGTAGAGCTGAGATGCTGATTTACCTCTGCGTAGCTAAAACAACATTCCTTTGAACTTCTGCCATGTACGTACAGTCTCTCAGCCCAACGCGCTCTTGAATGTAATGCGCACAATAGTTATCAGGCCAGAAATTAGCTCTTCGGATGATCGGCAATGATAACAAGTCTCAAAGGTGTGTCCGACTTCCTCAGCCAGAACCGCCGCGGAATCGCCAAGTGACGAAACAAAGTTGTTTGAGCAGCTTTGACAGGTATCCAGTTAGGGCAAATTAGATTTCGCGGGTTATATTTAACTTGTAACATGTATCCGCTAGTAAGTCATGGTCATGGTCATGGTATCCATCGATCTTGACCCTCACCGCTTACATTGTAAGTCCCCAAAAGGATTACTTTAGCACGATGTTTCGATGAGTGAGATAGGCGCTCGCACGATCAGCGTCAACGAGGCATGTGACAACTGTAAAAGATATGACGTTGCTGTCGCCAGACCAATCCTGAGAAGTAACAACATCTTGTTTCGGACTTTCCCCTCCGGCTCTCCTCACTAGGATTGTTTTAGTACGAATCGCAGCTATGGCTGCGGAGCGAGCGATCGGCTGTCTCAAGCTCCGCCCGGCGTGGCGCTTTAGCCTCTTCAAGGGTTAAAGAGGGTCCTGAGTTGTTCATTGGCTGCTCAACTCACTCTGTTTCAACGACAGTTGCCTACGGTATCAAATACTGGCCACGACTTGGACATCACATCATACTACCAAATGCCAATGTCGCATCATCCAAGACGAAAAGTCCAGGATACATTCTCTACGCCATGCCAATACCAAGCTCTATCCACTCTTAGCTGTACGATTCGCTTCAGTTGTACGAAGCATGGTCAGACACGCATACATGTTGTCATGTCATGTAGCATTTCGCTCTCTCCGCTTCGCTGAGCCCAGCGATCAGCGACCAAAACTTACGCGATAGGAAAACTCGTTTCCTTGGTACAACTCTGCAGCACCCCTTAGCGAGAATGACTCGATAGTAGGCCTACAAGCTGCAACAGGTGCAGCCACAGGGCGAGCAGACGCATTTCAGAAATACACTGCTTCGTGGTCTACTCGATTTAGAACCAAAAAATATCTTAATCAATAGAGCTTGTCCTGCACAATGCCGTTCGCTTGACATATGGCGAACTGATCGTCGAAGCTTATAGCTGACACTTATCCAAATTCTACTGACGTGAGGGCAGGTCGTGAACGGACTTCGGACGGGGGGGTAGAAACTTACACATCTGACGCGGGCTTTTCTTTTCTTTCCTTCAGCTCCGCTAACCCAGACACATGTATGGTTGTAAGACGTTAGTGAGACCCGTATGTGAGTGGATCCAATTGGGCTTGTGTATGTTGCCAAATACAGATCCTATGGTCCGCTTAACCGGATCTGACACGCAGCAGCCTGCGGGAGTGTGTGGATCGGTATTCGAAACCTATGTTTATATACAGAAGTTCTGACACAGGAATGGTACCGATTCAGGCATTCATTGTCCCATCTTCTATATGTAGCATATGACGCCCTTGTGCTCTTCTGATAGGAATCGACTCATATTTCGTATTCATATCCCTCACTAGGTGTTGTCTTCGGGCAGAGAGCTGTACAACGTCTCTCTCGTCAAGCATCTACTTGTCATGGCATCTCCTACCTTTATTCTTGGAGTTGTCTTGCTCAGTGCATACGTGCTTTATAAGTATCTGGAAACATCGCGTTGTGACAAAATCCCGGCTGGATTGAAAAAGTTACCAGGGCCAAAAGGTACGTCGTCTGCCCTTACTTAAAGAAAGCCTTTGAACGATTAAACTGACTTGAGGTAATCAGGCTATCCTATCATTGGCTCCGTACCTGATGTCCCTGAGAAGAACGGCTTCATCAAGTTTGCAGACTGGGGCAAGGAATACGGTCCTATCTACCAAGTCAATCTCGCAGGCTCCAACCACATCTGGATATCTTCTGATGAGGTTGCCAAGGACCTGTTGTCGAAGAAAGCCGCCATCTACTCTGATAGACCGCATATACCTGCCCTGATTGACGACAATCGCTCGAGTGCACAGTACCTTCCACTGTTGAGCAGGAACGATGGCTGGAATCGGCAGCGAAAGTTTGCGGGCGTCATAATGCGTGAATCAGAGAAAGTCCGCTTCCATCACTATCCCGAATTAGAAGCAAAACGGATGCTTGTTGAACTACTGGACGAACCGAAAAAGTATAATCATGCCTTAGAATCCTTCATTGCTCGAGTCACTAGTCGCCTAGCATGGGGTCACAGTGAAGCCAGTGATGAACTCAAGCAACGCGCACGCGAACTACTCATCGGCGTTTCACCTACTGGATCTATGGCCAATAAACTGCCCTTTTTAATGGCACTTCCTGCATGGCTCTCTCCTGCAAAATCATGGGAGCGTAGGCGTGCTAAGACTGAACGGACCTTCTTCCAGACCATGCAAGCCCAGGTCGAGAAGGACATCCAAGACAAAGAAGCGCCTCTCTCATGGATGAAGATATTTCTGGAGCACCGCAGCAAATGGGGCTTTGATTCTGACCTCGAGGGTGCTTATGCGGTTGGGATGCACGGTATTGCCGGTGCTTTGACGATCGCTGCTCCGATGCAGACATTTTGTCTTGCCATGAGACACTACCCACAATATCTGCCGATGTTACAAGAAGAGCTGGACCGTGTCTGTGGAGACCGTTTGCCTTGTCAAGAAGACCGTCCCAACCTACCCTTCCTCCGGGCTATCATTCGCGAGTGCATTCGCTGGCGCCCACCCGTCCCGACTGGTATCCCACACTTCCTCTCTGAAGATGATGAATACAATGGTTATCATATCCCCAAGGGTAGCGTTATTCACCCCTTAGAATGGTATGCAATCTCAACCCAGAAAATTACAACATTTTGGCTAACAGCAGGCTACAGGGCAATCGCGCGTGATCCTGAAATGTTCCCTGATCCCGAGGCCTTCAACCCTCTGCGTTGGTTGCAACCAGAATTCCCGACTTACCGCGAGCCACTCACTCAGTTCCCTACTATCATCAACTCGACGCAATTTGGTTACGGACGTAGACTGTGCCAAGGCCAGTCTGTAACAGATGAAGACTTGTTGGTTGGCATTGGATCCATTGCCTGGCTGTTCAATATCGAACCACCATCTGAGGATACTTGTATCCAACCGGCGAAATTGGAGCATGGTATCGGTATTAACGAGAAGGCCTCCATCTCCAGCGAGGAACTCAACACCGGTATCAAATCTAAAGACAACGTTATGGAAGAGTCTATCCTCGCTAAATATATCTACCCTGGAACCAGCACAGAGTTTGAGAAACAGAAGTCTGTAGAGCCTGCCTACAAACCCTTGGAATGGGGTGACCCTTCCCAAAAACCTGCCGACGCATCTTTGGACATGACAATCCTGCTCATCGCAAAGCCAATCCCATTCACCTTTGAGCTCAAGCCACGCGACAAAGAACGAGCTACCAGGATTAGGGATCTATTCAACAAGGGCGTCCAGCGCGGAGACTACACAGATAGTCGCCAGTACTGGGGCCTGAACCAAGGGCGGGATAAGCCGCTTGGCTGGAGCAAGGTGTGAGACATGTACGGCATGTCAACTGTTGCTGACCTACCTGCTGGTGATCAGCGACACTGCATTTGCTGTAGATCTAAGCCGCCGCGTCGCTGTGGGGACCCGGAGGTGCATCTAAAATCGCTGATGTGACAAGATGTTTTATCACAGACGGTGAAGCAGGATGATGGCAACATTTTTCTTATATTTCATGCATGGCCAAGGCGTTGGTTGCTAACTGTCATTTCTCCATATTAGAATGTCTCTTAAGCGGATCTTTCTCAACTACAGTCGTCCGATGTCGTACATTAATCGAGAATACCTATTAGTGGTTTTAATTCCTATACCAATTTGAAATTTGAAATTCTATCTTAATTTTGTCCGTGACATTCCAGACCATATCATTACCAGAGCCTCAACAGAAGCATAATTCTCTATCCCTCACCTTATCAAGGAACATATGCGTTCTGCGATAGAGATGTATTGGCCAAGTGCGGGTAGTGCTTGTAGAGATCTTGTTACATGTGATTGACAGGACTCAACAGCCCCGCTAAGAACATGCACTGTAGATCTGTCTGCACCGAGCCGTCATCGCACAGCTATCCATAGCGTATCACATCCATGAAAAAGGTGTTATGTTGGTCAATTTTACGCACGCACCGATGTACTCTTCCAGCTTATTCATTCATGTAGCCATGGCTGACGCCAAATGCAACTAAATGCCACACCTTATCAAGTATCATCTTTCGTCGTATCAGCATCATCATCAGTAACACAAACCAAGCCCAGATCAAGACACCAAGATTCCCTCAGCCCTATCAATCCACTCGTAGATCTCACCGCTTGGTCCGTGCTCACCTCCGAACCCCCGACTCTCCGACTCTCCGACATGTCTCACAATTCAATTCCCGTTGCATTCAAACCCGCCCAACCGTCATCGTCCACACCACATCACGCATACGCCAGCCCACAACCCCTCCTCCCCACGCCTCCAACATGCTCTCCCGAGCGCTTCTCCCCTCCATCCGCCAAGTGCTTATCTCCCGCCCCGCAGTAGCGCTCCCCACCCGATCGCTGCACACTCACACCACCGCCCTGCGCCCCACACTCTCGCGCCCCAGCATCACAAGTCTCGTCTCGCGCCTCAATGGCCTGGGGATACAGCCGCTAGCGCAGACCCCGTCTCGCGGGATGAAAGTGCGCAGTTCGGTCAAGAAGCTGTGCGATGGGTGTAAGAGCGTGAGGAGGAAGAAGGGCCGCTATGTGTACATTATTTGCAGCAAGAATCCAAAGCATAAGCAGAGGTGAGTCTTTTGGACTTTAGGATTTTTCAAGGTCAGAAGGCTGATGGGGCTGACTTTTTCTTTTTGCAGACAAGGATGAGTGGTTGCTTTTGAGGAGATGGGATGGAATTGTGTGCCTTGATGAAGAATTGCTGAGTCGCGAGACTGAGGGCTGAAAAATTGGTGGGAGGAAGAGAGGGAGTTGTATCATATGTATATATACCAATGGGTATACAGGGCGTTTGGACAAAGGCATACTACGGATAGGATCCAAGACCAGAAGCGTCACACGTTGAGCATTTGTGAGCTTTGAGAATAACACAACTCAGCTTTACCATAGTACTGACTTCCGATATTGATTGGTTATTGTGCTTCTCCAAGCTCTCAACATCTTCCGAGACTTTATTACAAGCACCATTAAAAATATCTCCTAATTTTTACCTCACACACTCCCACCACTCCGCCCGCCACCAATAAGCCCCGCCATCTCCAACAACTGTCTATCTGCATCAGTGTCCCCAGTCCCAAGGTTGATCCTCCGCCTTGCCTCTGCCTCGCGCTCCTGCCACGCCCACTCTTTTCTCTGTGCCTCCGCAACATCATCACCACCGCAACCCCACACTTCCAGTCTCTCAATCTCAAAACGATCCTGCCAGTTCATGCCTTTCCGACAGGGCAATTTGCTCGGGTGGAAGGAACCACCGCCCTCAGACAGGTGAGTAAAGATGCCAAACTCAAGCGCATCATCAAGATGCAACGACACAGGTCCAGGCCGGAAAATAGAGTGGGATTGTGTATGAGCTGATTGATGTGGAACTGGTGTGCCAAATCCTAGACCTGCCGGTTGAGTTGGAGATTTGTTGAAGTAGACATAATCGTGACTGAAGTCTGAAGCGGAGAAGACATCATGTGTTGGCGATAGTTGGAATAGCTTAGCAGCTGAATCACCAAAACAGGTTTTGCCGGTGTGCTTCCATTGTGCTGGTATGTATGCGCCGTATGTGAGTGTTTGATTTGGAGCGGTTTCAGTTATACTGTCTGGGAAGCGCTTTGGAGGGAGCATGTCTTGTAATGCTCGTTCTCGGGTACTCGATGGGGTGGAGGGAAGGAGACGACCCGATACCAGTAAGATGGTAGGTGCCCGCCAGTTGAAGCACTGCTTTTCGAAAGACCCCATGCTGAAGCCGTGCGTATTGCCGCTATACAAGGGACGCAGACGTCGGAAGAGGTTGCTGCCTTTAACAAAGAAAGATAACTGACTAAGGAGTGTCAAGTTGAGGATATCGCCTGGACTACGCAGGATAGGCTCTGGATCAGTTACTGGTTTTGGTGGAGCAATTACAGGATGTGTCTCCGCCGTAGGAGAGTCATCATTGGGTTTGCGTTTGGAGAGATCGAAGTCCTTTGCAAAAAGAAAATGTTCAAAGAGCGGGTTAAGCCCATCGAACAGGTAAGGCAGGCTTGCAGAGATGACAATGTTGAAGGTTCGATATGTAATACCAGGGTGCTTTTCAATCCCAAATGAAGACACGACTACATTCGCAGCCTCTCTTAGCTCTTCGATGCGGTCATCTGACAGTTCTGGAGCGAGTGCAGAAATGCTTTGTTGTGCATCTATTGGTGCAATCAGAAGCAGTAATTCGACGAGTTTGAGCAGATTGTCCGTTGGTATCATTGAGTGCTGGATATGTGACTGTTCGCCATGTCTGAAAGCTTCGAGAGCATCCATAGAATCCAGCGCTGCAAGCACCAACTCATCATCCTCCTCTTCCTCGTCGCCTTCATCCCCCTCGGGCGCATCAATCGCAAATCCGAGGTTGCTGTTCGATTCCTTCTCAATAGGCTTATCCTTGTCTTTTTCCTCCAGGCTTGATCTTATCCCGTTATCGTAAATGGCCATACTTCTATAGAGCTCCCTCAGCCACAACTCGCGGCCTCTCTTTTTAACCACCACCCCGTATCTCTCTGTAAGAATGGTCACAACCTTGAGGAGGGCTTCATGTGTGAGAATAGCTGGTGCTTGGCTCGCAAATGGAAACGCGCCCAAGTAGCTAGCGATATGGAACACGACCGAACCCACGCCCAGCGCGTCGGGGAGCTCGAGAAAGCGACATAGTGTAGTCTCGCTCCAGTACCGTACTCCAGATTCAGTATCGGCTAGAGAGCGGAAGACGGAGTTAAAACAGTAGAGTTCAAGGGGAGAGAAGCTCTTTTGCGCAAAGCGTTGTGCAATGGTGTGACTGAGTTGTTCTGGGAGATATCAGCAGTGAAGAATGTCTTAGACGATGTGTTGAAGGAACGCGGGATGTGCGCACCAAGATTCAACTGGGGATTCTCATGAGAGGTTCCCTGGCCCATCTTGGAGGGTCGGCTTAGATAGATCTACTATATTTGGTATGGAAGCTGTCGCGTCGTCGATGGTGCTGGAAGGCAGTGACGACATGGCTCACTATCGATAAGATACTCGCATCACCCCACTTTTTGTAGCGACTAGTCATGTTCACCTCAACTGTTTTCTCATAATTTGGATTCTAAATATGCAAAAAGAGACAGAATCCTGTCAATTTTTTTAGATATCTCAATTCTATGCACAGTCAGAATTATTCTCCATCAAAGACAAGCTTCACTGTCCAGATGTAAGACATTACGAGACAGATTCTAGTTCCTGGACAGAGGATTGGACCTTTCCACTATTGATTCTACACACGACATCATGTAGAAGAAGAGTTCCTCCAACATCTCGTTTTGAGCAAGAAGTGTCTATTGCCTTCTCGTCATCTCCTAAAGTACATTAAGGAACAAAGCCCGTTGACTCAAAAAACCCAAACCCTCCCCCATCAATCGTCAGATTCCAATTCAAAAGCTAGGAAGTACCCCAACCTCTACCTCCACGGCTATTCGAAAATAGTCCGCGACCTCTGTATTCTCCACGACCCCCTCGAGCTCCGCGACTCCTCCAACTGCCACGCCATGAAGATCCGCCACGACTTCCTTGCGATTCAGTATACTCAGGCTCGCTCAAAGTGCCTTCAGCTTGTCTAATGCCATTGAAAAGCCCTGTTCCTCCAAAAGAATGTTGACCACGACTCTGACCTCTGGAGACACTAGGGTCATTATGATTGCCACGGTTTTGAGACCTTGGCACTGTCTGGTATTGATCATTACCTGACGCGACAGATTGGGTCCTTTGTCCTTGGCCATGGCCGAAAAGGGGGGTGCTTCCAGGACGAGTGTGATTTACCCATTCAGTCCCTGTTGGATAACTTGAGTATTGCAGGCTTGGGAGTAATTGTTCAGTCCCTACACTGTAATTCGGGTATCCCAGACCTGGAGGTGGGTGTTGCCAAGGGACAAAGTGTGAAGATGCATTTGTATACATGGCAGTTGGTGGCGGTGGCGGCGGCGGTGGTAGTGGCATAGGCCTCATTGTCCCGGCGAAAAATTGTGGGTTACTTTGCTGCAGTGTAGGCGGTAGGTGCCACGGTCGCAGATCCCCAGGCTGCGAAATGCTTGAGTATGCAACTAGAGGATGTGAATCCGGAACTTTCGTATCTTCTGGGGGATCTACGCCAAACTTGACCAAAGCTGTTTGCAAGGGTAGGAGTAGTGATGATACATTGTACGCAGCCGACATTCCTTCAACCAAGTCTCCATAGGATTCTACACTGAAACCACCAAAATCTGGACGATAATCTGATCCACATAAATCTGGGGACTTGGCCCATTCTTTAACGGTGGCAAGAATTTTAAAGCAGTTTGTCTTAAAGTGATTCATAGATACTTCCCTCCATAGCTGAGGTGGATCGTCTAGCCAGTCCAGCATTGCGTGACGGACGGTAAACCCACGAATCTTCTGGTTGTATTGCTCCGAGTTATGATTTATACCGAGTCGATGGTAACCCGTTTCTCTGCCCGGCTCATTGAACCATGGCTCATCGCAGAAGATCATCGCTTGGATCGAAACTAGCACCTGCAGTAATGTACTTTGTCCAGGTTTCCATGGTTCTCCATCCCAGGTCCCCAAAAGAGACAGACAGATTTTGCCGTTTGCATACAGGTTCGGGTTTATGACCAATTTACCACCTCCTGTTCCTCTGAATTCCACCTTGGGTGGGCTTTTAGGATAATCTCCTGGACAGAAAATATCGAATTCAAACAGGCCATTCTCGTAAGGTGTTCCGTGAGGACCGGTAATTATAGCCTTCATAATATCAGGTCGATCTGAAGCATATCTGACAAAAATGCCTGGTGGTAGACTTGTTGACAATGTCGTGATTTCGGTAATCAACCTTTTGAACCGCCCAGCTGCGGAGTTCACTAGTTCACTCGCTTGCCTCCTATATGCATGTGTTGCGAAAATTAGTGCATCCGATACCTCGGTGATAGAGCTGGCACCTCTTGTGCTAGCCATAATCTTGGTACGCCCCGGGGAGCCAGCAGCAACAAGAGCTTGAGAGAGCTCTGAGACACGGCGACAAATCCATATCAGATTCTGGCCATCTTCAGTTTGAAAGTCTTTTTTTCTATCTTTACTAGCCCGTAGTACCAAAAATGATTGCTTGCTTAGATTAGTGATGCTCTTTGCGAGAGATTGTGTGTATTCTGTCGGAGTTGCAGGTCCACGAATGAATGTTGAAACAAGGAGATTAGACATATCTGGCCGTAAAGGCTGTTCGCTAAAGACAGTACGGCCAGCTGTTATATGATGAGAGCTGATTGTTGATACAAAATCTAAGAGTGTTTGATACAAGCCCTTTCGCTTGGTTGCGTCATCTAACGAGTCGTTACGCAAAAGCTCAGTACAATAATTCAAAATATTGCTCTGCAAAAGCATATCAGTGACTGTCGGGGCCGGCATACAGTCGAATTGAGTATTCCGCTCTAGAGAGGGGAGCAAATCTTTGAGCACGCCAAGTATTAATCTGTTGAAGTTGTCCTCAGCTCTTCGGGCGTTTCGAGCTTCAAGAATGCGATCTCGTACAGCTTGAGCCCGAGCTTCTCGGTCTCTCTCTATGAAATTATCATTTTCCACTTCAGCCATCTGGTGGAAAAGTTGGAAATGTTCGTCCTCTATGAAGTTTGCAACGCTACCAGGGTTTGACCAGAAGGCGTTATCGCTGCCATATCCCATCCCGCTAGGCATGCGGGTTGTATCATTACTTGTAGGGTGTAAGCTAGTAAAGTTTCTGCCACTTTCATGGTTCCTTTGTCCAGATTGTGATTTGGTAGTGCCTTTCAGCTTAACCGAGCAAAAGTTCTGATCAAACCCGCAGAGGAGAATAAAGATGAGGAACAATCGCCCACCACTGCAACACCAATGTACCTGCCTTCCGAGAAAACTGATCGATGAAGGCTCTGGGCTTGGGTGCTGATCACAAGCAACGCAGAAAGGCGCGAAACACATCTTACATTTGACACGAGATGAGAGTCCAGTATTTCCGCTCCTCCAGTCACTGAACATCATGCTGATATCCAATCCAGATTGGAAAACCTGCTCGCCGCAGTCAGGACACCTTTTTGCCTTCAGATCGCTTGTAAAATTGGCCAGGGTACTGAACAATTTTCCGGATATAGCGTCCGGCTGGAAGACAGCAGGTTCATCCCCTGACCCCTCTAACTCTTCATTGTATGTTGATGAATCTGGCTGTCGCTCTGACCTGGGAAGTAGCGTAGAATGATGTTGGTGTTCTGTGGGTTGCTCTGCTGTACGGGTTTCAGTTGGCGGGTGCGGTGGCTGTGCACGCGGTCTGTTCCAGCCATTATCCCGCAAATGCATGGAAAGATGCCAATCGAATTCTTCGAATTCAGATTCTGACATCATTGCTGTTGTAGTTGTCCCCTTTTGAGTTTCACTTATCTCTGCCGCCAGTTCGAGAGCGAGGATGTTGTCATCTTCTTCGCCGTCGATCATCGGTTCGGACATTCTGGCTGAGGGATGGTGTGGTGTGTGTGCGTTTCCCTACGCCTCGTTGGTAGATTCTAAAAAACGAATGTAGATTGACGAGGTGAAAGAAACAGCGCGTTTTGAGAGACAGAAAGACTACTTCCTGGTTGATGCAGGGTTTTTCTGAACGAAGCCCTTCACTTCTATGTGTACTGCGCACAGTATCTCGCAGGGCGAGATCACGAGGCACGATAAACGACTTCCGTTACGAGATAATACGGAAGGTTATTATGGGGTTTGATTTGTTCATTGGCTTGGTTGCCCCTTAAGCTGTACGAGTTGAAAGAATGAGTAAGAAATTTGACAGTGAATTCGAGAGGCAAAGACTTAGAAGAGGTCATGAATCGATTGGAAGTTACCTGGATACTCTATGAGATCGACTTGGAAGGTGGAGAGGTTAAAGTCACCATGTTGGGCAAACACTTCTTGAAGGGAAAGAAGGACCAATCAAAGTTGAACGCCACTGCGAAACTTAAAACTTTGTAGGAATCTCAGTAGTGAGCATTCTAAGTAGCTATAGGTTCTTTGGCCCTCCCAAAGGCCCTGAATTATGATGAATTACCAAAAGTCTATGGAGTTTTAGTGAGTTCAGTCCACGTTGTAGGCCCTAGGTGCAGTTGCCCGCGAACACGCGTATCAGCTCCTTGCACCAACGGTGACTTACCATCACCAAAAATTGAGGAACTAGCTGATCATTAATCTCTATTCAACGTCATATCCCTGATCTGAAATTTTCATGACCTCATTTACCCTTTAGTCATTAAGTCCAAATAAGACTCAAGCGGGATTGTATCCCTTGCTCCAATCCGTGCAAGCGAGATCTAATGTGTTCCTATCCACATTCCTACACGTCACCAAGTTCGAACCGTTGATCGTTCTGATATCCACGTTTTCGGCAAGGATGCCAGAACATGTGTGAGGACTGGAGCAGACGATGTGGCCTACAAGCGGCGAGAACACGCGATTTGAACGTCCGCGAATGTTGCGGAAAGTTATGTCGGTGATATTGAGTTTGGACTGTTTTCGAAAATTAGCCAAGCTAGACTTCTCTGAAAGCAAAACGGGGCGCTAGAATTTAAAAAAATCTCAACACATACAGGATGCTTGAAGCACTCTTCTTCATCATCTTGCCCGTAACATTGTGTTATTGTTAGGCCATAGTCGACGTTGTCCAGAAACATGCCATCGTAGGTTACGTTACGAACAAGGCCACGCCCGCCGCCGCCAACCAAACTATCCGACTTCTCGGAGTAGGAATCGGGCCATACTTTGATGCGCGCACCTTCAGAGGAGTTATACATGCTTATGTTGCGCACGAGGATGTTTTCTACATAATCTACGCGCGTAGGGTATTGTCCGAGACTACCAACGGAGATGCCATGCGTGCCGTTGCATTGTAGATTTTGTACGAGGATGTTTGTAGAGTTAGGTTTGAAAGATACACAGTCTACGAGAAGTTAGATTCAATCGTTAAAGAAGGTACTGACAGGGTTGAACAGCATACCGTCTCCGTTGGTGATAGTTGAGTTTTCAATCACAATACTATCAGACCGGTAGATATCCCACCCATCGGTATTCTTTTCAAAATTCTCGTTGTTGCTTGTCGAGAAAAGGTCCAGGCCTGAGTACACCACATGGGAGGAGTTGGCGATGATGTTGTGCCAGAAAGGTGAATCCCATAATTTTATGTCGCTCACACTTCCGCCTTTCAGTCCCACAATGGCGAACAATACTGGACGCTTGATCTTGCTATCTTTTGCGCGCCCATCGTACCATGCCTGGCCATTGCCATTGACCTCGCCGCCGCCGTAGACATTGATATCTTCTCCACCAAGCATGAAGAAAGAAGTGGAGTTTTGATATTGAAGGTCAAATGCATTCTTTTGCCAGTATGTTAAATTGTCTGTAAAAGAAAGACGTCCTTGGATATCTAGGTCAATTGCAGAGAGCCCGGTGAGGTTTAGCGCAGAAGCGATTGTGTATGTAAGATCCTGTCCAAAGAGGACATGGCCCCCGTGGTTGCATTCATGGATGGCTTGCAGGATATTTTCAGCGTCATCCGTTTTATGGTCGTTATAAGACGCGGCAACGCAGGTCCTATTGCGGGATGGAGATGCCTGGGCGTGGTGTGGGCGAGGACTTCGCAGTGTTTTGAGAAAAGTCTCTGTTACCGAAGCAGATGATACTACCGGGGACAAAAGTAGCAGAGCACCTAGAATTGAGGCTGTAGGTGCTAACATATTGAAATTGATAGTCTAGAAGTCTGGAAGCACAGTGTTTCTCCAGGTCCGGTGACCATCTCTTATACATAGCGCCCAGAAATTCATCCGCACAATAGCACAGTGATAGATCATGGTCTCTCCGTCCGTAGGATCCATTGTTATCACGATTTAAGTTCTATCATCGCGGGGTCGAACCAATAATTTGTGCCTGAGCTGATAGAGTATCCACATAATCCAAGACTTCTCGGTCTTCGGTGAAGATGTACGCAGTGGGGCAGGTTACCCCACGGGGTAATAGATCTTGTAGGGTTCAGATCTGGGCGGTGGGGTTCCAGATGGAGGCCAAAGCGTAGACCTCGTATTTGGAGGTCAAACAATCCATGAAGTAAGATCATCAACCCACTAGAACATGGGTGGTATGCTGCATGTGATATACAGTATCTTGTATACGCAATCATTTACGCACAACCGAGTCTCCGTGGCGACACTGTCGTTGATGTGAAGTTCGCTTCTCTTCGGTAATGGAGCAATGACATTCGGCCCTGTTCGAGAAACATTCCCGCTTGGGCTTACATATATTTTCCACCAATAACCCTGTATCCCATACCGTCCACGAAGTGCGTTCTTAAGCTTGGCGTTCCCGCTCAACATGAGAAGTCTTGTAGGTATAGGAGGCGGTGAGTCGCAATATGGCCCGGAAAATTAATGTCCTCCACATGTTGTGCAGCGTGGAATGATCAGCGTTGCGTCTCTGCATTGATGGTGATATAACAGCCGATTTCGTGCCTCAAAACTTTAGCTAGGTACTATATCTGTATTTGGCAACTTGCACTTTCTTGCCATTATCATTTGAAATCTTTTAGTTGAAGAATTGATTAAAGCAAAGTCTGGCTGATTATCTTCAAAACATCAAGGTAGGTCAAATGAACGTCATGTGCGAATATTATGATGTTCCGAGTTCGGAAGCGGAAATAAGAGCCGGCTCATCATTTAACCACTCACCATATTATCAAGCTCCAATACTTCACCCTCAGCTCTAGCAAGTAAGGACAATAATAATTCTGACACAAAATGACCTCTATATCGCCAATCAAGCTTGCTGTTTTGGACGACTACCATGGCATCGCAGCGCATCATTTCTCCCACATCGATAGCTCTAAAGTCGAGATAACAACCTTCAACGACACGCTGCCCTCCTACTCGCACCCTGATACCACAAATGCAGAAAGGAAAGCCCTTGTTGACCGTCTCAAGCCTTTTTCTGCTCTTTCCACAATGCGTGAGCGCACCGCCTTCCCAGGTGACCTTCTTCGGCAGCTCCCAAACCTTAAGGTCATCTTCGCGACGGGCACCAAGTTTGAGAGCTGGGATCTTGACACCATGAAGAGCCTAGGAATAAAAATCTGCGCAGCGCCAGGGAAGGGAAGAACGGATGGGAAGGGCAGACAGTCTCCTCGCTCATTGCCTGTCCAGAATGGCGGTGGACATCCTACGACACAGCATGTCTGGGCGCTTATACTGGCTTTGGCACGGAATTTGGCTGCTGACGATGCTGTTGTGAAGGACAAGAAAAATCCCAAGAGGTGGCAAACGGAACTTGCGATTGGCTTGCCAGGAAAAACTTTGGGTCTTGTAGGACTGGGAAGGATTGGCTCGCATGTCGCCAGAGTTGGCGTACTAGCTTTTGGGATGAAAATTGTCTGCTGGAGTGCAAACTTGACGCAAGAGAAGGCGGATCAGCTAGCAGAAGAGGTCGGCCTGCCAATCACAGGAGGTGGCATGGCTAGCGATGATGAAAAGACATTTAAAGTGGTGAGTAAAGAGGAACTGTTTTCGAGGTCAGATGTAGTCAGCGTGCACTATGTGCTCAGCGAACGCTCTAAGGGCATAGTAGGCGCACAGGAACTGGGATGGATGAAATCATCTGGACTCTTGGTCAACACATCTCGAGGCCCGCTTGTCGATGAAGCTGCACTTCTGGATACACTTAGAAAGGGGCGTATACAAGGTGTAGCTCTCGATGTTTTTGATATTGAACCGCTTCCGTCAAATAGCCCCTGGCGAACAGAGGATTGGGACCGTACAACAAAGAGCCGAGTTCTGCTGACGCCACATATGGGATACGTAGAAGAAGGGACCCTGACTACATGGTATGAAGAGACGGCAGAAAACGTGGAAAATCTTGTCGAGGGAAAAGACCTATTGCATCTAATCACATGAATATACAAGTCCAAGATCACGCAAGATTTTGTAGGCAGGCGGCAATGTCTTGAAACATGTAGCTAGTTTACAGATCAACCAAGAAATTAAGAGAAGGATAAAGGGCATCTAATTCATTAATATTACCGAGGCTGCTGATAACAAGCTTACTTGCGTTTTGGTATAAGAACATGTCTTTTGAGGGAAAAAAAGGAAATGGGTATCTACTTAATCAGACGCTCTATCATTGAGGCCTTTCACCTCGTAATGCAATTGACAAACGCTCTTCGTCTGTAATGTAAAAGGTTCGCTCAACTCTGATCTGCATCCCCTCATTTGAGCTGCTTTGTGAGCTCTTCCAATGAGCATCCCATTCCTCATCATCTTTCCTTCGTCCCTTTTTATTTCCTTTATTGGCGCCTTGGTTATTGCTACAGGCGCGATTCAGCGACCGAGAGATGTCGATGCTGCGCTGAGAGGCTCCATCGTCGACTTGGCTCGACCATTTCGATGATCTGTGATGGCCAACATCTTTCCGTAGCGATTCTTCGTCGGAAAGTCTTGTTTCTGCTACGACTGAGATTTTGTACATTGCAAGATCGTTCTGGCTAGGCTTGCGGCGACTACCCAGAGCTTCGCTGGCTCCAGGTGTGATTCTGCCGTAGTTGGAGGGCCGAGGTTCTATTGGCTGTGTGGACATCCCAAGCCTTCGAACGAGCACTTGAAAGAGAGGGCGAATGGCTGCAAGGCTGCCTGCAGTAATTCCTAAACCTTGTTCGACGGTCGACCAAATAGCGATGTCGAGTGTGGCCCCTGAATAATTTAGCTCAACCCTAAAAACTATGTAAATTTGCAAGCTACTTACACAGGAATTCTGGCGACCCAATTTGAGTCATATAGGGTAGGCGAGCGATCACTGCCGCACTGGCACTGAGAAGACGTAAGCTGTGCGTTATTTCAAGAGCGGATAGAAACTTACACAACGCCCATAGTAAGAAGCGGGATCAAAGCAATCTTAGTTCTCCGTTTTAACTGTAGATTCCATACAATAAATGCTGGTAGAACGGCAAACGTAAAATCCGTGATGATGCTGCAGACACTGTAGACGAAGCCGAGAGCAATCACAACATTCATGTCAACGCATGTGCCATCTTGGTCCTTGTCCCAAAAGTACGAAATTGGGTGGCATTGAAAGATCGTAACAAAGAAGAAGGTCAGCCCGGCCACGACGGAGGTGCCCATAGCCACGTAAATGGTCAGGATGTGAATTCTTTTTGTAGGAATTCGAAGGAGGAAGCAACCGATCGATATCTTTGTGAGAATCGTTGACACACAATAGTTGAGATAGCAGTACCACCAGGCATGTTTTGCGTTTTTGATATTTTCAGTGGTCAGATCGCGGTCATGACGACCAGTTCCAGCTGCTGAGGTTAGCACGATTATCTCAAAGCAACGAACTGACACAAACCTTTCAATCCTAGGATGGATGCGACAGTATACAAAATAAAAAACAGCTACCACGGTAAGCACATTTCGATATTCACGACCATGAAAACACTCACTGTTGCGATTAACATCAACCAATCATCAAATCCAAACTTTTTTACCATCTTCAAACGGACGACGCATCTCAACCCATTTGCCAAAACTGCTAGAGTCACGAATGTTATGTCAACCGCAAGAAGCTGGGGCCCTCGGTTTGGGATTGCCATGATGATGATTTTGGCTTTGGAGACTGGCCCGCATTAACGAAAGAGGAGTCCGAAGACCAGACCCCGCCCCCAGAAGGTGATCAATATCTTTATGTACGACCTTTCTAATGGGGAATTTGCGCACAGATGGTGTGAGATATCCGCTGTGTCCCGAGGCAGGTCTCCGACCAATTCTTGAGCTAACATATGAACATAAGTGTATGGAAGACGACTAGTGACATGTCAGTGCCATGCTAGCATGGAACATCGATGCCGTTTGGCCAGCATCGTTGACGCCCCATCTGCAATTGCGAGACCTTAGTCTTGAGAGGCATGTCAACCTGATACCAGATTTGGTTAGTCAAGGCACAGTCATAGGGCAGTGCCCCTGATTCGAGATGATGCACCGGTGATGGTGGATGCAAGAGCGGAGGACGTTGTGCGGATCAGAGACCAAAACCGAGCAACATGCGGGAAGTGCATGCTCATGTGGTATGGTGCCGTGATTGCCCGTTCCATGTTATTGCGCTAGACTGACGAGGACTGGCTAGCAGTTCTTGTGCATGGCACACCTTCGCCGGAATAGGTTTAGATATTTGGGGCAACATTCTAAGCCCTACTGTGGATCATTCTTCGCGTGCCTTCATGCCGTCGCGGGGTCCTTGTGCTACGTTGTTTCATTGGCTGGAGCGGTAGGCGAGTCCCTAGCTCGCCTCGTGAAGAACGGTCTAACTTTATTGGTATAGTGGAAATCAATCCCGCGTTCACTTAGCTATGTACCGGCTCTCTGGCGTCGGTAAATCGCTTCACGGCTCACTGAAAGCACTGTACCGTCTCACCCTCCGGACCCTCTGGCAGCTGTCCAATGGCCCAAGCCCCACACAATTTAGTAAACATCTTTGTTTGCTTAGATGCGTTGGTTACAGCTTTTCTCCAACTTGGATGCGAGAAAAGTAAGTGTGTTCGATATTATGATGCTCGCTTCAGGTATTGCAGCAGATATCTGCAAGCACCTCGGCTGGTCAATTATTTAACCTGACAAGGGTAGCGTTGCGGAGCGTTGAGTTCGGCTCGATCTCCAAACGACGGATCACAGGGTCTGACTCGAACATCATACCTGCGCTCATAGGTGGCGGCGACGGGATGAGTACTCTAAGCTGTAGAGTCTAGTTCGCTAGCTGAAAATTCGGCACAGATTGAATAAATCAAACAGGGTAGGGTTGCTATATACAAGGGAACGTGGAGTATATTTATTAATTGTTCGCCAACATTAGCAACGCAAAAAATACCCAAAGTAGAGTACATAGAGTGTCATTATACCCTCTGCTATGTATAAAGAAGAACCTATACTCTTGGATTGTTTTGTAGATTCAAAGAAACGTCATCATCTAACGTCAGTGCTGGGTGCTGAATGTATCCGGCTACGAAAGGCATTGACTCCGTCAATGCGCGGCCACTCAAAATCCATTAGGATCTCGCATTGGCCTAGACTTATCTCTACTGCTCATCTGTACCAATATTTTTCGCTCAGTACAGGATCTATTTATTATTGACTTGTCTCTTCCGATTCAGAATCCTAGCCATGCCTCTAAGGATTTGGCACCGGAGGACCTCTAGCTCCACACCTCCATTAAACCCAGAACATATGTAGTACGGTATATGCTCTGGTCCATCTCCACTTCCGACACTGATTTGAGTTTTTGGCGACCACACAGACCTCCCATTGATGTAATCGTCGTCATCTGCATTCAACAATTGCCATAAAGATGTACGCTTTTGTGCGTGCACCCGGTAAAGGAGGGTGGGGACCTACGTTGACGGACCATAGTTGCCGGAGGATCTTCTGGATCCCAGCACAACACGCTAAGGCTACAGCGCCAAATCATGGCAGGAGTGCCAATTGTAAGCGTACAAGGTATAACAAAGCTCTATAAGAGCATCGGCACGGATGTTGTGTCTCCGGCGTCCACTTCGCTAGGCTCATTTCGCATGTTCACGACAGTCTCCTGGCGATCTCAGTCAAAAGTTGTTTGATGTGGCCGTGCGGTACATCTTGACGGCTCTTGAAGACAACTCCTGTAAATCTGGCAGAGTAAAATATGCTAGCAAGCCCATAGAATCTATCTATTGGTAGTCGATGTGTATACGGTCAGTCTTTTTACACCGGTCGTCATTTCGATGTTCATAATGACATGAAAACGTTCATGTCGACTTGTCATGAAGCGCTAAAGTGGGCAAGACGATCAAGGTACCTATTGCCTTCATCGCAAAATTTGGGAATTTAGGCTTTGTGTGGTTTTTGAGAGCACGTACGACAGCTGATGATATTGTAGTCTTTATAAAACTTCTAAACAGAACGCAGACCAGATTGAAAAGACATTTTCAATCAGGGATTTTCATCAAGTAACTACTTCACGAAGTTGTATTATTGTGAGCAAGAAAACGCGAAACAAGACCTTAAATGTTATTGAGATAACAGGCATCTCGAGGTATTCCTTGACGAACTTACGATAATTTTTTTTGAAGAGAATTATTAGGTTCACAGTATGATATTATGAAGAATTCACCGCTCTGGTTAATTTCTCCTGAAAAAGGCATTGCTTAGGGTTTAGGCTCACGTGAGACAAGTATGCTAATACAACGTTTCTCGCACAAAAGCTGAGTAAGTGCCGTATGGCGTTGAATAAGGGATGCACTGATGAGAATGAGCTAATGAGGAGGAGCTGCTAAGAACTCGATGGACAGAGTTGGATGTGGTCGGGGGTGAGTTAAGACGAGGGCCGCGCGTCTAACTCAGTCCGTATTAGGGCATTCTCCGTCTTACGACACGTGCGATTGCGTGAACCTCCTCACCACAGCACAGCCATCAGTGCGCAGACCTGGTGGCCTCAAACATTTGTAGACACGGGTTCTTTTCTCTCTTTCGAGCTTTGTCTTCTCTTGTCAGAAAAACTCTACCTCTAGTCAACAGGCTCCTTCAGATCCTCGCCTGTGCCTCCCGTTGAACCTCGCCTAGAGCCACCTACCAGCTTTAAATACAGAACAGAGTGTACTAACAGCATCAGTTCTGGTAGTGGTTTGATTTGTTTCAAGCTCTCACTGTGGAAAATACGTTTCAGCCTGTCTCGTCATTGTTTGAGTGGGATCGCGTGCAATTGAGGCAGTTCTTTGGTTCTAGCCTAATCGAGAAGCGCATCTCTTGGGAGCACCTTGCTGTCATCGACTTCTGACAAACCATTTCGAAAGAAGCAGACCGATTGCTTGACAAGATGCGGGGCACACGCGGCTTCTCGATCCTACTCTTCTCATTTCCCCTTGCAACCAGCGTTTTTGCTTCTGAACAACAGCCATTTGAATTCGGAGAGATGTCAACACCACAGTATACTCTGCCTCCACTTCCATACGCATACAATGTCAGTCTCGACTAAACAGAACTATCTTGTTAATCATGCTTACTCTACTAGGCGTTGGAACCCCACATCTCAGGTCAGATCATGGAGCTACACCATGGCAAACACCACCAGACATACATTACCAACTTGAACGGTCTTCTCAAGACTCAAGCCGAAGCCGTTCATGCATCCGATATTACATCTCAGGTTTCTGTGCAGCAGGGTATCAAGTTCAACGCTGGCGGGCACATCAACCACTCGCTCTTCTGGCAAAACCTCGCACCTGCTAGTTCTCCAGACGCAAAGAGCTCTGCTGCACCAGAGCTGATTAAACAAATCGAGGTAGTCTGGGGTGATGTGGACAAGTTCAAGGAGGCATTTAATGCGGCTTTACTCACCATCCAAGGAAGTGGATGGGGGTGGCTCGTCAAAGTTGAGACTGGAAGAGAGCAGAGACTTTCTATCGTCACAACCAAAGACCAAGATCCCGTGGTTGGTAAGGGCGAGGTTCCAATCTTCGGAGTCGACATGTGGGAGCACGCCTACTACCTGCAGGTAAGTCGAATCACAAAACTTACACAAGTATGATCGATACTGACCCTTCTAAAGTACTTGAATGGTAAAGCTGCATACGTCCAGAACATCTGGAACGTCATCAACTGGAAGACTGCGGAGGAGCGTTTCCTTGGTTCTCGTGCGGATGCATTCAAGGTGCTCAAGGCTTCCATCTAGATTATCAAACTCAATAGGAATTAAATCGATGCTTGTATGTTGTCGTCTTAATGTCTCGGTTTCGACGCGAAACGTGCGCAGAGTTGGAGCACCGTAATGGTCTTTGGTGCATAGACAACGCACGGGCCTGGCCAATCGGGTGCTCTCCTAAAACATGCTCAAAGCGACTCATTCCCCCGCGTATCATAAACGCCCTCTCGTAATTTCCAGCTTTCTTCAAAAGAAGACTGCATTGTCAGAACTGATCTGCCAGAACCGTCAAATACCTTCTTCGTCTTCAAGTCCTTGTTTTACCTACAACTGTTCTCAACTCACCATACCATTTCTCGCCCACTTTTGTACAGCACTATTACTTCTACTTCGACATTCACACTTCAAAATGTGTAACGGCCATTCAACACGAGTTAGTCAAGGAGGTTCCGTCGCTGTCCTCCGACCAACATCCCACATCAGCCCTACGACATCAGACGAAGAAATGCTCCTCTTTTTCACCAACCAATTCGCCCAGCCAGGGACAAGCGTCGAATTCCAAGGCTTGAGAGAAAAGTTCGAGCAAGAAAGACACTGGGTGGTCATTCAGTACGTTTTCCCTCCTCTCCTAATCAAGTAGCACGCGCTGATAGTTTCCCAAGTCGTGACGGCGATCTCTCCTCCTCCTCCTCCTCCTCCTCTGCACAACAAGTCCATCCAAATCCGCTATACTCGTTCTCGTTGAGCTCTGACGTGGATTCCATGGTCCATCTGCCTCAGCGACTAGATCTAGGTGTTAGTGACGTTGGAATTATTGGGAGAAGGGTATCTGTGATGACTAGCTCTACAAAAGGGCCGTTGACGGTAGCTGAGGGTATCATTGGCTGGAATTGAAGTTGTCACACGAGTCAGGGGCATTTTATGGCGTTATTGATTGGTGGGACTACCAGAGCCAATGGCCTGGATGGAGTTTGGAGATTTTTGGTTTGATTTTAGCAATTGCTGTTTGCAAAACAATTCATACTTCCTAGACAAGCATTACATCTTCAAGTGGCAGATCATGCATTTCCATGACCTCTCCTTGCATAATTCCGTGGACGTACGACTCCCCTAGAAGCTCATACCCAGTGAGTCCAACAACGACATTTTTCGTCTTGCGGACCACAAACGGTACGGCAGCTTTGTCGAAAACTACAATCTCGTCGCCTTTCTGGACACCTCTCGGCACCAAAGCAAAGTACCCTCGCTCGGTAATTGCAAACCGCCGCATTCTCAATGCAGCTCGAAGCGAAATTCGTAAATCTTCCAATATCTTTGCTGGTCTCCGGATCGCGAGATTCTTCAGAGAAAAGTGTCCTTTTTGACGACGAGAACTGTACGTTTGACCTGGCAACGATGGCATCAACCCTGTGGTAGAATCTAGTATCAGACTGAACACATCGTCATGTTCTGCGGATAGTGATGCAGTTCCAGAACCGTCGCGTCCGGCCAAAAGTGTTTGCCAGAAAGCATCGTAGATGGATATTCCTTGCTTCGGATACGGTTGGTCCACACCATTTTCTCTAATCAGATCGACATAGGATGCCCACTCTCGATTCTTCTCATGTGGTGCGTCAATGTCGAGGATTGGGTTGCTTATCACACACCCAAGCTTGTCTATCTTGTCGAACATCTTTCCCGACAAGATCAAACGCTTCTTGTCCTCACTGAGAGTCATTTTATGCTGTATCTCCTTCCAGGACTCTTCATTGTTCTCGGGATTTTTCCCAGCGTAGTACAACGCCCATGTCTTTGTGTAATACCCGAGTGTTTCTGTAGCACGAGGCTGATCCCATGCTGGAACCCACGAAGGCCGAAGTGGGATTTCGTGATCTACGCAACTGAGAAGCTCGTACAAGCTAGTGTGTAACACAGTAAGGCACGCCTCATGATAGATTTCTCGATCTGTCACGTCGTTTGAGTAGTTGGGTAGAATGTCTGTCTCGGTATAGCCTAAGATACCGTAGATCTTGTCTCTCGGGTTAGTGGCTTGAGCATATCGCGACGATACAAGGGCATCAAGAAGAAATGTGCGTCCAATTGACATATACCTTAGGCGATCCTTCTGAAGTGATTCAATAACAGAGCCTCCGGAAGGTGGAAGCGGGTTCTCGGTGGGTGTAGCAGCGAATTTTTGGTCGAGGGCATCATTTTGCTCCAACCACTTCAAGAGACCAGACTCCTTCAATTGAAAACACCATGCCGCGATGTCCTCCCAGTCTGCCTCAGCACCACCCCACTTGATATACAATTTTCTTGACAGCACAGCTTCTTGTATAGTCCATAGTCTGGAAAACCAAACTGTGCGCAGAAGCTGCCTAATTTCCCACCATGAGCGATCGAGGGCAGGTGGGAAAGCCAGTCTACCAAAATCATCAGTCGTAATGCTGCCATCGCTACTCTGCAATCTTGAATAAGCCAGTTCCATAGTGTCAAACGCAAGCGTAGGATTGAAGCCTTTGCCGTCCCCCAACCATATGAGAGTGTTTGTCGCGTGGCTATATATTCTTTCCATCAATGGGATTTGTTGTTCCTTTTCTCGCATGTCTGGTTGGTTAATGCATACCTGATCTATCCACAGGAATATGCTGTGATCTGTTTTTCTCAAGAAGTATAACGCATTGGCGAGACTACTCGTGATGCTGATATCTCCACCTTCAAACTGTATGATCTGGTCAAAAACGGGCACGCCCCAGACATAACTGAGCGCCGTATACCACAAAGGACTTCTCGTAGCGAGTAAAACGGCGTGGTTGGTATGCCTCATCAGATTAAAATCATTATGGTAAAACGCAGTATTCGTCTCTGCGAACAAGGGTCTGCTCAGGTAGACAAAGTCGATACTGACAACATGTAAATTACCCCGCAATGGGCTATCTGCCTGAGCAGGATACAATTCTAAAACACGTATCTCGCCCTCTGCGAGAGGGTAGTAGATTGACGGAGAAGCACTCTGTAGCAGCTTTCGTTCGGCCTGCTGACTATTCTTATTGGCGATGAAAGCATTTAGCGCTTCTCGATCTTGCCCATCAATGATCGCGGATTCATCAGTAGGCCCCTGAGAGGTGGCGGCCTGAAATATAGAAGTCTTTTTAAGAATATCTTCACTCCATGATAGGAAGCAAGTGCATGTATCTGAACTCAGTCTTGCTGGTCAGCTATCCATTTGTGTCGCGCAACCTTTGTGCGAGATGAGCGAGCGCACCTTTGTGATTGGCTACAAGTGCGCAGTCCTGAGCATGATAGCTAGAGTCAGAAGTGTTTTTGCTGGCCATTAGCGATCTTGATAATGTTGATGTTGATGTTGTGGAGGCGCGTCACATTGAGGTAAGTAGTACTGTTGACTAGGATGCTCAATAAGCTAGGCTGAGACAGTCACAGCGTTTCATTGTACAAAGAAGAAACGCTTGGTAGAAACTGGAAGGTTGGGAGCTGCACAGGCGGCATTCGATTGGTATATTTAATAATTTGGGTTGACGGCAAGAATAAGGTAGCAAGAGGCTGGAGCGACATTGGTGGCTTGGACATATTTGTTGCGTCCAATTCGACGTCCATATCTCAGGCCAAGCCTGAAAATTGCAGGATGCCATGTCCTCTTTGCTGTTTACCCTTGTTCCTCTTCCTCTTCTTGCGCTTCGACATTTGCTCTTCCTCGTCGCTGCTGTCTTCCATCTCTTCATCGCTGTCCTTGTCCGAGTCACTCTCGTGGTCTCGCTTTGCGGCGACTACAGCAGCTGGTTCTTCCTCCTCGGTGTCGACGTCTTGCCAGGTTTTCTCGCCCCAGACTTTGACCGTCCTGCCGCCGCCACTGACCATCCTGCCATGCACGTCAAAACCTAAGCCAATGACTGCTTCTTGCCCTAGTTCGTCGTGCTTGAGTTCTGCAATAACTTTGTTGGGGCCGATCTTGACGAAACGCAGCCCGCCGTTGCCCATGCCTACTGCAGCAATCTTTCCACTGGGGCCAACACCGTCTGGCAGCAGCGCAAGCGCGTCCAAGCTCTCGCCGCCTCCCTTGGAACGGTCGACCGTGATGCGCTCGTCCTGATCATCCCACACGCCACGTTCCCACAAAGTAAGCACACCATTGCCTGCGCCGACCAGTACCTTTTCGCCCACATTTGTGCCCTTCTTAGACAAGCCTGTAACGATGATGGAGCTGAGCAGCTCTTCTTCCTGGTCTTCACTGCGAACCATGACGCCGCGTCGCAAGTCTGTGACAGCCAGAGTGCTTCCGCCTGTTGTGACCCATTGCTTACTGAAGCCACTAGTGCTAGCCTGCGTAGGAGGAAGGGGTGTGAGGGACGATATGTAGTCGTCGTGGGGGCGGTGGGTCGCTTCAGGCTTCGGGGAGGACTTGGGGCCTAGGGCCCGGATGTCGTAGATGTGGAGCGCCGACGAGTCGGTAGTGAGGATGAGCGATTGCGGTGACAGAGCGTGGACGAGAGTCGGCGCGTCGATGCCATTGTTGGTGCTGAATACGGTCAATATACGGCGCCAAGATAAGCATAGGCGCAAGCAGGTCTACATACAGATCGAAGGGGACCGCAATTTTGGCAATGACCTGGCCCGTCGCAGAGTCTGCCACCTTGACGATGCCGTCTGTGCCCGCCGAGTACAGCTGTGCGCCGTCGATGCTGTAGCCCAGCGTCCGGCAGCTCCCCTTGTGCCGTCGCGTCTTCCACGCCGTCTCTATGTGCCCGAAGCCGCTCTCCGAGGCGAGGGTCGTGTCATTGTCGCTGTCGTCGCTCACGCCTGCAGGAAGGCGGAACGTCTGCACGTGTCCTGACGCAAGTCCTACAGCAACAATGGGCTCTCCTGGGTGGATGGCCTGCGCAAAGAGATCATGGTCCAGCGGAATGGCGCACACGTTCTCGAACATGGTTGCGACAGAGTGGGAACAGTGTTGGCGCTGGAGAAAGACTCTGGGCGAGATGCAACCACGCACAGCTTCAACTTTTTAGTGGAGCTAGCTAGCTGCTTGGAAACGGGCAGCTGCAGCCGAGGCGTCAAGCACGCTGGCGAACGACTAGGCACCTGGGCATCTTCGCCTCTAGCATCACACTGTCTTCCCTTCTTGCTGCCATGTTTTTATCCAGGGCTTGCCAGCCAGTCTTTGCCAGCGTTTGGTGTATCTTGGACAGAGTACGTCTGACTGAGGCTCTGACAAGCAGACTAATCTCCCGTCGAACATTACTCGTGCCTTATCGACCTTCGTCGAATTCGTTACCAATACACCGCATGTCGTCTAGCTCATCGCGACAGTTGAACGTCGATATCTGTGAGGATTCAGTGCATGGTTTGATGCCGTTCGTTGCCGGCTCACGTTTCCCAGTGATTGGTTGACATGAACACTCACTCAACCACGCTTTCACTAATCGATCCAGCTAAATGACAATGCCTGTTCTGAGCAAGCTCGCAAATTATAAAGAGCATTTGTTGTCGTTGACGAAATTCTTTCTACATCGAGTCTGTCGTTCTCTTCCTGCGTGTGTACTCTGCTCCAAATGAAAATGCTTGTACCGACACTTCTCTCTGCTCTTCTGGCCACGACCACCGCGGTCAGCGCCCATTCTACTGCGAAACACATTGAATATTCAGTGGTCCCCGGAATATTCCTCCAGGATAATAACACCACAGACCCCTCCACATTTAACTTCACTGCTTCCAATTTCGGCTTGATCAACAGATCGTATCCCAGCGATCCATCATCAAACCGGAAAAACACTACTCAATGGCAGAGACTCGCTCTATACATCTCCACTTTGAACAAGAAGGCTCCGCGCAATGAACGCTATACGCTATTCTTCTTGGGTCGTCACGGAGAGGGGTATCACAATGCTGCAGAAACTTACTTTGGTACTCCGGCTTGGAACTGCTACTGGTCTGAACTGGACGGAAACAGCACAGTCACGTGGGCAGATGCACACCTTACAGTAGACGGAATCGCTCAAGCGCAGTCTGTGAACCGTTTCTGGGCACATCTTATCAACGACGAGAAAATCACACCTCCCGATACATACTACACCAGCCCGTTGTACCGTTGCCTTGACACGGCGAAACTTACGTTTTCTGGTCTGGACCTTCCGCACAAGAGCCCATTCGTCCCGACTATCAAGGAACTTCTTCGCGAAGGAATCAGTGCCCATACTTGTGATCGTCGCAGCAACAAAACATACATACACCAGAACTTTCCATCCTTCAAGTTCGAAAAGCATTTCGCCGAGAAAGACCCCTACTGGACAGAGCTACACGCCGAGCCCCAGGCCGACCAGGATATCCGTTCCAAGCAGGTGCTTGACGACATCTTCACTAGCGATGACAAAACATACATTTCAATTACTTCTCATTCTGGGGAGATAGGGAGCTTGCTTCGAGGTAAGCCACATTGCAATATACTCTCACCTAAAATAATGACAAAAACTGACGTGTTATGACAGTTCTTGGACACCGTGTATTCAAACTCAGCACCGGTGCAGTGATCCCGGTGCTTGTAAAGGCGACGACTGTTGCTGGGGATGCCGCGTCAACCACATCTCTGCCATACAGCCCTCAGGTCACTTGCGCTGCTCCGCCAACGATTCGTGATTCGAGCTGCAACGATTGCTCATGCTGTTTGTAGGAAGAGGTTTGAGTTTTAGGTTGCTACAGTGTATATAGTCTTAATATAATAGCTTGTCCATCGCGTTTTTTAGCGAATTTGACGTACAGTAAACATGAAGCAAGGCTTGATTTATAGCATTGGAAGTGCGTAGCCGAGTCAAATGCGTACCCTTCAGCACGCGAAGACTGCACTACTCAATGATATGATTCTCGATTGCACTATTTTCGTCCTTTTTCTTGTTCCCGACCGTATCCAAACGAATCTCATCTATTCAACGGTCTGGAGATTGGTCTTGATGTCTGCCTTCTCACCCTCTCCTTCTCCACTTCCTTCACAGGCTTAACAGGAACCCGAACGACAACCGGCTTTTTAACAACAAGCTTCTCCTTCCCCAGCGCAGCCTTCTCAGCAACCGTCTGCTCCTGAATCCTCTTTGCAACTTCTTCCCACACACCCGGGACACCCGTCTTCATCGTGAACAAACGCCCCTCCTTGACGTAGAACTTGAACCTGGGCTCATTTATCACCTCAAACATTCTCTTGAAGATACCTTTCTCACGCTGCCTCTTGACCCAGTCATCACTCTTCGGCAGCTCGATGTTCGCCAAGCGGAATTTCATCGGGGGTAGAGCGCGGAGCTCGTGCAGGAATGCTGTGGTGCGCTTGCGAAAGGGGAAGATGCGCAGAGTGACGAATTCAAGTTTGGTGTTGGCGGTGCCCTTTGTGTCGGAGGTGAGCGTGCGCGCAAAGTTCATCAAGTTGCGTCTGCTGCGTCGTGCGTTCTCAGGTATTTTTAGAAATACTTGGTGGGCGAAGGGGGCGGTGACATAGGCCATTGTGAGAGTGGGTATGGTGCCGAGGACGCCGACTGCGAGATGTTAGTTACTTGAGGTGGAACTAAAAATGTGCATTTGTGTAATCCGTCTGTTGATGCTTGGAACGCATAGAGTGATGTATTGTTTCGATGGCGGAGAGCAAAAACAATCAATTCGACCGACTGACAGTCAAAGAGTGATGAAACAACATTTTAAAAGAGACTAGAGAGTTTGAGAAGCGATATATCTGCATTCGCATCATGATGAAAGGGTATCAAAATGAAGAAAAGAGTGAAAGTAATTTGAAGAAAATTCATCTTACCCAAGATAGCTTGGGACTTCCGGAGATTCGGATCTGGCTGCTTTTCATTGTTCCAGAGAAGAGGTACACCAAAGACAAGTGTGGTCCCGAATTGCAACAATGCCATGGCCTTCCAGAATGAGACCCACGTTGTGCGCGTGTCGCCCGCATCGTAGATCAACAACCTCGACTTGTACACTACATTTGACATCAGTCTAACCTCAAAATTCTCATTAGACTGACGCACTCTGTTCCTTTTCTACATTTTTAGCAGTCGACTTTGAAGCTTCTCGGAGTATAGACGAAGAGGAAAACTTCTTTTGGCAGCTTCGACAAACAAATTGAGCAATTTGCAGTCTTCGAAGCGGCCGCGCAGCTCCAGACCATGGCGTGGAGCCTTTTAGCGCTGCTGTAAACGCGTGGAGACGAGGTTGCATGTTGATTGACAGTCAATTGCAAAAGTTGAAGAGTCAAATGGCAAAGTGGGAGATCGCGGTGTCACGTGTAGGACGGTAGACAACCCATTAGCGCATAATGTCAATGCCACGACGCAACATGTCGATGTGCAAGGATTAACTCTCGTATTTGACGCCGGCAATCCCGCGCTTTGGATTATCGGCTTATTCTTACTGACGTTTGTAACTAAGGAGCTTCTGATGTGAATTACCTGTCATCATGTTGTTTGCATTTGCGCTCCTGCCGTTCGTTTCGCTCCTAACACTTGGATCCGCTTATCAGGGCCTCAGCGACGAAACACTCAAAAACCTACCCGGCCCAGGTGACGACTTCAATATTAAGAAGGGCTCCATACTAGCACCGATTTTGCGCACCCGAGTATCAGGGACCGAGGGGAACACGGCGGTGCGACAGCATTTTCTGGACTTCTTCAAGACACACCTGCCAGAATGGAGGATTGAACTTCACAATTCAACGTCAACGACGCCGGTTAGCAACGGAGAGCAAGTACCGTTCGTGAACCTTATTGCGACGCGCGACCCACCTGGAAGTCATGAAGGCGATGTATCCAGGCTGGCGTTGGTCGCACACTACGACAGCAAGTACACACCTAAAGGGTTCATAGGAGCGGTAGATAGCGCTGCTCCATGCGCTATGATTCTGCACGTCGCGCGCAGCATCGATGCAGCATTGACGAAGAAATGGGCCGATGGCAGCGGAGGAGATCTCGATGCGGAGCACAAAGGCGTGCAGATATTACTGCTGGATGGAGAAGAGGCTTTCCAGAGTTGGACAGACACAGACAGTCTCTACGGCGCACGGTATGGTTGGTACTGTCTTGACTCCACGCATGCTGCTAACAAGTGATTCTCAGTGCATTGGCTGGTGATTGGGAGACGACCTTCCATACCGCCGCATCAACGTACCGTACCCCCCTCGACTCCATTGAGTTATTCCTTCTCCTCGATCTTCTCGGCTCTGCAAACCCTCGCATCCCATCATATTTTAAGACCACGCACTGGTCATACAAACACATGGCAACCGCTGAGGAACGTCTACGGAAATTGGGCTTAATGAAGTCCTCCCCAAACCACGCAGCGAAGATGGCGAAGCGCCAAAATAAGAAGCCACGCGCCGAGCCTCGTTTCCTGCCCGAGGGCGACAAAGGTGATGACAACTTCATGGGTGGTTTTGTGGAAGATGATCATGTTCCTTTCATGGCTCGTGGGGTTGAGATCTTGCACATCATCCCTTCGCCTTTTCCCAGAGTGTGGCATAAGATTTCAGATGATGGTGAACACTTAGATATGAATACAGTAGAGGACTGGACAAAGTTGGTCATGGCTTTTACGGCAGAGTGGATGGAATTGGAGGGCTTCTTTGATTTCAAGACGGAAAAACGGCAGGTGGACGAAGAGAAGTCGGAACTGTAAGTAGCTTCCTTGAATTTAGATTGTGTGTGTGTGTGTTGACATTGTGCAGTGTGATACCCTAAGCTTTGAAATATACAAATCTTTGTTTTGGCATAATGAACTTTGAACTGTGTTTCTCTTTTGTCAGCACTGACCACAATATGTTGGAGACGATTGGACAAAGAGAGTTATTGAGCTCGATAGTGACTGATGCATTGATTCAACGAAAGATTCCCGCACATCAACACACAAAGGTACACCACTTGACCAACATCGCTGGGGAAGAACACTTGACTCAATCTCCAGCATTTGGACATTACTCACTAGACAGCCCCGAACAACTCTTATCAAGCATCAGCAAGCACACCCATGCACTTCTTAGATTAGAGCTTATCCTAAGACAATTTTGTACCGGCCTCTTCATAAGAACTGCTATTTGCGTAACACGATATCCAAAGGCAAAGGCTTACGAATATCGCGCCCACACGCACCCTAGCTCAGATCATTCAAACTCACACAGCATGACGCCAAAAACTGGGGTTCGGAGGCATGGAGGCACACATAGGGTTAAAGATGGGGACAAAACGAATTCAAAATACGACGATTGGAACTACACTGACCTAGTGGTGGAGTGCAAGGCGCGCAGGTTGTATGTAAAAGATATGAAGAAAGTTCACATGACAAGAACGCTCTTGAAGAGCGACATTGAGAAACCAAGGATAAAAAACTACGCAGCTGTCGAATTGAAGAGAAGGCAGCAGGAGGTGGAAGATGTCAGGAAGAGAGCGAAAGCTCATAGGCATGAAATCGTCAAAGCAAGGCACAGGGAAAACGAAGAAAAGAGGGGAAAGAGGGAAATGGACAAATCTGTCAGTGAGGAAGATATGGACGAGGATATGATAGAGGCATATCACAAGGAACTGGTGAACGATGGGAGTTACAATACGAGTCACATGGGCTACGTGCTTAGTGATGTGTCTTGGGATAGCACATCTACAGAATCTATAATCAATTCGATCAGCCTGTCCGCTATCTCCGGCTGCAAGCTCAACCTCTTCGAATGGCCGTATAATAAGACGCCAGCTCTAAGTCCTCCACATATATTTCCTGCCCCACCTCGCACCCAGTGTCACCAGAACAGCTTTGCTGAGCTGCGACCGCGACACATTCACTACGCACCACTCCGAGTCGTGACGACCCAAAGTTCAGAAAGACTTGCCTTGCCAGGCCAAACCTACCCTCAGGATATTGATCCAGATTTCATATCTGTGCTCTCACAACAAACAAGGGCCGCAGCTCGGAACGGTACCTTGGAGGGAGTTTTGCGCAATGCCATCATCGAGAGAGGTTCTATGTGGGCAGAACGCACGCATATTCAAGACTGGAATGGGCATATGTACTTCGCTCTTCCCTCACGCAACCGGACGAAGAAGTTAGCGGATGTGTATAGCAGTCATTCTCTTGAAAGCCGCAAGTTACTTCGAGTCAAAGCCAGCAGTGATACAGTGGACGGGGATCGTAGGAGGCGACGTGAACAGAGGCACAAGAACAAAGCAACCAAGACGCTAGAGGTGTATGAAGCTATGGAGTGCCGCCCAACTGCAATGTGCTACCTTCCAGCATATCTGGATTGCGATATTTTTGATCTAAGACTAGTCGACCCTGAACCAAAGCGCACATTGCAGAACCTATTCTACATCCGCTTTCCTGGCTGTGACGTTCCACATTACTACTTCTGGACACGTGAGGGGGAATGGATGAATCCTAGCATTCCCAATCCTACGTGGAAATCCGTTTGTTCACCGTGTAATCAGCAACCTACAAAGAACATAAAGTTTCCTGTTGGTCCACAAGAAGTTACTCAAAATGTACGTACTCAAGCAAAAACTGTTGCAAGATGTGCAGGATTTCGCAAAATCTTTGCTAGAGTTAAAAAACTAGACGTTGTCACTTCGGCCCTCCCAGACACATTTCCACTCGATACGCTCTTAACAGGTATTGAGCATGAAATCTACACCAATGGTCTCCAGATCATAGCTCAGAAATATAGAGAACGCTGGCTTGCAGGGGACAAATCACACGTGTGGAAAGGGTTCAGCCAGACACTACCAACTTTGTATCCCAGTGGCAAAATGCCGGATGTTCCGCCCCTATATGCTTCTGCTGAAATGAGCATTGCAGAGAAGATTGCTGTTTGCGAGGCTCTGCAAGGTGATGAAGCGGCAATTCCCATTTCAGGCAATGAATCATGGACGAGAAACGATGACAATTTTTGGGACATTGTTGAAATAGATGAGCGTGTTAAGACTGACGAAGAGGATGATGAAGAAGAGCTTGATGGAACCGAGGAAGATGGTATTTCTCAAACGTCAACATTTACACGCATAGGCGACAATCTGCAAGAGCAGCCTGAAAATGATACTGACACAGACGACGAGGAACCAGAGGCTTTGCACCGTCGGTCTAGTCTCTCCTTATGCGACTGGCTTAATCGGATCAATCCATTTTTCGTGCCACCATCACCAGATAATACAAGAACCCCTCCTGTATCAGCAAATGAATCTTCAGAACGGGTAGCATGGGAGCAACGCTTTTCGCAGCACGCCCAGAAAGAGATGGATTCAACGTGTCTGTTTTGTTCAGTTAGGTGGGAATCGATTAGTTCAGAGGTAAGTACATTCATGGGTGAGTAGAGAATTCAATGATTAACATTTCAGTAGACTAGAGCAGGGCATTTGAGGTCCCACAATGAGGACAGTCATCACTGTATTAGACAGCAGCATGAATCAGCAGGAACAACGCCCCTCTGTGCGCTGCCAGATTTGATCTGTAGAATGACTGCCAAAGACTTCTTTGACGATGGAGAGGATGGAGATGATGATTCCGTCGGCTCCAGCGTTCGACCCATAAAAGTAAAATGTCATCGGCGTCGCTCTGCAAGGAAGAAGACTCTTCGTTCCACCTCAAAACAAGTAGCTACGCCGCCGACTATTCAAACACATCAGAGCTTAGTTCAAAATGGTTTAATTTTTGCGCAATTTTCACGGAAGCGGCGTTCGATGAGTTCTAATAGCGCGGAAGTCTATCAAATATCGAAAAGGAGAAGAGTAGGCGATAAAAACGTTGACTACATCCGACACAATCAGCGAGAATTAAAAAATCAGCGAGATATATTTCCGAGATGGCATTGCTCTACAATGTAGTACGCATGAAAGTGGAAATGCATCATTCACAAAACAATATGGAAGAACTAGTTCAATTTGGGGTTTTTTAATATTATGATTCAACAGAACTAACGTACACATTTAAAGTAAAGCAGTAGTAATCGAAATCTGACAACAGAAAGCCATGTAAAACATAAACAAAAATGAAAGCAAAACCTACATGACCAATAGGAGATCCCTTAAAATCAGACCAAACCACAGCAACTCACATCGAGCCACCACACCCCTGAACTCCAACAACCCAATGAAAAAAAATCAACAAGAACCACAACCATAAACTTCAACAAAAGGAAAATCTTCTCAAACCCAACCCCGTCAAATCAGCACGACTCCCGCTGCCTCAGGGTCCTCCTTCCCGAACCTCCCACAAACCCACCACGCGCCGAATCAAACGCATCACTCTCCTCTCCAGACGACGACCACTGCGGTTTTTTATTCGCCCAAACGACCTTCGACACGCCCAAATACCCATCATCAAACACATAAGGCCTATTCTGGCAATACGCACTTCTCACCACCGTCGTCGCACTCGACACCCCGCTAGACGACTCCCTAGAGGACATCTGTCTCTGCATCATCTGCTGCCAGCCTGGTGGTGGGGCTTTCTGCCAACGCATCCGCTCCAAAGCCGCAGCCGTGTCCGCAGCGCTGATTTCTCCTGGTGCGGCAGGCGTGCCCAACTTTGAGGGCGCAGACTTGTTCTTGTACAAAATGTATAGTGGAGGGGGTTCTGTCCAGTCTCGTGGTAGGACACCTCTTTGGCGTGGTGGCGTAGGGGTGTAGCCTCACAGTTTGGTGAAGCCTTCATACTCCACGGGGTGGGTGTTGCAGTCTATTCCCTTGCGGCGGGCGCGGCGGCAGCAAGGGGGAAGATCGGAGTATCTGGAGAAGCAGCAGCCCATTTTGTCTTCTTTTGCTAAGGGTTTTTTTTGGTGACTTTGTTAGTGGGCTGTGATAAGAAGTAAGTAAATGAATTTAATAAAAGGAGAGAAAGTATGAGAACACGCAGTAGTATACTCACTATTTTTTCGCAGACGTAGGTTGCTTGTCGTTGTGTAGGTTGTAGTGGCAGTAGCAGTGTTGGCAGCAGTAGCAGTACTCAAGACTCTTTTTTTCGAACTCTGTATTGCACAAGATACTTTTGGAATGTTACTTTCAAAGTGGGAAACAGCTTGTTTATATGTGTTTTTCATATCTCTACATACTAGTCAATAATTTAACCAAATCACTCCAGCATTCTCGCAACAAAAGTCTTACACATTAAACCACGGGAGTGACACTAAGAAAGTGTGGTTCGACCCGCTGTAGCAGTTCTACTGATGCTACCCACTATCTGCTTCCCATGGTCCTGGAAAATATGTATATACATCTACCAATCAATTGCGTCGTAATCAACACAGACCCGGAGTTTACTCTGAGTACCGTAGAAAGAAGTGGACTACTCGCATAGTAAACACGTCTAGATGTGACAAAAAAAATGACATGACATGGAACGAAAGGAACCACTTCTTGGATGTGGAAGCAGGACCTGATGAAGAACAAAACTCAGCATGGCCCAGGGAAGGAGGAGAAAACTGAGATTTTTTTCATGTGAACCTTGGATTGGGCTTGTTCGGCATCCAGGACACTCACTCTGAATAGTGATTTACCATAGGAAATCCATCTACCGTGCTTGCTACTAACGAATAATAGCTTATTACCCACCTAGTAAAACATAATTTTTTAGAGAGAAAAAACGCCCCTTCTACCTTCTGACCTAAAATACGGATGGACGGTCAACAAGTAACACACGTCAGTTTATATGAAAATGAACCACCATCTCATCTTCAACGCAACTCAACTCGACTGGCAGTACCACGTCACAATCCTTGGCAACCTCCAGCGCTTAATCAGTCTCTCACCTTCCATGCGTTGCCAACACGACTAGCTATACACTTTGGAGAGGTTTGCGAACCAAAGGGTTGCCTCATCGGCGGCAAGCATGGATTCCTTTTTTTTGAGACTACGCCAGGCTCGCCCTAGTAAATACCCTTTTACAGGTTCTCGGTGCTATCGAGCCAACTATGGAGAGGGTTTTCTCATCGTCCACAAGCCATGGATCCAGAATATGATAACGACAAGCATGATTTTTTCCGATACACTTCTGGTCGGTGGCTCTGGAACGAACAAGAACAGCTGCGCGAACGGTACCGCCGATTCAACGTCCTGGAACTTCAAAACGCCGCCATCAACGCTGTCGGATTGCGAAGTTGCACAGAAATATCCAAGATTGGCGAAGGCAACTTCAATAAGGTTTTCAAGTTGACAATGGACGACCAGTCCGTGGTCATTGCGCGGATACCGCACCCGAATGCTGGCCCACCAACTGTCACAACTGCATCCGAGGTGGCAACAATGGATTTCGTAGGCAAATATCGCTTCGTTGTTTGTTTTTCAACTGAGATATTACAGGCGCGTTCCGTTCTCAATATGCCGATACCTAAGGTATTGGGTTATAGCACCGATGCCGCAAACCCTGTAGGATCTGAGTATATCCTGATGGAAGAAGCAAAGGGAGTACAGCTATCTAATATTTGGAACGACATGGAGATTGACGATCAAGCAAAGATCTTGAAAAGCCTCATTGAGAATGATGCTAAATTCCTGGCTGTCTCTCTGGATCGGTATGTTTTTCTAGCTGGCATCTTTGCTCAATCGAACCGCTTACATCTCCAGATTTGGTGCAATATTCTACGCAAAAGACATGCCAAACTATGCTCCTGCAGAAATTAAAGGCCAGGTTTCGCCAGCCGTCAAAGAGGATGTACGACGCCGGTTCGTCGTTGGTCCAACTGTCGAGAGAGAGTTCTGGGAGGATGAAAGGGCACAAATGGCTCTCGATCGCGGCCCATGTGAGTGTGAATCTGCTACCGCCGCCATCTTATCTAACCCGGACGAAGGGGCTTCAGCAGCTGCATATGCCGAGGCGATAGCTCATCGCGAGATCCAATGGATTGAACGGTATGCCAAAGTAAAGGTACCTCCAGTTCCTTTGTCGACATCTGACGCCCAGAAATCACCAGAGGTGCATATCGACCTGTTGCAAAAATACCTCAAGGTGGTAGGCAAACTCCTCCCAACCGAAAAAGACCTGCTCCTGCCGACGCTATGGCACCGCGACCTCCACAGAGGCAATGTGTTTGTTCATAAAGGCCAAGTTTCCAGCATCATCGATTGGCAATCCGTCTGGGTTGGCCCTAGGATCATTCGTGCCCGCACGCCCCAGCTCCTCGATTACAACGGAGAAATCCAGACGAAGCTGCCAGAAAACATCAACAAACTGGACCCGGAAGAGAAGCATCGCGTGCGGGAAACAGTCCGCCGATCCATACTATTATACATTTACGAAACTTCGACAGCCAAGCGGAATCCTTCGCTATACAAGGTCATGCGCTATCCCAATGGCAAGACGTTGGAGCAGCTCGTCGAGTTTGCCCACAACTCGTGGGATGGAGATATTTTGCCGTTTCGAGAGGTTCTCATCCGAATCCAAAGGTTTGCTTTGGTTTTGCGTAGGAATCGGCCAGCTTTCTGACACCAAATCTAAGGATTGGCATCTCATCGACGAGACATCAACCTGTCCGTACCACTTTTCCAGCGAAGAAATCGCCCAGCACCTAAGGGATGGCGAGGGATTCAACGAAAATGCCGACTTTTGGGACAATCTCGAAGGCCGCGTTCATCGAAGCGGATACACGTCGCATGAGGATTTCCCAGACGCAGTGGCCTACTTCTCGCAGCTGCGAAGGGTTGGTTTGGAGACACTGGTCGGGGAAGAACGCGAAAGTTTTGAGCTGCAGACGAGATGGATGCTTGAGCATCATCGGGAGGGCGATGGATAAAGTTTTTAATTCTCATCATCGCGAATCTGCAAGTTACCCTCGCTGCGACAACCATAAGTCGCATCAGTCTACACTGCCCTTTAGGTTGTGCTCTTTGGTGTATCGTCCGTACGAGTTGTGGGTGCTGACCCTTACGGCAAAACCGAAGGCGACGCTGTGGAAGAGCTGGAACTGGATCTTTCTCCTTAGCGTCCATGATCTCGACCTCCCTGTTGCCATCTTTGATACGAGAGGTGTAGTAGATCTGGTTGTATAATTAAGATCTAAAGATTAGAGCAGAGATGTAACTTCTCCTTCTAGAAGCTGATCCGGTATAGATAATATGAACCTTAAGTCACAGTTAGGGAAATTTATTAATTAATAACTGACAAAACCTATCTATATATTCGAAAGTTGGTCATCCACTTAATTAAATACAAAATGCTTTTGTGGTGGGTAACTATTAACAATTTACTCAGTGTTTATTGAATCTCCCCCATCCATGCATTTAGTTTTGACTAAGTGAGTACTTAGGTTTTTAAGATGAGTAGAATTGATAAATAACAGAATTCGTATCAGTCAAGTAAAATGTTTCCAAGTAACAAACAATACGCCAACATCAAAGTCTCAAGGAGAAACCACCCCATCTCATCACCATCACCTAAACATTTACAATTTCCTGTCGGAAAAAAATGGAGCCTACCTAATCAAAACTCCTCTCCACACAAGCAACATGCCGTCCAAGTTCCAAGCCATCAATTCCTACTTTCCACTCGCACTCCAATATACTCGCTTTCTAGTCTCCACCCCTTGCACATTACATGAAAACAAAAGAAACCATCTTTTTGAAGAAGATTAACAATATAATCAAGGTACTATTACTATGATTATTCTCATCCTAACTTGTGTTCACATCGCTCATATCAAGACACAGCTCTTTCCCACTGCGCTGCCATGCAAGCCAAAGAAGGAAAAAAAGGTATTATAATTTATTATTATCATCTGATAGACCACGAGAAGGAACAGTACATATCCCTCCATGTACGAGCTAACTAGGCTCTGCTTACACGTTAGGGTGACAAAGCATGACAGTTGAGAGAGGAGAGAGTTGGAAAATCTGTTCATACCTAGCTAGGTCTTTTGCAGTACGCATGAATGGATGTTGGGTGTACTAGTCTTTGTAAATTTTTTATGGCATGTGTGTCCTCACATGGAAACAAATAGAATGGCTGGCGGAGTAGAAGATGTGAGCAGCATGTGCTTGAGAATTTCAACATCATTACGATACATCATTGACGCCACATCGAGTACACTCTCATGGCAAACAGTGTCAGAGGTCAAGTATTGAAGTCAGATGTTGAGGTCAAGAGCCATTGCGGCCTGGGGTATCATTCATTCATAAGCCCGACACTAATTTTACGCTGTCCGTTGCCGCTTCTTCGCCTTGGACAAGGCTTGTGATATCGCCGCAACCTCTTGCTCAACTTCTTCATCGTCTTCACTTGCGTCATCAACATCAGCGACATCCAATAATGTGCCACCCTCGGTATCATCATCTTCAGAACCCTCTACGTCTTCTTCGTCATCATCAAGCTCCAGGCCGTCTTCGTCACCACTGAAGCCGGAAAAGTCGTCGTCATCGTCGTCAGCTTCACTGGCGTCGGCGTCAGGTACGTCAGTCGTCGCAGCGACGCTCTCAGTACCGTCAGCATCACCCGTTCGCTTCCTCTTCTTGGCCATCTCGCCGAATCGTCCCTCGTGGGCTTCACCACGGACGTTGCCAGCTTCTTGGCCTTCCAAAAGCGGTGGCGGTGTGAACCATGGGATCTTTCCACGTATCCTAAGCAAAACAGTTAGCAAAAGTCGAGAACATATTTTCATGCAGCAAACGTACCAATCGTTCAGCACCATCTTTGCGGCACCATCAATATCAGCTTCGCCACCCTTCAACAAACGACCACTCTTTCTGCAGAGAATCTCAAGAAATTTGACGGCTTCATTGTCGTAGTCTTTGATGTCGTATGTTCGTTGCAGATACTTTGGCTGGACTCGTCTGAGCACAGCATCAATGTATTGAGCAGGATATTCGACATTCTCGACACGCACACTACCCCTGAGTAGTAGCTCCTCGTCTGTGTCGCTCTGGTTTGGTGGGACGATACCAGGGCAATCAATCATGTAGATTCTCTTCATGAGTGTGATGTACTGCCAGACCTTTGTCTCGCCAGCAATAGGCGCAACAGTGCACACCTTCTTCTTTCGGAGTGTGTTGATGATGGAGGATTTGCCCGTGTTGGGGTAACCGACCATGCCGACGGAAATCTGCTTACGGTCGCTGTGAAGGGAAGAGAATTGACGGAGAAGAGCAATAAGCGAACCCTTGCCGAAACTGTTGTTGATGTTGGCGTGGAAAGCTACACGTGGTTAGTGATGAAGGTGTGTATGGAGGATTAGGATTGCTTACCTAGAGTTGGGAACTCTTTGCTCAAACTTCTGACCCAAGCAGCCTGTCGAGAGTTAGTCGTATTCATCAAACTATGAAAAAAGAGACAAGTCAAGACATTGGAATGTGTGAAATATTACTAAGAGGACCGCCATGAAGCTGCTGTGCAGGTACGGCCCTCAACTCAAACAAATCACGAAGGACTCTAGTGACAGCAACCAAAACGGAAGCCAGTCTACCCGCAGCCAAGACGGCGTTGGGCAAGCGAGACACTTTCACTCTTCCCAACTTGTAACAGAACCAGTTCATAGTGTATATCGCGAGGATAAGAATAGGTCCTTGACTTAAGGAGGGGTCGATAGGGGCAGGGATTGGATAGTGACGTGGAAGGAGAAGAAGAAAAGGAAGATGAAGGAAGAAAAGACTTACTGCTACGCGGGACGGGACCAAATCGACCTTGTTCAGAACAAAGACAAGATGCTTATGGGGCGCCTCGGTGCGAATGTACTTTTCGACACTGCGGCAGCGGGTGCCAATGGGGTCACGGGCATCGAGGACGTGTAGGATGACATCGCTGGAGTCGATGACCTTGTACAGCTCGTTCCAGATGCGCTTGCTGGTGCCCTTCATGAAGATGGACTCCCTCGCCGTGGTGAGCTCGCCGTTGGGGTTGTTGTCAACGGCGTCAATGTCGCCCGAGGTGCCCGACAACAGCTGGGCCTGCTCGAGGCGCTCGACGTAGCTCTCGTGCATGGTACCAGTACGGCCAGCAAGGTCCTCGATGGAGCTGAAGTCGAGCTTGGGCCGCTTGCGCTGGGCCTTGGGGCCAAACGTCTCCGAGAAGGGCTGCGAGTCGACGGCGATCTTGGCAGCGTGCTCCTTGAGGCCGTTGATGTTGCCCTTTTCTTCGATCAAGCTCATGGGCAGCTTGTTGCGCTTCATGAGGTAGGTCGTGGGGTCAGAGGCCTGGGCCTGCACGGCAGAGCGGAACGACTCGAGAGCATCCTGGGAGATGACACGCGTGTTGTTGAACCACTTGCGGTTGGGCTCGACGCGGGCAACAGGCGCCTCGCGGTTCTGGTACGAGGCGGCCTTTGTCACGTCTCCCTTTGCGTTGCGCTGGGCCTTGCCGTCGGTGAGGCGCTTGAGCACCTTGACCTTTTTGGCAGATCTGCATTGACGTTAGTAGAAGTTTGCATGCATGGGCACGTGCAGACGCGCAAGAGCGTGCATGGATGGAGGTATGGGGAGGTGCATGTGGGCAGCTGTGGCTATGGGTAAGTGTGAGGGAACATACCGGTAAAAGTTCTCGCCCTTGACCTTGACATTGCCCATGCCATCGCCCGTCTTGCCCTGGCGCTCCTTGCGGTTCGCCTCCTTCTTCTGCGTACCCATTGCGGCGGTGGCTTGCGCGGCGGCGGAGTGGTGAGGAGTGGTGAAGAAAGACTGCTGCGCGTGGTGTCGAGGGACGGTTGCGCGCGTGCAGTGCAGTGGACGGGCGAAGCTTCTCCACGAGCGAACTTTTTTCTCGAGCGCATGCAGCGGCGCTAGTGGGGCTTGGCACAATTTTCCGCGGCAGACTGCACCGACACCACCGACGCCGTCCGCAGCGAGCACGCCGCGAGCCCGTTCTGCGTTCTGCGTTCTGCGTTCTGCACCGCACACACCACACACCACCGCCGCCATGCCGCCCCGCATACCTGCCGTCCGCGGCGTGTGGACGCCCGCGCATGCAGCCCCCGCCGCCAATGGCTGCGGTGCCGCCCGCGCCTTCTCGTCGTCGCCCGCCGTGCTCGCCCTCGGGCCCCAGTCGCCAAACTACATCGACGTCCCCAAGCCGCTGCAGCCGACGTTTCCCCTCGTGCCCCGCGTCAAGGGCCACCTGCCCGTCCCCCGCGACGTCTTCCAGACACGCAGCCCGCTGCCCAAGGCCTCGCCCGCCTTCCTCGACCGCACCACACGCAGCCCCAAGACGCAGAAGACGCCCGGCCCCCACAGCCGCGATGCCGAGTACCGCCTGTACAAGCAGCGCCTGGCCGATGCCCGCAGACAGGCGCTGCAGGCCGGTGTCCACGAGCTGCACGAGCGCAAGCTGGCCACGGACGCCCAGTACCTCGCCAAGATCCAGGCCAGCGGCGCCTTCAGACGCGAGCAGGCCACCGCCCCGCCGCGCGACACGGATGTCCTGACAGCCACGTCCGTGTCCAAGGGTGTTCGTGACTTCCTCGCCGACGCCCTTCCCGCCTCGTCTCGCACCGCCAGCACCCCCAAGCGCCGCGAAGCATACCAGCGCCGTGTCGACCGCGTGCAAAAGGTGCGCACCACCCGCCTGCACGACCTGTACGTCAACGCCCGCGAGTTTATTGTCGACGAGCAGCAGTTGGACGACGCCATTGAAAAGGCCTTTGGTACTGAGGATGCTCCCATTGGCTGGGATGTCAAGGGCAACATGGGCCCCAGGTCAGAGGGCAAGGAAGGCCTGAGCCCATGGCATGGTCCCATGCCTGAAGGTGTTGGTGACATGCTGCAGAAGCTCAAGGGCGGCGAGGGCGTGGGGTTGGCCAAGGAGAGAGTCAAAAGGGTTGCCGAGGAGCTCACGGGCGGAAAGATGTAGAATGCACACCACCAAAAAAAACTTGTACGATTGGAGCCTGTGTATATCAATACGTGTATATGATTATGTGGTTACTGGGAAAGAGTGATTCTTTGATGGTTCAAAGTTATGATTTAGGGGCTTGCTGAATGTCTTGCATGTTGAGTATGTTGGACATTCTACATGTCGAGTATGTTGGACATGCTATATGTTATGTATGTTGAATATTCTGCATGTCAGGCATGTTTAATATTCTACATGCCAAGTATTTTGAACTTTCTACATGTTGAGTGTGTTGGACATGCTATATGTCATGTATGTTGAATATTCTGCATGTCAGGCACGTTAAATATTCTACATGTTGAGTATGTTGAATATTCTGCATTTCAAGTACATTGAACATCCTACATGTTGAGTGTGTTGAATGCCTTGCACGTCGAGTATGTTGAATATTTTACATTTTTAGTATGTTGAGTGTTCTACATGTTGAGCACGATGAACACTCTTCTTGTCGAGTATTACGAATATTCTGCATGTCGAGCATGGTGAATGACCAGTACAATTACTAAACATCCTAGACATTAAAATTTTAAATAAACACACAACTATTGAACATTCTAGGCACCGAAGATGCTGAGCAATTAGGCGACTGTGAATTGACCAGACGAGCTTCCTGGCCTTGTCAACTGCAACAAACGATGAGATGGAAGAAGATGGAGAGGTAGCGCACATCTCGTTTCAGCTGCATTCACCTTGTGCTTCGCATTCACCTCATTTCAGCTGCATTCACTTCGTGCTTAGCATTCATAACCATAGCACGTGAATGGTCTTGTCAATTAAATGACTTCACTTCGTATGCACAACTTGCCAGCTTAAACCCAGGCATCAAAATCCCCTCAAGCATACAGCTTCCCCTTTTCCAGCGGCCAAACCTCATGCATCGAAAACCCACAGTGCCCAATCCCCTTCTCATCATTCCCCATAACACCCCACTGCACCTCCGCCTGCGACTCTTCCTCCCTCCCCCACTCGGCCTCACCCCCAGCCTCACCCCCAGCCTCATCCCCACCCTTCACTTCAGGCACCGCATGACACGCCGCCGCAATCGCCGCACTACAACTTCCCGCCACTGGCATCTCCGACGGCAGCCGAATACACCCCACCCCAACCATCAACGCCAGCAATATCGTCGCCAGCATAGCCCGCGGTGAGTACCCACACGTCATAAGCGACTCACCCTGCTCCATCCCCGCCGCCAGCTTAGAAATCCCATACGACTCGACACTGACCAGAAAAATACTCTGTGAAACAAGCCAGTGCAACGTTCCCGTTGCCACCACAACCGGAAGACTAAACCGATACGGCAGCTGCAAAAAGTATGTGCTGCGCTGCGCACCGCGCCGTTTAGCAGACACACGCAGGCCCTGTCTGCGCACCGCGTAGCCTGACCATTCGCGCGCGAGTGACATGATGGTCATGAGGCCGTTGTAGTTGAGGTAGAGGAAAGAGAGGATGAGCTGCGGGCTGTTGGCTACGATGACGTTACTGATGAGGCCTGAGGCTCCGGACGTGGGGATGCTCCAGCTGATGAGGGTGCGGGCGTCGACAGCCCCGAGCTTGAGGCTCATGGCTGCGGAGGGTGTTTTAAGCACCCGGATGCCCCATCCGAGGAGAGCGGAGGAGGTGGCGAGAAGGAGTGTGTAGCTAGTTTTGGGTTGAGTGATGGGATAAATAGAGATGTGAGGGGGGAGGTGGAGACATACGTGAAGAAGAAGACGGTGAGTCGTCGTTTGCTTGCAGCGCCAAAGTATCTCCTGCGTGTCTGCTTGAATGCTTGGGGAGGCGCTGTCCAGCCAGTACCGGTGTACCCCGATGCGGCAGAACTCTTGAATTTGGTAAAGTCCCACTTGTCTAGCAGACACATCCCTTTGGTCGCTTGATCCGGCACAGTGAGAAACGACGACACTGCGTCGCCAATGGTCATCATGGGAGCATCCTGAACCCACAATGCAATGTACAGCATGGCCATGGCCTTGACGAATCCCATCGCAACTACTACAATCACCAAGTGGACGCTATACTTTAGCCGGCAGTGCTGCTCAATGTTCTCGCTCATGCAGTATTCAATCTCTTTCTTGAACGGCTTCCACGCTCCTATATTTTTCTCAATCTGCGGAAGATATTCGTCACATGAATCAAAGCACCAAGTTGCGGCCTTGTGAACACCTCCGCAGATCCAGGTAAACGGCGAAGCGCACGACTGTCCAGTCACCACAATCGGTTGCTCCCTGGTCTCAAAGTCCGAGGTGGGTCCACCGACGTACTCGGCTGTCGAGTTGGACACGACGAGTAAGAGGCTTCCATAGCTTGTTTGAAAGTTCTGAGCATACGCGTCGATGCATTCTTGTCGAGAGAGTCGCTGCAATGAACCAGTCTTTGCGTGCTGGAACATGTCGTCTGCCACACGCTTCACCTGTGTTGAATCCGTGCCTATACGCTTGAAGCTCGTGGCTTCTACATCCAAAAACGCCTCATTGACAGAGTATACAAAATACTCGTTCGACGCAATCGACGCGTAGACTGCAGAATTGTAGCTTTTTTTCGAAAAAAGTTAGACAGCTTTCTCCTCACAAATTCAACCACACACATATACACACTTCAACAAACAAACAGACGAAAACTCACAATAAATGCAACGGCAACGACGACAACCCCAACACCCCCCATAGCGCCAACCTCACCCCCCTCACCCGCCCCAAATTCCGCAGACTCGGCACCCCAACATCCATCCACTTGAACTTTGCATGTGCGCGGTCCACCTCCCCCCGCGTAGGCGCAGACATGCACTGCATGCAGTAATTACTCGCCCCCAGCAACACCGTACTCAGCACATTAATCAGCAAATGCACCCCGATGTTGATATTCTTCGTTGTCGCGCAGTCCCCATCGTACAGCACGCGACTGCCCCCATCGAGATCCAGACCCTCGAACCCGGAGCGCGATTCCGCCCAGAGGAGGAAGACGAGGTTAAGCAGGAATACGCTGCCTGCTGCGACGGCGCAGCCTGCTGCGCCGGTTTTCCATCGTGGGCGCGTGGTGTTTGTGTTGGAGGAGGCGCTGCTGCTGTTGCTGCTTCTAGTGGGGGCGAGACCGTCGTTGTCGACAAAGGATGCGAGTTCCACGTCTGGATTCGCCACCGACTTGTCGCTCTTCTTCCCCTGCCACATGGATGCCGAGTTGAGAGGATTCTTCTTCTTCTTCTTCTTCTTCTTCTTCTTTTTCAATGGATTAACTTCACGCGAGAGGGGAAAGACGACGATACATTTGAAGAAATCGAAGAAGAAATACAAGTCACCATCTAGTGTGAAACATTGCTTCTCTAATAAAGTTTGGCAACGATAAGTCTGCCTCGTCTCGCCTCGCCTTGTCGTTTAGGCGTCCAGCAAGGCGGGTGGTGGCTTGTGGCTGCGGTGCATACCCGCGAGCCCGTGGGGTTGTTCATTGGTGTGTGGTGCTTTAGTCCAAGCCAAGTACCTGCGCCGGTTTACCCGCTTGCGATCTTCAGTCAGTCCCTACTTTGCTGGCTTGCTTAAATATAGAAGTATAGAGTACACATGATTTTCTCTAGTAGGAATCAGGTCACATGTCTGCTTCTTGCTAGCTTGCTGCATCGCATGCTTGAAGATGTTCACGGCAGAGTGGTAGGTTACTCAAGCTACAAGGGCTAGTTTAATCCTTGTGCACCGTCACCCCACAATTACGGCACGTAGAAACTCGGTAAAAGTACAAGTGTCGCAGATCCTCTCTTAGACAATCGAGTCATGCACGTAGCGCTTCTACAATCCGCCGAATACCCTCGTCCACCAGATCCTCTCGTTGCGAAAAGACGACTCTGAACCAGCCTGGCTCTTCGGCACCCACTTCATCTCCACTCACCAGATATATCTTTTTCGCCATTAGCAGATTGTACACTATACTTGTAATCTCCGGCGTGGCCTGCTGTCGCGTATCCACGACCCCCGCACTCGAATTCTGAAGGTAAAACTTCCCCAAATTGACCCAAAGGAAAAACGCTGCATTCACACCAGCCATGTGTTCGATCCCATGCGATTCAAGTATACGGACACACCGCGCGTATGCATCCGAGAGACGTGTGCGGTTCGTCTGGATGAAGGTGTCGACAAACGATGTATCAGACAAGAGTTGCACCGCGGCGTTTTCGGAAAGAGAAGATGGCGAGGAGTAGAGACTGCATGATTGGCATGCTGAGAGGAAGGCTGGGTTTGACGGTGAGAGAATAGCGCCTAGCCTTATGCCGTTTGCGCCAAAGTCTTTGGACATGCCCCACAAGACGTGGACGAGGGAGGGACTGATGATGCTGTTCATGTCAATCGACAAGACGGATTCAAACGCCACGGGTTTGTGAGGCATGGTGTCTACGTTGTTTTCCCACACGGAGAGTGCGTAGATTTCATCGCTGATGAGGTGGATCTGGTACTTCTCGCACAGCCGCATCAGCCCGATGATGGCGTCTCTCGAGTAGCACCGTCCCAGGGGGTTATGCGGGTGGCAGAGGAGTAGTGCGCGGACTGGCACGCCCAGTTGGTTTGATTTCAAAAACGCCTCCTCGTACTTGTCGACGCAGTCCACTCCACACGGATCAACGTCGCCAAAGGACACCGGAACAACCTTGACCCCGGTTCTCAAGCTGACGTCTGGTAAGAAGGCACGGTAGTATGGCTGTCCTAGCAAAATGCATTCCCCTGGATTGGCAAGACCCCACGCACAATGCTCAATCGCTGCAGACACGCCGTTCGTGACAAACACGTCTTCAGGCTTCAACTTCGCTACAGGACGTAGATGAGTGTTCAAAAACGTAGCCATCACTGATCTGACCTGCTTTGATCCAAAAGGCCCATCGCCATACGTCAGACCCCTCGCTGCGGAATCGACGAGAGATTTTGAATTGATGAATTCGCGTATTTGGTCGTGCATGAGCGAGTTCTCCGCTACACCGAGAGACACGTAGCCATTAGGATTAGTACTTGGGTCCCACAGATTGGCGATTATATCCCAGAGACCCTACATGGTGTTAGCAGGTGTGGTAAGAAATATTGAGAAGGGAGATAGATGGACGCACATCTTCTTTGACGTCAATGGTACTTGCGTCGGTACCGCGAACGGAGAGGTTTGAACTCATTGCAAGGTGGATGTAATCTGTTGGCAGAAAAACCAGAATTGAATTGATTAGGATAGGAAGAAAATTCTTTGTGCGATATCTACTTTATGAGCATCATCTGCTTGGACATCTGATCTAAACTACTTGCGAAATGCGGGGGGGTTTCAGAGGAGTGAATCACGATACCGTGAACCTCTCCGGCATCGGATCCATTGCTAGTGACGTTGTACTACAAAATATTTGTCCACTGTTGGCATGAAAGTATAGTCATGACTGTTGACACACTGACTTGGGGTTCGCGAGGTAGTGACGTGGGCTTGGTTAGGGCGCCACAATCGTTCAAGAATCACGTCGGCATCCCACTTGCGCTACTGGGATTGAGAGCTAACAGTTACCATCGGTATCCCACCTGCTCCTGCTCGATACCTGGCAAGTCACCTGACCGTGGATCCAGATTTCCCCAGTACCTACAACTTTTTTTTTCCAACGTTAATCTCTCTACTAGGCTGCAAATGGCTTGTAGACTTGTGCACCTTGCATGTCCGCTCGGTCGGTCCCAGAGATTTGTCTGCCATCTGGTTCGGCATTTAATGTCCAACAATAATGAAGTTGGTAGTCGTCCTATGTTGAATTTCTCGTAAACCAGACTCATCATAGTTGCTCATAATGCTAGGCTCCATCTTCCTTGACTTAGAGGTCCAAGTTCTTCAGAAATGCCAGCTATAATACACTAAATAATATCATTCAGATGCTGATACAGGACTTGACGTTAGTATGGTACTGGTTTAAAATAGCCTAATATCGTGACCAAAGCTTAATAAAGTTCATTGTAGGTAAAAGAAGTTGTAAAAATAATATTAATAAGACTCAGCAAAGTGAATCCAGAGCTCGATTACAAGCTTCAACTAACTACTGCTATATATATCATATTAAACATAGTACACTTGATTAAGTATTCTTGTGCTTACTTTCTGGTATAATTGGGGTCGTTGCATAGTATCAATAGCAAGAACAGGACGCCTGACCATTAGATGTTAAGCCTTCCAGCAAATATCTAGGTTTTTGTTAGACTGTTACGTTCTTTTGGCATAAGAGATAGGTTGCAAAAATTGTCATATTATCTACACATGAACATCCAGGATATTAGATTAATCTATATCTTAGACTGTCTCTATGCCCTATAGGTGACTCTGTATAGAAATTAAATCACTTTGATCAATAAATCAATCAACGAACTGCATTTGACTACCGAAGATAAACTAGCTGTTACTAGCTCATGTCACGCAACGTGGAGCAAGAACACACTGTACTGTTCTACTGAACAGACACATGACAACACAAGCAAAAACCCCCCAACTGGCAAAGGGTAGAAGGCACGCAGAAGAGAAAGGCTGGTAACGATACTATCTTAAACAATATATAAAAGGCTTCTATAATAGCAAGATTTTATGTAAACATCTATAGCTTAGCTTGTTATTAGACAAAACAAGCGGCTTTCAACAAACGTTCGGCTAATTTATTATATTATTTAACAAAAGTATGCATGTACATTATCTTACTATTTCCTGCGTTGCTACCTAAAATTCAAGACGTTAAGTTAGCAAGTAGTGTATTTTGGTTAAATGACACCATTTTTTACGAGAGCTTAGTGTAACGATTACATCGCGATCCCTATCCGACCTAGTCAGATATCAGGAACTATCACTAATTTCCAAGTGCCCTTGCCCCTATTTGCAACTGCCCTAAGCTGTAGTATATGAGAGCGTTGAGAGCGAAGCTATGCAGAGTAGTTTTTCTGTATCCTTTATACAAGATCCATCGGTGTAGAGAATTATATCTTTTTTTTTTTTGAATCTTTTATCCTAGAACTCCTGTATGCGACGTAGTAGACTAAGGCCATATTTTGATCTTTCTCTTCGTGCCGGCGTCGTTGCACTTAGTAAATTAATAGGAAACACAACCGATATAATAATTTTCATCACGTGCATTTGAGAAAAAAAGTTCTCTTTAAATGTCAATCGTCTTAAATTTCAAATTATTAATCTAAACATAGCTTTTAAAGTAGATGTAAACCAGATAAAAAATTGGATTAGTTCTTTATAGGTGGCAACGAAGTGATTCTGCGTACTGAGCGCACAGACACTGTATTTCGTCCAGCGCTAAGATTAAATGTACTATCGGCGACATTGTACTACAGATAACCGAGGTTAACAGTCAGATAGTGCTGTTAACATCAATCTGTCAACAACCAATAATTAAAACATTTTGTGAATATCTGCTTACGTTCACTAAAACCTAGGACTCTCTAGAATTTGACATAACTGGCAGATTTCGTGGTTTTTCATTTTGTGCCTCCTTATTATGGCTTCTTTACAGTCTATCCAGTTGCAAGACGACAAGTTCAGCAGCCTGGGGCTGTCAAAAGCAGTCCTTAATAAAGAAAGAGTTGTTTGCTACAGTCGTTCTTTGGGTAGTGCATCGAAAGAGAATCCAATCTTCGTCTTGATCCATGGATATCCGCAGTCGGCGTATATGTATGCTTCTACCTCTCCTCTAAATAGTCACGGAAGCTTAACCAGAACTAGGTGGCGGCATATCATCTCTCTCCTGCCCGAAAATGCCCCAGTCTTCGCTCCCGATATGCCAGGATATGGAGCCAGTGCAGCGATCGTCAACAACGATAAACTGAGCGTCGGCAACGTCATCATGGCTGCACTTAAAACAGAAGTCGAGAAGACAGTCAAAAGCTCGTCTAATTCCAACATACCAGTCATAATCGTTGGTCACGATCGAGGAGCACGCGTCGCACATCGTTTAGCTGTGAGTGGATGCGAGGGGCTGGATATTCATGGTGTATGCTTCATCGACATTGTTCCAACAAGCACACAATGGAGTAGCTCCGAATCGCCTTTACAGACCGCAAAAGATATGACAGGTTATTTTCACTGGCCATTTCTTGCCAATGTAGACCTCGCAACACGTATGATCTCCTCTTTCGGCGGCTCCGCCTGGTGCACTGAGATGATTGAGCTTGCAGCTGGGAAAAATCCCTCTAGCTTACGTAGTCTCAAATCCGACAACAGTCTTGCCGTTTACAGTGGATTTTTTGAGGAGGAAAAAGTAATCAGGGCGGGCTGTGAAGATTACAAACACGGCGCTACGACAGACCTGGAACTGCAGAAGAAGGACCAAGAGGAGGGAAAAAAGATTAGCTGTCCCTTGTTACTTCTTTATAGTCAAAGCTTTATTGGTAGTCGATACGATTTTGGCACCGTTTGGAGGGATTGGGTTAATCAGGGTGTAGAAATTCAATGCCACGGCTTAGAGAGCGGAATAGGGCATTTCGGAGCCGAAGAATCACCCGAGGAATGTCTTAGGACGATTATGGAGTGGTCAAAAAGATTGTAAAAATGGTATTATCCAGCAGCGTTTGTATAGACGACGAAACCTCGAGGAGGTGTTCCCGTGATGTTATCATCCATTTGAGTGAGGGTATTGCAAGCTTGAAATCTACCTTGTTTCAAAATGAATGCTAGGCAAGCTTCGATGATTGTAATGCTGTCTTCTAGATCGTAATATTGTGGTATCAATCAACGCTAACTTTTGAACTGGCAAGGATCCACCATCTTCATCCAACGAGCTCAAGGTAGTTTTTCGCTGTTCTCATTTCAATCACTTCTTCAGCATTGTACTAATAAGCATGCTGGGCTATAGATTCCAGCTGATTTTGTCCTGATCCTTACAAAAACTAACTCACAGTAACAACATATTGATCTGATTTTGGCTGAGATGTTCAGATTACTAGCAAATTATACCTTTTCTGATAGCAAGTCTAATCTGTGTAGCTCATTTATAACTCAAGAACTTATCATCATTTTTCTAGTTACTGTAACGTTCAGCTGCAAGATGATTTCCTCTGTGACGTTTTTTTGACTGACGAAATATACTAGAGGAATTGCCAGCGTGAACATTTCGTCGAGTTGTCATCACTGATTGTGTTTTGGAGTAGCACTGTTATCGTTTCGAAGGAGTAAGACGACTCTAACTTGCTTAATATTGGTTCATCGTTGTTAATGAAAAAGCTCTTCTATGATACATGTTGCCAAACACTGACACAATCGCGCACGACCTCATCGACTATACCCATCCTATGCGTCCTCTTCGGGACATAATGTGCGATGCGTCTTAGTGCCGTACTGCTTTCCGCCCTGTTTGTCTTGACAACTACACCTGATTCATCATACGAGATGTCCTTACCAGGCTGCTTGAGTAATTCGACGTGTACGATAGGAGGCAGCGGCCATGGCGGACCAGCCGCTGAAGCGAGTTTATGGGTTGGGAACTCGAGACAGATCAATACACCCGTAGGTGAAAGCAGTTGAGAAACACGAGCCGCCCATGATGGCCGAAGCGAAGGAGGGAGGGCGCACAAGAACTAGCGAACAAACAGTCAGCATAGAAAAGATAGCACGGCTACAAGAAATCGCAAAAATTTGTAGCCGATGAATGGTGAAGTCAACATACCGTATTGTCGTATATCACATCAAACCCTTCAAACATACTTTCCGACTCTGCCCAGCCACTGATCCCACTCAGCCATTCGTTGCTGAAAAAGTCCCCGAGAAGACATACCATCCTCCCTACTTCTGATGTCTCGGACCCGCGCGTCGCAGCAAGGTACTCCGCCTCCAGCGGCCCCTCGCCCGGATATTCAAGATACTGATTCGCTGCGTCGGCTGCGTGCAATGACACTTCCAATCCATACGCATCATATCCGTGAGCAGCAAAAAGTGCTATATCGTACCCTACGCCGCATCCTGGTACTAATACGCGTTTCTTGGTTCCATTTTCATTTGACGGACTTGGAAGTGTGACGGACAGTGGTTGCGGGATTGGTGTTTGTGGTGCGCCAAATGAAGGGTTGGGATCAGACGATACGGGTGGCGAGCGAGGATGGGAAAGCAAGTCTATGAGCGCAGGGTTCGCGTGGCCTTTGTTCCAAGGGAGAAAAGTGCCTTCTTTCCATAGTCCGTCCCATCGGCTGGCTTGCGCAGAATCTGGTACATCTTGGAATACTGAGCTGAGGCGGTCTCGGTTCTCTGACATTTGCTGGGTGGGGAGATTGGTCGATGCCATGGCGAATGAAGATTGTGTGGTTTGATGTTGAGGAAAGAATCAAGCTGTGACGATTGGTATTTAGAGCTGGGCGAGTGTCATTGGTTGGAGATGACCTGGAATGCGTGGACAAGTTTTCAAATGGAAGAAACGAACAAATTTGAAGAGAGATTGCCAGCTGGGTAAGAGTTGATGGAGTTTAAAGGTAAAAGCTATGCATAGATATTTTTAGAAAAAGAAAATTCCCGAAGAAAAATACTTACAAATGCAAATTCGTCAGCTCCAGAACGGGTTAATCCATTTCTACACAAGTTGAAATGGTGGAGGATTCAAAAATCAACGACGTCGTTGTCTTACTCTTCTGCACGTTCTGACATGCCTTGCAATTTGGACCATACCGATAAAGCACACAAATTTGATGTTTACATAATCACGAGAAAAATCTTAAAGTTAAATCAACGTGAACTTTAGAATTTACTAGTGAACGTTGTCATTTGTACTTTAATCGTGCAGTCTATATTCATGTGTGTACTATGTAACCGGCCAATCCTGAACCCGAATGAACTGTTCTCGCATCACATGCAACCATACAATTTTGGCCCTGTTCACTTAGTATTTGACGTTCAGTTTGGCGGAGAAGTGCCTCCGTTCCATGCGCTTGTTCTTGAACTTCTTAGGGTAGCCTAAAAATCAACTGCAAGAACTACTCGATCGTGACACAGACCTTGCCGATGTGTTTTTGAGCGCCCTGTAGGAATGGTTAGCTGTAACGTACAAACAATGTCTAGCCATGAAATTGCGAAACCTACCAAGTGCTCAAAGGCCTCTTTCACTTGATCAAGCTTGAATACTTTGCTATCCACCACTGGATGAATATCATTCGTCTCAAAAGCTGTCACCATATCTTCCATTTGAGCTTTAGAACCCACGTAGATGGCCCGGATAGTGCACATGCTAGACAAAGCATCGAGGGCACTGGGGCTTTGTTCACCAGAACCACCCCCGAGAAAGCCGATGAGGGTGATGATGCCCTCATACTTGATTGCTTTCAAGCTCTCTCGAAATGTTCCGAAGCCGCCAACCTCAAGAATGTGGTCAACACCAGCTTCATTGGGTGTAAACTTTCGGGCAAGTAGGCCCCACTCAGGATTTGTCTTGTAGTTGATGACATGGTCAGCACCCAATTTCTTAAGCATCTCAGCCTTCTCAGGAGAAGATGTGGTTGCGATAACTTTCGCCCCGGCAACTTTGGCCAACTGTCTTAATTAGCCAAAACAAACTAGGCGAAGGATCTGATGATCTTTACCTGCAATGCGACCACGCTTACGCCTCCTGTACCTTGGATGAGTACCGTCTCGCCAGCTTTAAGGGGCCTCAATCCGTACAGAGCGTTCCAGCTTGTCAAGGCCGCTCCAGTGAGCGTGCTCGCCTCCACATAATTCAAGTTACTGGGTGCACGAACAACGCCATTTTCATTGAAAACGGCATACTGGCGTAGAGTGCCATCGATTGTGCCGCCTAAGCCGGTTGCTGCAGTGACTGGGTCGACGGGTCCATATTGATGACCCTGATTGAAGAGTGTGATAACCCGGTCTCCTCTTTTCCATTTGCTGACTCTGGGACCAACTCCGATCACCTCACCAGCACCATCAGATGCAGGGACAACTGGCAGCTTATACGGAAGGAGAAAAGTTCCCTATTCACAGAGAGCGTTGGTAAGCGCCAGGCAAAATTCAGATAAGCCTTGCAGACGTACCTTTGGAATCGCAACATCTCGGTAGTTGAGAGCGGCAGCATGCATTTTGATAAGAATGTCATTTTCTCCAACGGTGGGTATCTCCGCATCAACGTACACTACGCCATCAAGACCGTGCTTGTCACTGTTGACGACCCACTGCTTCATAGTTGTCGGAGCCATTTTTTTTACTACGAGTAAGACAATACAAGCCAAAGAGGTTGGGAGTAACGTTAAAATATTGATTTGCCAAAAATATTCGTCAAGTATAGTATTAGTGCTAGAAGCGGCTGTTATGCAAATACAAGCAGTCATATTCACTAATAAATATACAAGGGAAAATAATCAAGGCTACGGACGCATAGAGAATTTTTTTAAATTGCTTAGTCGATCAAAACCATGAATTTCTGTTGGATTCCTACGTCAAGGTGGACAACAATATGACCAAGCTCACGAATACTGCCACGCTAATGTGCATATCCCAAAGCGGTTAGCCGTACCAAGGCGCCGCGACGGGATCCCACCCGCGCTAACAACAACCAAAAGCTTTTTTTGCCACCGGCATCCCACCAGCACCCCCTATCAGCTTCGGTATCCCACCAACTCCGTGTTTCAAGTTTTGCTGCACAAGCCGTATCCCATTACCGCTTAGTCGCTAGCTCAAGATGCTTTTATGACGCAGCATTGAATGCATACATTTTGAACTTCTGAGAAAAGCGAATTACAAAGTGGTACCCAATTATGATCACTTGACTTCAATTTTATGCGCCATATGCTACATTTTAAATTGGGAAACTCGTTTTCAATACAGATAGCTAGGCCCTAGCCTAATTTTATTCAAGTGAAAAAAGCCATGTAAGGGATGGCTAGACAAGCAGGAATCTAGGTACTCTGCAGTGCACGCTACTGAATAATATCCCACTCTCTTAAATTGTGTACCTTTCATAATTTGCTTTTGTTTCCTCTCGTTAGAATATTTGAAATCTATTTGTTACCTTGATATATTCCTTTTCAATATTACGTTCAAGGGGTTGCTCTGAGCTCGCAGATATCACTTTTCCTTTTCCACCCTCATGCCTTCAAGTTCTTTAAAATATGACTACGTTGTCATAGGAGGCGGCAGTGATGGCCTTGGCTCCGCCAGACGTGCTAGTGGTGCCTATGGCATCAAAACACTTGTTATTGAGAGCAAGCGTATTGGAGGAACCTGTGTCAATGTTGGGTAATGATCTCTGATTCAACTATGAGCGATTATGCTGACCTGAAGTAGCTGTGTGCCTAAAAAGGTGACGTGGAATGCCGCGGCCATTGCTGAAGGTTTCGAAGACGCAAAATCTTACGGTTTTACCTTCGACAACTTGTCCTTCAACTGGAGTGGCATGAAGGCCAAGCGAGACAGGTACCTAGAACGACTGCGAAATATGTACGGGACAAACCTAGCCAAAGAGAAGGTGGACTTTATCAATGGCCGAGCCAGTTTTGTCGATGCGAATACCATTGAGGTCTTGCTTGATGATGGTGGAAAGCAAACAGTCAAAGCCAAGCATACTCTGATCTCTGTTGGCGGTCAACCTTGCATCCCTGATATTCCTGGGAGGGAGCATTGCATCGATAGTGATGGTTTCTTCGACATCAAATACCAGCCTGAGAAAGTTGTCATCGTTGGCGCTGGCTACATCGGCGTCGAAATATCAGGCATTTTCCAAGCCTTGGGCACAGAAACCCATCTCTTCATTCGTGGAGAAAAGGTGTTACGTTCATTCGACCCCATGGTTCAGGATATCATCACAAATGAATACGAGCAGCGCGGTGTCAGTCTTCACAAAGCCTCGGCAATCACTAGAGTCGAAGATTCAGGCAACGGCAAGAAGCGTGTCTTCTGGGATGAAGGCCATCAAAAAAATCTCTGTATCGAAGACGTCGATCACGTCCTCTTCGCCATCGGCCGTTCGCCCATGATCAACGGCCTTGGTCTAGAGAACACAGGAGAAATAAAGCTTGACGAGAACAGGCACATCGTTGTTGACAAATATCAGAACACCAGTGTTAACAACATCTATGCACTCGGTGATGTGTGCGACAAGGGCTTTGAGCTGACTCCTGTTGCTATCGCCGCAGGCCGCCGTCTCAGTGACCGTCTGTTTGGTGATAAGCCGGATTCTCACTTAGTATACGAGAACATTCCCTCTGTCGTCTTTGCTCATCCAGAAGTAGGTACTGTTGGATTGACTGAGCCGCAGGCACGCAGTCAATACGGAGATGCCGTCAAGATCTACAAAACAGAATTCACGGCTATGTATTACTCGATGATGGATGCGGAGAACAAAAAGCCAATGGCATTCAAACTCATCGTAGTAGGCCCAACGGAGAAAGTTGTTGGTTTGCATTTGGTCGGCATGGATGCTAGTGAGATACTCCAAGGCTTTGCTGTAGCGGTCAAGGCTGGCGCAACCAAGGCAGATTTTGACAACTGCGTGGCCATACACCCGACCAGCGCTGAGGAATTGGTGACAATGAAGTAGGAGATTATGTTGCTATCGTGTTACGATGTCATGAGTCAATCGGGCTGTTCGGACTTGGAGAAACGCACTTGTGCTTCGATGCGCAAAGCGGAAGAATTTGTCTATGTGCAAACAGGTACTGGCCATCACGCTGCTTTTGCTTCAAAACTATGGCTAAGGGGAAAATATAGTTACGGATTTTCTATAAAAAATTCCATGTTAAGCAATCGTAGTGAGCGCACACAATCCGCCTTGTCTTTAAGCACTGTGCGACCAGTTACAGATCCAGTTCATCTCGTTGTCGCAAATTTGATTTCCATTTGCTTTTTCTTCTTCCACCATCCTGATAAGTTCAGGGACAGATTCTGCGTTCCAAAAATGATCGCTAATCGGAACTGAAAACTGCAGATCCTGTAATGAAAGTAGGCCTGCACCACCATCTTGACTTGAGACCTGTGTTTCACGATACATCTTCCAAACATGATACAGTGTTAATGCAAACCGCTTCGTTTCTTCAATACCGATCCAGATATGAGGGGCAGTGTCAGGCGTGAACTCGGCTTGCTGGTATTGCGCAAGCATATTTGGATAGCTAAACATGCCTCTCATAAAACTGTTCTTCACAAGAGCAACTAGAATCTCATCATCGGCGGCAGGGAGTATTCGATCTGAATATGAGCCATTCGAGTGCCGATTACCAGCCGTTAGTGGAAGCATGATGTTCAGTAGGATTGCCTGAAACGTGGCTATTGGCCATGCTGAGGCCTCAGTAATCTGGGACCCTGAAAAGTCCCACGTGTCCTCAAAATGTGTCAGTGGTTGATCAAACAAAAGTAATGATAAGTTCGCACATACACGTTGTAGATGAATAGATGCCATCAGCGATTGATGTATTTCGATTGCAGCATCATGAGCGCTTTGCTCCTCGCTAAACCACAGGCCTACCATTACAACTGACTGGACGAGTATCTGTAACTCCTTTTTGGGTCGAAATGTCGACTTGTGAAGGAAGGACCATGTGGGATGGAAGTTTTTGAAATATATGTCGATGTAGCTATGGAACTCAGTAATATCCAGACTATATTTAGTTTCGATTCTCTGGTCAGGCAACTCGTGCGGCTGCTCATGGTGTTCTGAATCGGTGACTGCGCCAGCGGTAGTATTTTCGTATGAGCACGACCACCCGCGATCCAAGCAGGAAGCGCACGGAAGCGCTCTGCTGCACTGAGTTTTACGAATTTTACAGCGAGCGCAAGCTCGGAGCGCTCGAGAAGGAATCGACTCCATTCCCTCATGGTATCGTGTAATATGGCGATGTAGTGTGTCTCTATGAGTTCTACATGTCAGCACAATACTTACCGCAAAGAAGGCGTAGTGCTTACCTTCGACCAAGTATGGTTTCACAATAGGGGCAAGGAAATTCCTTTGCTTGCAAATGCTTTGTCAAATGCCGATTCAAGTGCTCCCGACGCTGATAACTCAAGCTGCATTCTGGCCATGAGCATTGGAAGGGAGATGATGGGTTTTCGGATGTCATTTCGCCACGTGAGGTTTTCAGCTTTAAAATGGCAGGTGAAGAGGGGAATAGTGCGCACGGGGAAGCGTATCCGTTTAAACTTTATGTCATCCGTATTCGAGCCGTCTTTACGCACCTATGCCAAGAAGGTGTGCACTTGCCAGCCACGAACACAACGCGGTCTGGAATTGATCTCATCGCAGCGTTAGCTGCAAACTACCACTCGGATAGTGCAAAGCAAATACTTCCAGTGGCGTGCCCAATAGCAAACTTTAATTGGCCAGAAAAATACAGCTCGTCACGTGGTGCGAACAACAAGATTCGTTCAAACTAGTAGTATATGGGCTGTAGATATAATAATGAATATTGAAGATTATGAGTAAGTTAAATTCAGTTGCACTTAACTGGTTGCATTAGTCTTTGGGTGGAAAAGTCAGTCAGGCCATGTTCGATACCATTACAAACACTACTAGGGCAAATTTTAAACATTTATCGAAGAAACCTAATGATGAAAGGCTGATGATGTGTTGAGTTGAAAAGATCTTAACCCCCATTGAAACTGCTTAGTCTTGCTGAGAATATCTGTCACTGTGGGGTATCTTCGCACCATCATTCGGACTGGTAAGAGACCATGCGCAATGATTAATTATTTCAGACGCTTTATTTGCCTCCGTACGTCATACTAATCATTACGAAATTAACCCGTAGCTTTACGTTGTTTTGGTCGCTCTTGTTGTTTTGTATAAGCAAGTGTTTCGCCACACACTGAGATACCTAGCCGTTAGAATTGGTTTTTGGAACCCAAAAGTCGTCCAATGTTTTCGTAGATTTAGAACAATTGATAAGCCTAGAGGTAGAGGAGTGTACGAAATCTTTGACTCGAACAGCGGTGCTTGCATCGTTATCATGCATGGAGATAATCTATTCCATTATAGGCTACTAGGGTCTGTTGGCAGAGAATTAGCATCGAAATGAATAGATTGGGAGTTGTATCGGCAACGAATATTAGTGTACGTGGAAATTTGTCCAATTGATGGACTTTGGTGCTACTTCCTAGCTGATTGGACTAAATTTGGACTCACTCGTCAACAAACACGGCGCGTCAAAAAATAAGAAGGAATGCTACAGGAACTACGCGTGAGATTCATTGACACTGTGATAACTAGAAAATTCTAGTTGCTATCAGCATCTTGATAGTAACCAACTTAAGGCCCGAAGCTGGAGGCAGGACTCATAGCATGGTTTCCGCTTTAGTAAAAGCCACTTGCGACTTGCGATCGAGTCCAAAAGTACTCTCGGATTAGTTGGAAAGGTCTTTACCGGTAACTTTGACAACCCAGAGGATTCATTTTGAAGTCACGAAAAGTGGATCATTCCTATTTCAGGGATGGGGAGGGCAATGCATCGTCGGTGTTCAACTCTCGTACGACGGACGTGGTCTAAGCTTTCCGCCAAGGGTACCGTGAAGCCAAGGCAAATCTTGCATGTAGGGATGAGCTAGGTATCCTGGGTATCCTGAGCATGCAAGTACCCTTGCCAAGCCGCCATGACGGTCATACTTACAACGGCTTTCACTCACGGCACTGTACGACCAGTCATGGATTTGAATTAGCCACTTCCTGCACATACGCTCGCTAATTGCTTCGTATTTTTCCAATGTCTTGGTAGGGACTTGCCCATATTTCACAAATCTTAGAATTGAGAAACACTAGGGTACCTATTATGCGATGCAAATAATCTGCTTTTCCTGGTTGGGCTAACTTCACGTTTCGAGGTGCGCCTCCCGTACGTACATGAGATGCCAACGCAGACCACCTCACCTCATTGAGACTGGCTCATTGACCTGATATTATAAGATCAATCGTGAATTTACAGCATTTCTTAATGAGGACTATGAATATCCACAACCCATTCAAATAGCAATCACCGGTCGTTAGTGAAAGAGTGAGACTTGAATGTTTGGCTTAACATGCGAATGTGAGACAATCTAGGTTTTCGTTTATCTGGGAATCCGAAACATTGAACGTACCCCAGTAAATACAATTAGCCCACTCCTTGGAAGGCGAGAAGCGTACATGTGATCTGTGCTCCATTGATCGTCTCGTACATACGCTAAGAGGCTCTGCATCGTTCAACCACCAAGACAACACAGCCTGGATTTTAGGTCCCTACCATGGTAGCTACAACACTACATCTGACAATTTATCGAGCTGGATGGAATGGATCCTCAGGATCGTGTGCGATATCACTAGTTTTCGTTTGACGCTCATAGGGGCAAGAAAGAGTTATAACCAGGGTTAACATCTATCATAACAAAAGTCTAATAACGGGAAACATCTACCATGTTCACTGCTACATTCAGCCAAGGAATTATATCGTCTCGGTGTATCTTGATGTACCGCTCCTTCTATTACTCCTTTTTACAATATTTCCTTGCTTGAATCTCCTACTACAATCTTTTCCTGCAAGCAAAAAAAGTTGATGAGATCATAGTCAGCGGTATTCTACCATCGAAAGGCCCGCTCAAGCGCCGAGGGGGGTTTTTGAAGTGGGCCGTTTCGGAGATCCAAGATGTCCGACCGATACCACACTGAACTTTGCAAAGACTGGGCATTCAAAGAATGCATTCATTGTACAAACAGCATCATATCAGTGGAATTATAACTGCCAATTTAAAGGCTCTTTTCAAACAAGCTCGCCAATTTGCATGGTAGCAAGATCTTTCGCAGAGCAGCTTGCATGTTGTGCGCTTGTGAGTGGCTCGGATTTCGGCCACCAGGTCTGTCCGATCCGGAGATTTCCGGCACATTCATAGAAATACGACAGCGTGTGCAAGCAGCTAGTTTGTGTTGAAGTTACAGACGAGTGACTTGGGGTTCATGTATTCGTAAGCTTATCGGCTGTGCATAGCAATTTTTATATATATGATGCCATTGCGCTCGACGATATCATCACACACATCAAGAAGCATCGCTCCATCGAACTAACATCTCCGCAACAACATCGAACCTTCTCACAGATTTACCTCTAGATCCTGCAACTTCTAGCCGCCTGCGATTTTTAACCCTCTTCGCCAACCAACATTTCAAAATGACGATCCCACCACCCGCCCCCGACTACTGTACCAAAGTCACTCCTGAATGCACTGTTGAGGGAACCCTATACGGATACTACCCCAACATCTATTGGAATGGCTTTTTCACTGGGTTCTTCGGTCTGTCCATGATCATTCACATGGCCATGGGCAGCAGATACAAGACGTGGACTTTCATGGCCGCCATGTCTCTCGGATGCTTAGGAGAAGTCATCGGATACGTCGGCCGAATCATGATGTGGAACAATCCTTACGACGAGATCGGCTTCCAAATGCAGATTTGCTGTCTTATCATCTCCCCCGCCTTTATCTCTGCCGCCATTTACCTCACACTCAAACACATCATCCTTTCATTTGGCGAGGACTGGTCAAGACTTCGACCAAGCTGGTACACTTGGATATTCATTGGCTTCGACCTGTTATCCTTGGTCTTGCAGGGCGCTGGCGGTGGAATCGCTGCCACTGCTGACTTTGGCACAGACCTACAAGATGTGGGCACCAATCTCATGATTGCTGGTGTTGTCTTCCAGGTTGCCTGTTTATCAGCATTTGGCTACCTCCTCGGCGAATACGCGTTCCGTACCTATAAGCACCGTACCGAGCTCAGCCCAGAGGCAGTGCAGCTTTCACACAACACAAAATTCCGCCTTTTCGTTGCCGCGATAATAACGGCTTATATTACCATCCTTACCAGATGCGCCTACCGTATCCCAGAGCTCACTGGTGGGTGGAGGAGTGAGCTCATGAGAGACGAGCCAGAGTTTATCGCTCTCGAGGGTATCATGATTGTTATTGCAGTGTTTTCTTTGACTATATTCCATCCTGGATACTGTTTCCCTGCATTAGCTGCGGTATCACCACGCGAGAGAGCGCAGAGTATGAACGACACAGAAGGAAGCATTGAGCTTAAAGATGCTATCTGAGACTACCAGTGGATAGAAGCAGAGCTTGAATATTGGAACCTATTATTGAGAATACAAGTTATAGAATGTACCGATAAATATATATATAAATAGAAGACTTGAAGGACGTAAATAAAAACTAATTTGTTTACTCGACTTCGGCATAAATTCAATTTTAATATCTTTGATCTCCCACAAGTCTCGTCATAGCGATTGCTTTCAATCTTTAACCATATTCCTGAAGTTGTCGATCAAGTAGAGGAGGAATCGATGTTTCAAGGATGAAGAAGGAATGGAATTCTTTTACACTGGGAATCCACACGTTGTTGTTCGAAAAGAAAAGACGTAAATAGTCGAAACTTAAAATGAGAGTGTGACCTAACATGATGTTCAAAATTTCCCAGTACAACAGCCATTAGTCTAGCTCTTGAGAGGCTACCTCAGATGGCCACGAATATTTGCAAATTTTTTTCATGCTGTTAGATCTGAAAATTCCACCACAAATTTAAGATGATTATAGCAGCTATAGTTAGAATTTGTACTACTAACGTGTAGTAGAGCTAGTTAGCCTGCGTACACGGAAGATATGTATTGTTCTATTCCAGGATCTATCAGATGGTAAATCATAGTACCTTATTGGCTTACATGGCACAGAAGGATAGAGCTGTGTCCTGACAGCAATCTCAACCCAAAATAATGCAATGAAAAGTTTGGGGATCTGGACTTAATAAGAAATGAATGCTTCGGTCCAGATTACATCGAGTAGCTGCTTCTAATTAATTCTTGAATCTTTTTCATTGGAGCAACTTCGTTTCCTTTATCAACTCGTTAAAATTTTTGGGTGGCGATAGTATGAGTAATATTTTATTCATTCTGCTCGAAAGGTACATTTAGATGAAGCTCATAAATACTTCCAGCCATGTTTTCCAACACTACACCAAGAGTATCTCTGACTTAGTAATTGGTAGTCCCCGGCAAAAGCATGATGCTTTTATAACAATATCTGCATTTTCACTCGCAGCCTCCAACCTTTTGATTACATCTTCAACCTCGCTGAGTTCTCCCATCCTAACAAGACACTCCCGATAACCGTGCAAGGCCCAGATATTATTAGGGTGCCACTTTGCTCTTGGGACACTTCTATCTAGTCCTAAATCTGCTGCGTATGCCGCCGCAGCCTCGCGAAACTTTCCCTGCTCAAGTGAAAGGGCTCCAAGAGCATGTCGCACGGGTTGCATCCATGCTGGGGGCTCGCTGTAAAGCAGCGCGTCCTCTAACTGGATGGCCTTGTTTAGATGTGTAAAAGCAATATCAAAATTACCTTGACGATACTCTAGCTCTCCGTCAAGCATACCCTTCGCGACTGCGAGCACATCGATACACTTATTTGGATACATCATGCGGGAGGCTGGAACACGACGTGCAGATGCCTGAAAGAGTTCGCGTTGCTGTGATGCTTCCGCGACACGACCCGTGGCTGCCAATGCAATACCTTTTCCATAGTGGATCATGGCGGTAGTTGTGCAGTACAAGTCTTGTTTCTCCGATGGAGGTAGTTCAAGTGCAATCAAGTCATCCCAATGACCAAAACGAATGAGCACGTGTACGCGAATACTGGAATAGACTTCAAGCCAGTCCGCCATAGGAGGAGACTTTATTCGGAGAAGCTCTTCTGAGAGAGAATCTTCCATTTGTGTGACAGCGTTCATAGCATTCTCGCTGCGGCCAGCAAACATAGCAGCGTAAATAAGACTGTGGTAGTCATGGAGGCGGTACATGGTGTAGAAATCCATTTTGTTCAAAGGGTTGGCGAGGCGGTACTTCTCATCAGCAAGGCAAGCTGCTGTATTTGCCTCAATTGCACGGTTCCAATCTCCTACTAGGACATCTAAATGCGAGGGCATATGTCGCATATGACCAGCATCTGGGGCGAGGCTTCGCAGGTGGTTGGAAGTAGTTAATGCAACTTCGGGAGTGCTAGACATCTCCATCAAATGGATGTACATATGAATCAAACCGGGGTGTTGTAGAGATGCTTTGTCCGTCTCCAAGGCACTCTCAATGACTTTCTTGGCATCCAGCGTTCGCGCCTGTGGGTTTGGCGCTCCGGTTCGCAAGTCCCACAATGCCCAAGGTGTGATATTCATCAAGGCATCGGCATACAGAGTGACAACATCGAGATCTTTTGGATAAGATTTGTACACTGCTTCCATGGCTTCGGCGTAGGCATGATTGTGGTGTGCATAGTCTACATCTGCGATATCGCTTGGAGAGCGGACTTGGATCGCGTGAATGAGCGCCCTCTCAACTGGATCAGTGGCATGGGTCAAGGCCTTCCTAACAGCGTCTTCAATTCGATGAAGCGTCTTCTTCAGGTCCTCCTTATCAAAAAGCTCCCATGGTTTGTTGTAGTTGGGTCCAAGTGCATACGCTAATCCCCAGTAAGCCATCGCACATGACGGGTCGATAGCAATAGCAGCCTCAAAACATCTTGAGGACTCGATATGATTGAAGGAATAACTCCAAATCAGACCTCGATCAAACCATTTCTGAGCGCTAAGATCTTTGGTTGCAATGGGTCGATTGAAAGAGCCGAGATCGTAGTAGCTATCGTCGGTAGGTGTTGAATACATCTTTGGACAGGATGTAATTGAATAGGCACGAGTTAGTTGACTGGCGCTATTTCTTGCAGCCTCTCAAACTTAAATCATTGAGTTCCCGTTCTAGAAAACCTCTCCAAAGGCAGATTAACCGCTTGGTAATCGGATTCGAAATTTTGTCGGGCAATTATCCGCCCGCCAAACTCAAGTCGCCGACCTGCGTTGCGTTATCCATGGGGTGACATGAACCTGCGTAAATAATAGTGGGGAATTGACCATGTTACAAGCTTCTGGGATCACAACAGATTTACAACGCTACCGAGCAAGAGTTTGTCATCATCATCATCATGAATAATATACTACTTTCATTGTTTCAAAGTTAAATTTTTAGCGTATGAGTTATTTAATTTTTGTTGAATCGTTCTTTTCATAAGCTCTGGTGTCTCCACTTAGAAGAATTGGCATGGTGTGGTCGCCAAGCAACGCATAGTCGTTTGCAGAAAAAGAGTCTTCGCGTGCTTATCTGTGATCGATTATGAAATCTTCATTTTCAATCAAGCATTTCTGATTATTCAGCTACTAGTCCTCACAACTTTCTTCCTTTTGACTCTTATTTAGTTGTTGAATTCTTTCACAATTGGATGCATATTTCACATTTTGCACGTTCCATTGACACGATAAAATGGATTTAACGATACATCACCTTCAACGTTCGCAGTCTGAGCGTATTGTTTGGCTTTGTGAAGAACTTGGAATTGAATACAAACTTAAGATTTATCAGCGGGTTCACCATAGCTTGGGAGCACCATCAAGTCTCAAGGCCATGTAAAGTTACTCCCCATTATTCCTCGCTAAATTCATTCCTTGTAGAGCTGATACAAGCATACTAGACACCATACTGGTACAGCACCCGTTATCCAAGATGGAAATATCACTCTCTCTGAGACTAGCGCCATCATGGAGTATATCTTGGGCAGGTATGGTAATGGCCGATTCACAGTTTCAAGCGACGCCCCAAATTTTGCCGACTTCGTCTTCTGGTACCACTGGTGTATAGGGACATTTCAAAGCACCGTTATGATTCCTATCTACCTTCATCGCGCTGATGTTAAAAACGACCACCCTATTTTTAAAGTCCTCACCAATCGCGTAGACAATGCGCTGGAGATGATGGATCAACGTTTAAGACAATCTCCATGGCTTGCCGGTGACGAATTCACAGCCGCCGATATCTACGCTGTGTTTATCGTCACTACAATGCGGCTGTTCACCCCTTTCCCGCTGACAGGCTATGGTGGTATCAAGGAATGGTTAGAAAAGATTGGACAAAGGCCAGCATACCAGAAAATGATTGAGAAGGCCGAACAAGGTGACCATAGAGGCAAAATTCCGGTACTGTGTGACGAATCGCCCCGTCCAATGTCAGATTACTAAATGTTTTGTTGAGATTGTGGTGGGCAGCAAAGAATAGGAATCAAAACTGTTTTTGTTTTCATATCAAACATTCGGTGTACTGTAAAACTTATTCATTGGCAGCTGTTCGTGTAGCATTTTTATAACTACCTTTTGGTGTCTCTATTTCTCTCTGATAATACTGTGAAGGTTATTGAAAATCTGTACTTTTCATATAGAATTTTAAAAACGTTAAACTATATGTAAGAATAAGATAGATGTTTTAAAAGACGTCATCAATAATTGTGGCAAATTGTCTTTTCTTTTTTTATCCATTAATAATCGTTATCCTTTACTTTGGATATTTTTAACTTGATATTACTCCTTCATCATCCTCCCCTTAGTCTGTAGATGCAAGATTTACTCTTTTTGTGGGTCATTTAATAATGAGTTGATGATGCATAAGACCCTTCGAGCTTTTCTTTCACTCGTCATCATAGTCAACGAATCAAGTCAGGTGTATTTCTCCTATCTCTCCGAGTGATTGAATTCTCCCTTTGACATTTCCCCTGACTGCTGTTTAAATATTATTTTGCTAACGAATCATATCATATCCATGATCCAAAAATGATTAAGCGAGAGACAAAAGTTAATTGTTGAAGCAGTCTAAGGATAATGGAGAAGAATTTGATAATAGCGTTTTTGACTGAACACAAAAAACGGTGGATAAATGGGTAGGACTTCGTAATTGCAAGTGATTCTCAACTAGCAGAAAACTAGAGTAATCGACGAATAAGCCATAACATCTTATTCTATCGTCGACTTGGTCAATCGACTAAGTCATAGTAAGCTTTTGCTCTGCCTCTGCTACTTCCGGCACCCAAGAAACCCGACGCGGTACAAACAACTCCAACAGTGGCTTCGCTTTATCTAAGGCATCCAGGTCCTCCAGCACTCCAGCCTTGATGACCATAATTCCTGGAAATGATTCACCCTCGCGCCACACTGTAGTCCCACAGTTGCCACAGAAGTTACTGATGACAGTATTTCCACTGTCGGCAACCTTACTGTATGTCTTTGGCGTTCCTTTCTCAAGTTGAAAGCCGTTCTGTGATACTCCGAGGTTGGTGCTGTAGGTCGTACCGTGAATTTTGCGGCAGTCCAAGCAATGGCAAATGGCCTAAACAGTTTATTAGTTTCAGTGTTGCCCGATCCTCTGTAATCCTCAAACCTTCAAAACTGGCTCTCCACTGTATGAAATGCGGATATCTCCACAAAGGCAACTTCCGGAAAACATGATGGAGCTGGCTGATATAGTGAGGTAGAGTGTAGCTCGTATTTTCAAGGACTCTGTTGATCTGCTGGAGTTGAAGAATCAAAAGAATAGCAGATGAAGGTGAACTTTAAAGCAAACTTCTTTAAGCTGTTAGCAATCATTCTTGTGCTGATTCTGATTTTCTAAGGTAAAGCTGGGCTGATGATGTCGATAACGTCACAGCTTCACATTAGTAAACGTTGTAGATTTGCGATCATGGTCATAATTGCTGTGTAAATGTTACAGGAGTGCAAGTATTACGACGGCATCCCATTGACGCTAAAATTGACTAACTACTGTCGGCATCCCACTGACTCGCCACCTACAAGCTAAGGAAGCCCCACAACGGTATCCCACCAAATCCTGAATCTAAATCTTCACTTTAACATCGGAATTCTACTCTCGCATACTAATTAGCTGTCACTCATCTCATGAGTCAACCCCACCACCGTGCTGCACGACCTGAACTCTTCAAATGAACACGTAACACAGTCGATGGTGGCTTTCAGGACATAGCTCTACCCCACTGTGTCATGCAAGCCAAAAAGGTGCTGTAATCTGTCATGAGATAGAACATGACATATCCTCAGTGTATACAGGCTAACCAGGCTATACTACACGTCTAGTTGAAAAACCCTAACAGCAGTACCAGTGAGTTCATTGCAAACTCAATGTGTTTGCTGTCATCATTCATTTTGTACATTTTCACAATAGCAAGAGCGATGATTTGATATCAAGTCAGTGCCTAAAAAATTGAAAATAATAAAATGCACTATTAAGCGAATTTCAGTAGCTCGATTTATTTTACAGATACTTATCAACCAACATGGTGGCGTTACATAGGACAAAGTTAACCAGTTGTGAAACATATAAACCAAACCAAAGAACAGTCAAGATTTTGGCGTTAAATACTTCAGATTACACTATTCATGTCTAAGTTTGTAGTGCGAGGTCTACTTCACATAGGTGTCGCACATGTCTGTGATTTCTATTATCTTAGCTTGAATAACGTAAAATGCTAAATAAAGTAGTTGACATCGAAAATAGATAAATCACTTATTCTTTACATGATAAGTACTAATCCAACACTCATTAGAGCTCAACTTCGCTTGTTTTGGGAAATTTCCAACATATTCTTTCTAGATCTTTCGCGCACGCTTACCCACGAAAATGGCAATATGGCGCATATTCTATACGTTTACAATGCAGAAATATGCCTAATCAGATTTATGGAGATTGCTCGATCAATACAATGTATAATTTAACGGCCGAGAGGTAAATAATCTGGTGGTCTATGATGAGAGCTCCAAACTTTAAAATGATACTCAGGATACCGGAAAATCATATGAAGACGGTAGTATCTTCAAGGAATTTTGAGAAAACAATTTCATCCTTCAACAGTTGAACATCTTGTAATAAGATACTTAGACGTAGTCCACAATTGGAGGATTCGCTTTTCTTCAATTTCAATAACATCTCAGCCTCAGGCCATACAATCTCCATTCGCATCATCTCTGTTATTGCATTCGTAGAGTAGCTTGGGTCGTTTCTAACAAAATAATCTGATTTTACCTTCGACCTCAAGTGAGGCACTTGAACTTCTTCTTCGTCCTAATACGTACTATCAACGAGTGGAGTTCAGCTTACGGGGCTTTGTATTCTACATTTGCTCTGTCAAAAAAACTACTTCCTTCTTTTCAAACTTTCTTTAGTGAATTGCTAAAGCATTAGAATTCAAGTGATTTCTTGGAAATGAGAAGTGTAAATTGTCAGGACATAGCTCTTTCCTACTGTGCTATGCAAGCCAAAAAGATTCTATGATCTGTCATCTGATAGATCCTGAAATATTACATTACATATCATAAGGGTGAACCGATTCCTGACATAAATACCTGGGAATAATACTTAAATACTCTTTCACATTAAACATATTTCTCTAATGGAATTACCGTAAGTTATAGTTAACAAAGAGTGGAATCTTGAAAATAATTTTAAGATTCTTTCACAAGCGAGTTCTGGATGATTAATATCACAATCCCGTGTGGTTTATAGAATTGAGATTCACAGTATTCAATCGCTTCCATTGGGCGTCAATTTCCACTGCAATTAGCTCAATCAACCATACTGATCCGCCTTCTAAGACGGCTTCTATACCCAAATTCCCGTTTTTACATTGCTTGTCTTACAGATTGACTTTGTGATTACTTAAATCGAATACAAACACACTCTGTAAGATGATGGTCCTTCTTCGAGATGAATTAAGTTCATGCAGATCTTTTTTTTATCCGCTCAGCATCTTTTTGCAGACGCTAGTTTGAAAAGGACTCATTTTGGACACGAACGATGATGTAGTGATATCAGTAGACTAAACCATCTTGCCAACTTTACAAATAGACGAGTAAGCTATTCTCAGAGTAAAAGTTGCTCGAGGAATGGACAAATTTTCAGTTCAGTTTAACAATCACAGGTAACTAAATCTGCGTCAGATTAGGGACAATTGACTTAACATTGAAGAAATCAAATTTGCATCTCATTCATTTACGGAACTACAAGAAAGTTAGCTAAAGCAATGACATGTATAAGAATATTGTTTAAATAACGAAGGAGAGCCTAAGAATAGTGTCTGTAATGGGCAGTGACTCTAATTCCAGGATTAGCCTAAGTCTCAATCTGATCCTGGTTGTGAGCTTCTACATAAGTCTTTACTTCGGCTCTAATTTGAGCTTTTTAGCCAACCTCATGTAGGCCTACACCCTGATTTCGTAGCACTATACTGATTTAGTGACTCAATTCAAGTTTTTTTACAATCGAAATTCAATTTATTTCATCTTTAATTATCAGTCTGCGCTGCTACTTCTTCCATTTCTTTTCTTCGTCTTCCAATTCTATGTGGAAAGGCGAATTTTGCACAATGACTAAAAATGTATGAGATTCTAGAGAACTTAAAAATTTGTGTTAGTGGCTTTTTCTATTTTACTTCGTTAGGCAAGCGGAGCCTAAACAAACTAAAAGAGAACAGTTGAAGTAATTAATAAATTAAATGCTTCCTTTCCATGTAGGATTCTTTTCAAGTATACATAATAGTCTCTAAGTAATCTAGGATGTAGCAAACATTTAAAGAAGGGCATAATGTTCTTATGGTGCTCTAACACAACCTCCAGTGGTACTCAAAACTTGAGGTTAACCTCCATCAGACTTATCCATTGTGTATTACTGACAATTAGTATAGCTCCTATGAGAAACACTCTCAAAGTATCAAGAGCGACAAGTAATGAACCAAACCTTGTCTTAAAACGATTCTGGGCAGAGTTCGGTTCTTCGGGGCAGATGTCATCGATGAGAGAAATTAAAAAATAATTCGGCGGATAACACGTGTTCCATAGTCTAATCCTCTGTTTTCAATAGTAGATGAACTGAATTCGTCCAAACTGTAATTGACGATTTGGCAATATCTGAATATTGATTGGGTGTTGATATAAACTTGAGAACTGTTTTTGCGTTGTTGCAAGGTCCGTTATGACCGATTGAAAGGCGGGGTTTTGGTAGTCAAGCCAAGTAACATTATTTTCGTAACGTTCAATAGAACTCAAATTCATCGCTTACGGCATTGCAAACTTGAAATAAAGAGAAGTTAAAAATTTGGATTTTTTTCCAACAAATAACCAGGGAGCTTAAATGTGAAGTTTCGAGTCATATAAAGTCATGCAGTAAGATCAAATAATACTTGATTTGTACTACACTCAAAAACTCTAGAAAACTAATGCAGATTCACCTCTCATTGATCTCCAATGATTCGTAGATAGAACAAGGTTGTTACAATTTTGAACTACCCATGGCCACTTAGCTGCGAATGCTTCAGTTACTTCCCAACCCTGGGGAATCCATGGGTCCCCCCAGACGATCAAGCCTCCACAACTATCAGCAACAACCTGGAACCCTCTCATGTCACAACAAAGCTCCTTCTTGTCATAGGTATTCTCGTCACACCATAAAAGGTTATTTCTTATCTCGGGAAATGGCAAGATATCTATCCACGGATGATGATTGATTGTAAGTTGAAGATACGTGGGTTTTAGGCTCAGCGGTAATGGTTTTTGCGATGGGGATTCTATGCTTTCGATACAAAGCCGAGATTGAGATTCAGGAACCATGAATTCACGTGTAGTGCCCATGATTCGTGCGTTCATCACCAAGGCTCGTGTGGTATTGAACTGGACTAGGTTGAGCAGCATGTCTGCCCGCGGTGAACCATTGAAGAAATTTTGATGGGCGCTTGCAGTGAACTGAAGGATGAACCAATCAGTGTACTCCGAGTCAGGCTCGCAGGCCGTGAAAGTTGAGAGATCTAAGGGCTGGGACAGTTGCATCGTATTCATATGGCTACTCAAAGACGTAGCAGTCGCGGGTTGGCGCTGGTTGAACGAGCCGCCAGGAAGTGCCGAAAGGGCGGGCGAATGATAATATCTCTCTTCTGAATGGCGCGCAATGCTAGTCATTAATTTTTTGCGCTGTCCTTTTCGTTGCCAAGTGCGATCTTGCAGTTAGTGAAGAGCCATACGTCGACTGGGGAAGAGGATAGACCCACTCCTAATCCTCTGGTGGATTCGATCCTGTAATTTCTTCCTCTCTCTCGGGTCACTGACACCTGTCCAATCGCATCCCGGACCCGCTGTAGCCTGTTGAGGCATAAGCTGAAGTGGAATGGTGTAGGCATTAGACATTGTAATTTGGCCAGCTGAACAGGAGAATAGTTTAAGTGAAGTGTTCGTTTGATCAGCTGTTTCCTTGCTTCTCAACTATGATGTCGCCGTTTGCCACTCGGATATATATTTCAAGATATTGATGAGATAAAAATTGTAATGTTTACAAATTAACTCAGAGTTTACAAGTTGAGTAGTCTCGTATCGGTCAAAGAAGTTGGTTGGAGATCAAAGCGAAATTCTGCCCAACTTTTAGATGATTTGGCGCAACGCACGCGCTAAGTAGATCGCCGAATCGGCGATCCTGCGCCACTAAAGATGACGTAAGTGTCTAATTTCTGGAGCAACTTGGTTTAAGCGCGAACTGCCCGATTTGAGCACAATATAGATAGTATTGGCGCTCTTACCGAATTCTAGATAACTAATACTACTTTGACTGTTAGGATCAGCTGGGAGTGTGAGAATATGTATAATGTAGTCGTGTCTGCAGACGGTTCCCGATCGTAATGTGTCATGCGAATATCTTCACATGACGAACTCAACTGAAAAGGGTGCGAACATTCCGCATTTCTGATACTCAGAGTCGAGAAGTTTGTTACTCCTAGAAACCGAAGATTTTAGGCTCTAGAATTGTCGGGACTAATAACCTTGCTTAGAAAGCTATCTTTAACTCAATTTCGCATAGCGCTCAGACTCGGAAGAAATATGGTAACCACGCCCAGGTTCATCGTATCAATATCAAAAGATTTCAGATTAGGTATGGTATTGTAGGTTAGTTCTGGAGGCCTGGTTCAGTATCTGGCATCTGGTGGCCGGTTTGAGAATGACTTTGGCCTTTTAATCAGATTATCAGAGCACAAATTTTGAAAGCATGACTTAAGGTAGCATGCGATATGTCTTGTGATCTGAACAGTATTGGCAAGTTATACATATAGCCTGCCCTACAGTAGGCATTAAGGCTGACACTATTCTGAATTTCGATAGTAGGTGGACTATCGAGGGCAAAGACAATGTAACTGAGCGGCTTGGTGGGCTCATGGACCTTTTCGGAATTCCTTGCAGCTTGATAGTTTGCCAAGCTGTAAACCTGATTAAAATTATGTGCCTTAGAACACTTTTCTCCAAGCTTTTCGACAATCTACTAGATGCAAGACCTATTTGATGATGTGATGTGAGCTTTGACATCCTTCGCGGAGACTTTGATCGTAATACTACAGCTGAAAAATTGAGATTAATTGAAATTAGGGATGACTACTCATTTTTTATATTAATCTTCATGTATCTTTCAGACTATCTCTAAGGTGCGATGAGAACATGTGTCTGACTCAGTTGAGAGAAGACTGGTCACGCCCCAAGGTGTGCGATTCTCGGACATATGCCTTATTCAATGATGAGTGGGTTATTTATCGATTTATTGCACCGCATCAGCTTGACCAATTGAAAAAGCTATTATCGGATGTAAACGGGGTTACGGTGGTAGCCATCGCAGTTCTGAATCAAGCTAGCAATAGGCTCCATATGCTGCATCCGCCTCGGGGCGCGTTCGCTAACTAGGCATTTTCGTAAGCCCCACTCTCAGTATTGCATTTGCAAGCATTTAGATCGCAACCTTTATCGTAGTCAGCAAATTTATATAATGGCTTGTTCTCACGCACTGCTCAAACGTCTTCATCACATCATCCTTCAAATACTTCATTTCGTATAAATCTTTTACTCTTGCGTCAATATGGTTAAAAACGAAGCTGCTTGGATCAGCTCGCCATCCGAGTACCCTTTCACCGTCAAGGAAGGCCCTGAATCCACTGCAAGTCCTGGAGAAATTGTCATCAAGAACGCCGTAGTATCTATCGTTAGTTATCACATTCAATGATCTCCCTAAGTTTCCGTGATAACTGATTTTTGGCTAGAATCCTGTTGACTGGAAGATCCAGTATGTGCTCGGCCTCCCGTGCATTGCAATTCATACCTCCCTAACTTAATATGATACAGAACCCACGGGAGATACCTGTCAGAATATCCTTTTATTCTAGGCGAAGATGCTGCTGGCTATGTAGAGGAGGTTGGGCTCGGCGTTACGCGGTTCAAGAAGGGTGACAGGATTGTTGCGTAAGATCCCTCTCTCTCGAGTTTACTTTTTCTAAAATCGTCTTCTCATTGTTGTGCAAATTAGGCATTGCCATGGTCTCATGACCAAAAACCCCGCGAACTCGGCTTTCCAATCTTACCCAATCGTCATTGAATCACTAGCATCACCGATCCCCGAATCTATGAGCTTCGAACAAGCTGTCGTTCTGCCTCTTGCCATATCAACTGCCTCTGCCGGCTTATATCCCAAGGATCTTCTCAATCTTCCACTGCCTTCGGCTACCAAGCCAAAGAAGAGCAGCAAGACAGTCTTGATCTGGGGTGGTGCATCTTCTGTAGGTGCGACCGCTATCCAGCTAGCTGCAGCCTCAGGTGTGACTATCATCACTACAGCCTCCCCTGCTAATCACGAGTTGGCGAGGTCTCTTGGTGCCGACTTCGTCTTTGACTACAGATCTATCACTGTGGTTGATGACATCGCTAGTGTTCTTGTCGATACTGATTTCGTCGGTGTATATGACGCGATTGGGGAGGACTCTAGTTTCGAGGCGATATCTGACATCCTTGACCGGCTGAACAAGAAGGTTCCCGTTGCCAGCGTTCTCCCTTGCAACAAAGTTACAAAGCTGTTTTCTGCCGTATATGGTGAGTAAAACTCAAACCAGGAATTGCCTTAGAAGAGATACTGACACTATCGTACAGTCGTTGCCTTCGTAATCGTACAAGAGCCTAATCGGTACATTGGAGAATGGATTTGGGAAAAGTTTCTTCCTGAGGCTCTCCTGAATGGTTCGTTCCAGGCAAAACCTGATCCGTATGTGACTGGGCATGGTCTAAGGGATATTCAAAACGCTCTCGATGTGCAGCGAAAGGGTGTATCTGCCAAAAAGATTGTTGTTACACTCTAAGTAGCACCATTTTATATAAGCTTAAGAAGAATTTATTCAATCAAAAATTATTTTGTTCCACGCATTCTGCTCTCTTTGATGATTTCGCTGTTCATTCGCAAATACATTTAAAATATACAATCCTGCTTGCTTTTCTTTCAAACCAAAGAGCCAATGATTCTAGCCACCAGTGTAAAACAATCAAAGCAGTAACTTGTAATTTCCAAATTCCATTGGACTTTAAGGGCTGCATTGCATGTAGCTTAACGGCAGCAGATAAGAGTCGTGGCCTACGCCCCTCGTGCTCAAGAGAAAGATAAGAAGCAGCTAGCCGCTACCGGCCATCGATAGATATTGCGATGACGCTGACGCGCTGGTAAATGCAAGTTACTGATCCTGCATCTCGCTTACGCGATTCGGGACTAAGAACACAGGCCATCAACGCTAATGCGAGGTACTGACGCGCTAATTAAGCCTTAAGAGCATCGCCAAGACGAGTTTTATATGTCGGATCCACAATTATTAGAGTCTAATGTTTCTACGACAACTTCAGAAGCTTTTATGTCTCTCAAACGAAATAGAGCAAGGAATATCACTGTTCCAGAACGAAGTTAACATGGAATTTGCGCCGGATTTAGCGGTTTCACGGAGGCACCGGCGTTTAATCCATAGACTTAATGCCGCAGACAAGACATGGGGTTTCCTCAAAACGGCACGTCTGTCCACTGATGATACGAACGATCGATACTTGCAACTGCTACACATATAACCATAGATCAATTCAAATCTTCTTACGAATACATTCGTCGATATGGGCTCTATCGGAACTATTTGGACATATCCCTACAATCCTCGGGCCATGAAGGTGCGACGGCTCATATTCTACGCACAACACATTTTTCAAATATTTTCTTCCGCTTACCTACGTACAGATAGAGGCCGTGGCGATAATGAATAGTCGAACAATTCAATACGCTCCCAATTTTGTCATGGGCAAGACGAATAAGAGTCCCGAATTTCTTGCCGAGTTTCCTATGGGGAGAGTTCCAACATTCAAGTCCGCCAGCGGTCTCACCCTTTACGAATCAGACGCAATTGCTCTGTACGCCGCTGAGAACGGCCCAGCAAGCACTCAGCTGATAGGGTCCACTGCTGAAGAGCGCGCAATTATTCGACAATGGATTGGCTTCGCTGACCACGAACTGTTGGAACCGCTTACAACCCTCATACTCTGGCGATATGGTATGGCTGCTTTTGAGGAAAAATCCGAGAAGTCCGCGCTGCAGCATCTTGACATATCTCTATCAGTGCTGGAGAAGCAGCTTCAGGGTCGAAAGTATGTCGCCTCGCAGCAGCTGAGCCTAGCAGACATATCAGTTGCTGCCGGCCTATATTGGGGCTTTGCGCAAGTAATAGATCGTGAAATGAGAGCTAGATATACTGGGGTTACTGAATGGTACTTGCGAGTAACTGAAAATGAGTTTACGAAGCAAGCCTTTGGCGACCAGAATTTCGTAGAGGTTAGAAAGATCAATCTCTCCTAGGATATTATGAAATGGAAAATTCGTGCGAAGATTCATCGCCGCGATAGATTATTAGAAATTTACTTTCGCAAAGAGTGCGTCCTCAAAATATTTACAAAAACTTTTTATCTTTGCCCTGATCAAAAGTATTGCAAATCAAATAAAAAAAGAATCATCGAATTTACGATGATGATGTGAAAGGGCGTAATCGTCTGTAATTTCACCAGTGTACCACATGATGATTATCAATGACTTCATCGTACACAATACATCATTTGCGGAAAATATGGCTATAATTTTCAAGCGTTTCATTACTAATGCTGAGGTTTTTTCAAAGATAAGCAGTCCACCTCTTCTCATCCAGATGGAAGATAATCAATTTCGTTTCCCATCCTATCCTCCGTCTTTACTTATTTAATTGTTAGAAAGATAGCTCTCGTTCCAATCCATTATGTCATTGGTTGTGGGTATCGCCGGCCTTACCAGCAAATTTGCCCAGTGCGTGGTAAAGGAGCTGCAAACGTATTCCAATGTGAGTATCAAAGGATTTTGTCGAAACTCACAGAAGCTGCCACAGGAAGCCCTTGAAAAATATGAGATTGAAGTCATCCAAGGCGAATTCAACGACGAAGCAGCTGTCCACGAATTTGTCCGTGGTACCGATATCGTTGTCTGCTGCTACTTTGGCGATGTCAACGTCATGACTGAAGGTCAAAAAATTCTTGTCGATGTCTGCGCGGAAGAAGGTGTCTCGCGATACCTTCCCAGCGACTTTGCGGTTGACTACACCAAGATTCCTGCTGGAGAGCTGTTTCCTAAGGATTCGTCCAAGATTATCAAAGATTACCTGGTGGAGAAAAATGTCACAGGTGTACATGTCCTGGTCGGCGGTTTGATGGAGACGTTCTGGAGTGAATTTTTCCAAATTTACCATACCGAAGCTCAGACAATCACCTATTGGGGTACAGGCAACGAGAAATGGGACTTGACAACATATGAAACTGCGGCTGCGTATACTGCAGCTCTAGCTGTCGACAAAACTGCCCACGGAGTTTTTCGATGTAAGTAAATCTCATGCATCAGTTTTTTTAGCAAGAAAAACTGCTGATAGAAACAAGTTCGTGGAGACTGCAAAAGTTTATTTGAGATAAAGAACGCATACGAAAAGATCTATCAATCTCCTCTACACCTAGAGAAACTTGGAACCTTAGATGAACTCTACAATCAAGTGAAAGGCGCATTCAAAGAGGACCCTAATGACGTTTTGGCTTGGGCCCCAGGGTACGCTTCTCTCCAAACATGAATTTGTCAGAACCATAAACTAATAGCTCAATTCAGATGCTTTGTCTATTGGTGCACGAATGGAGTTGCGCACCTCGGCTCAGATCTCAACAATAAGTCGTATCCTAATGTCAAAGAGGTGGATATTGAAGGTTTCTTTAAAGCTAACAAGAAGGAAGAAATCCATGTCGCAGGCCGATATCTTGGATTTTAGTTGGCTGGTTCTGTCCGGCAAAACTGAAACACGGACGTCAACAACGCTTCTGAGGAGAACTCCACCATTTTACAGCTTAGAGATTCGTATGCGAATGTGATTGTAGTGTGGTATCTTATGAATAAAATATTCTGGGATGATTACCTGAGTCTCTTGACCTTCTACCAGAATCACAGTATCGATACAGTACTGGTAGCAGTGTTGTCATCAATCAAGTCGATCAAGTGAGCAACTCTAGCTTGACTTGGCTTGGTTAGCGCAGCGTTGTTAGTGAATTGAATTGATTGACTTGCAAATTAGATGAGAATGACTTGGTTGATTAACTTGAAGGAATAGACAGAAGTACAAGCATAATTAGGAGTAAATTCTTTAAATAGAGTTCTTAGGCAATTAAGCTTTAAACTTTATAGTAAGCAATTGATTCTCATGTAAGCAATAATTTATAAGTTAGACAAGCATTAGCTGAGTAAGTGAGCTGCTAGGTGCTACAAACTCTGCCTAGGCGCTAACCAATTTTGCTATCAATCAAGTTAATTTAATCAATCAATCAGGCACAAATCGCCTATCTCGCATTTTATCAATCAAGTCAATCAAGTAATTCAAACTTGCTTGTCAACCACTCTGACCGGTAGTGACGCAATCAAAAGCCGAAAGATTGTTTTCCCAGAATCCTCATTCGCATATCGGACTTATCGTTATTACCATTTCTCTTCCAAGCGCGATCTCTGATTTTTAGCGTGATATCAACAATTTGACGCTAATGCAAACGACTGATGCGCTAAGAATAGTCAATGTCGAGCCAGTGGGCTGAGAACTTTGATAGTCCCGGCACAGTAAACGTTTCCATCACCTGCTGATATATGATAAACTGGGACGCGCCTAATTACTACCAGAGTCGGCCAAATTCTTTTCTCCTCCAAAGTCATGACTCTGATCCGGATCGGCCTGATCGGCTTGTCTGCTAAGAATGTCAGCAACTGGGCTGGCACAGCCCATCTACCCTATCTTCTATCTCCTCGTGGGAAGTCTCATTATAAAATTGTCGCCATCTGTGACTCAAGTATAAAAGCCGCGCGTGCGGCAATTGATATTTTTCAGCTTCCGAGCGATACCCAAGCATACGGCGATCCCCACCAGCCAGCCCAAGATACCAACGTAGACTTCGTAGTCTGTAGTACCCGCGTCGATAAACATTACGATACAATTCAGCCTAGCATTGCTGCTGGCAAAGCAGTATTTGTGGAGTGGCCTCTTGCGTCGAACATCTCGCAAGTGCGCAAACTTGCTAGCCAAGTCAGGGAACAAGGGACGCCATCCCTGATCGGCCTTCAAGGCCCTGTCACAGCACCGATCAATGCAGTCCGTAAGCTCCTTGAGCAGGGTCGCATCGGTAAGGTCCTCAGCTCCGAAGTGATTGCGAGAGGAGGTATCGGTGCTAGCAACACTATTCCGGAGTCTTTGCGTTACTTTGCCAGCTCAGACTTGGGTGGGAATGTGCTCACAATCACTTTCGGACATAGTGAGTCTGTTTCTACAAAATTTTGGGAATTATAATTTGCATTGCTAAGGATTCTTCAGTATGGGAGTTCGTGCAGTCTGTTCTTGGTAGTACCCAGAACATCCGTAGTCGACTTCAGATACAGCAACCCGAGATTGGGCTGACCTCCTCAACGACGGGAGCGATAGTCGACTGTGTTAAGTCAGATGTACCAGATCTTGCCTTTGTGACTGCCTCGTTCAGAGGAGACACATACGTTCGAGATGGTGCATCAATATCCTTCAATTTCCGCAGAAGTCAGCCATTCCCCGGTGAACCACATCTAATATGGACAATATATGGAGAAAAGGGCGAGATCAAGGTTACAGCGGAAGGTGGCACGACCCCACGTACTATGGCATTGCAACCAGTCCTGATCAAGTTACACGATTTTGACACTGGCCAGATTCTTAGTGTTGACTGGAACTGGGAACCCTGGCGTGCAGAACTTCCTCCCGCGACGCGCGGTGTTGCGGGGCTGTATGAAGCATACGCCGGTGGGAATAAGACGGCATATTCTGACTTCGAACATGCTTTAAAGCACCAAGAACAAATAGAGCAAATTCTTTTTGGCCTCCAATGAGATGTGTGGTCAGTCTGTTGAGATAGACTGAGATCAAATTGTGAGTAAGAAACGAATGGAAAACTGACCATAATTAATGGACTGGCGCAGTTTGGTATGTTTACCTATGACCTACGTGATAATCTTGCACTTTCTTCGCATTAGCACGTGGTAGTGATGAACAAATCTGACTGTACGCACGTAAGCTGGACACTGGATTATCTGTTTTCTCATATACTTCCCACTCATTTTTTCATACAGAAGTGAACAGGAGAGTTGAGTATTATAATTTGGCTCGAGTTTCGTAGTTAGCATCGTTCAAGAAGGATCTGCTCGAAATTTCGACGACATCTCGTTCAGTTGCCCGTGAGATGAAAATATGGCTGAGAATGATCATGTGCTGGTTTTCTCGAATCTAATTTTTTATCCAACTGATTCAATGTTAAGATAGTGAGAAGAAAAACGCCCACGCATCGATAACTAATTCGCGACAGAACTTATTTCTGTCTGTGCATTCCTTGCACAGCAAATTTTCCCGAATTAAGTTTAGATAGTTTTCGCAAGCATTTCCTAAACAAGCGCGTACCTACGCTAATGACGGAGCATGCTTGCCGTCTTTCACAACAAAAAAGATGCAACGCTTATCGTACTGTAAATGACAAATTTACGCGGACGTTTGCAAAAGTCTAAAAGCCTCTTCTCTCATACACATTTACTATTTTCAAAAATTCCTTCTTGTTATAAACCAGAAGTGATTAATGCTTGTCGTAGCTTACCATTACTGGCGCTTACATTTTGTTCCCAATCAATCCATTTCCAAGCACCTTACATTTTAAGATTTCTTCCATGGCTTACTGGCTATACGGTCGAGTTCGGTACTACCTTTGGGGAAATAGTAGTGATGGGACAGTTGATACCATCACTGATCGTCATCTGGTACCGGAGTCCAGCGTCAGAAATGGGCGCCACCAAAGAATTGGCAGCCAAGCTGCGAGCTTGGAGCTCACACCATCGCAAGGAAACATGAGTTCACTCCCTCTATCAGAGGAACAGAGGAATCATAAGCAGAAATCTCTCTTTCTCAAAATTCAACAACGGAAAATATTGATTGGATTAGTATTGCCTAACTTCTTAGCTGCTGTAGATGTGACCATTGTTGCACCTGCGATCCCGCTCATATCTGCCCACTTCGGTATGTCTACCCGCTCTTTCTTGATACGTTGCAAATCTATAGTTGCGAGCGGGCTAATTTGACGATTTAGGTCAATTATCCGGTAGTTTCAATTGGATTGTAGCGGCGTACACCCTCACCTTCACCACTTTCGCACCAATTTCCGGGCAGATTGCAGATATCTTTGGACGGCACTTTGCACTCCAATACCAGCTACTTTGGATAACGATTGGCAGCATACTATGTGCAATGGCACAAACTTGGGGCATGCTGCTCGTTGGAAGAGCACTTCAAGGCATGGGCGCTGCAGGAATCGTGAACTTGAGTAGAATTATCCTTTCCGATGGGGCGACGTTGGCACAAAGCTCAAATAATAACTCTACCATTTCTCTTATAAATGGCATCAGGTGAGTTCTTTCTGAAGCGCATTCCGTGATATAGCGTTGACTGGAAAGAGCAATCCACAAAAGATATAATACTGACTGTCTGATTCTAGTTACGCCGTAGGTCCAGTCATCGGAGGTTACCTCGCCCATGCAAGCTGGCGCTACTGTTTCATCCTTCCCATAGGTCTAGCAGTTATAGCTCACACCCTCACTTTTGTCCTTATGCGCAAAGAGCTCGTCAAAGGGCGTGCCACTATGAATATCCAGGATTCTCGACGAAATGAATACATAAATGGTCTTGCAAGTATCGATTGGCCAGGTATAGCTCTTTTCATATGTGGTTTAGGCCTTATAATATTGGCCCTACAGTGGGGTGGAACACAATATGCTTGGAATTCAGCAGCCACGATCATCCCTTTAGTTGTTGGCGGATCACTTTGCGTCATCTTCTTTTGCCACGAATATTTTCTTGGTTCTGGTCGATTCACAGCACGTCTTTTCTCACGGCAGGTGCCAATGATCCCGTCGAAACTCTTCCGCAAGAAAGATACAACACTCCTAATGATGATTAATTTCTCAACTGGGATTTCACTGGTGTGCGCCTTCTATTTCATCTCCTACTACTGGCAATTTTCGGAAGGGTTATCCTCTTCTCGCGCTGGTATTCAACTACTTTACTATGTTCCCGGACTTGGTATTGGTGTATACTCTGCGGCGTATATGTGCAACAACTGGCCTGCCCAAACCTTCTTCCCAATATTTGGAGGCTCCATTGTGGAATGCATCGGCATGTCAGTGCTAATCCATGCTATATCAATACGTAATCGGACAATGGTAAGAGTCTTTCTGGCTGTTTCAGGCGCTGGCACGGGTCTTCGGTTTATGCCGGTTGTGCTACACGCCACTGGCATTTGGCCTACACATGTCCCAGCTATACAATCACTTCTATCTCTTATGGTACCCTTGGGGGAAACAATCGGTATCTCAATGATGGGATCCACCTTCTCCAACAAGATCAACCTATATCTCTCCCAAATCACAATTCCAGCCAACGACACCTCATTCTCTGGGAGAATGCCAAACCTCGCTGACCTCGACACCCTTCCTACAGATATCAAGGAACATGTCCACAATGCCGCTGCTAAAGCTGTGATGTGGGCATTGGTGACTGTGTTGCCATTCACAGGGCTATCGATCCTCGCTTCTGCACTCCTTGGCAATGTCTGGATTGGTGACAGAAAATTGGGTGCTAGTGGGGAAGAGGTTGAGCACACAGCGGTGAAAGGATATGTCGTCCATGTAGTGTACCTACTCGCGAGGTATACAGATAACATTGATAAATACAGAATTGAGCTAGACCTGGTATCAGAACACGAGATTGATGGACAAAGAACACCAGATATTCAAGGGACAACCATCGCGTCTTCACAGAATAGGGATTAAAGACAAAAATATCTGAGGCAGTAGAATGAATCAACTAGTTCTGTGGAGAGAAAAGAGTCCAAGGAAAATATTTAATAAATACCTACATTACAAGTCATGCAAGTCAAAAGTGTCTTTATGGGCTTAAAGGAATAGCCAGCTTGGACACAAATTTAGGTGTCAAGTCGTTATTATTCAATCTCATGATGGTGATTACATCGACACGTTCGTGGTTCTCAATCAACGGACTTTACAAGTCACAATCAGGGCTCTAAGTGAGGACGCGAGATGAAAACGATAGACCGTATTCAGAGACATCGAATTTCAGCTTGGGTTGTGGAATCTAGGCAAGTATTGAAGATTGACTATTTGGTAATGGAACTTTGCATACTTGCTGGAATAACGCATTGACTTGTTGACTCTAGTGATCTTCCGAGTGCCGCATTTGTGAAATTACTCATTCGCATGACAATGAAAACGTTACCATCCAAGCTCAGGACACGGATCAAGAGGCGGCTTCCTTCGCCACAGCCTCTCACAAGATTGGTGGGGTTTCATGCACTGCAGATTCATCTGCGCTTTCATCTGCGCAAGCGCGGTGCGGTAGGGTGCGGCATATTATGACCGCGCCAAGAAACGAGGCATCCATGTTTTCCGAGCGCGAAATGCGGAGGGCGGCTCCGCGCTGTCCGCTCGCCTGACCAATCCTCAAAGATTCCCCAATGCAGGGTCATGGAAGCAAAGGCAATTTTATGGGAACTTGCATTAAGTGCTCCAAGAATTTGTTGTCTTTGTCATTCTTCATTTGAAATAGTCGAAAAGATGAGAAGCTACAACCCTGATGTTTACAGACTAGAAGGTTTAGTCGTAGTGATGATTTCAGCGCCCTACTTCTACATTTATCAGCAGATACATGCGTAGCCCTAGAGGATGCGATGAGCATATAAGGCGTGAGCCACCGAGTAACTTTTTTAAAATCATACAAACTAAACAAGCATTATTTACCAATATCAGAAATGTCGAGCAACACCGAAATCAAGAAAGTCGTGCTAGTCGGAGTAAGTATCGCCCTCAATCTCGAGTCGAAGTCCTCTAAAATAATGCACAGGCTGGCGGAAATCTGGGTGCTATCATATTGTCTGCTCTATTGGAAGAGAAGGATTTAAAAGTGACCGTACTTGCGAGGCCATCGAGCACCGCTATTTTTCCAGCTGGAGTTACTGTAATCAGAACATCCTATGCAGAAGCGGAGTTGGTAGATATTTTGAAAGGACAAGATGCGATTGTTTCGGCCGTTGGAGCGACTGGGTTTGAATCGCAGAAAGTATTGATTGATGCCGCGATTGAAGCTGGCGTCAAGAGATTTGTCCCATCGGAACTCTCAACCAACACCCTTAGCGATGCTGTTCGTCAACTGGTACCCGTGTTTGAGCCTAAGAAGGTTATTTTGGACTACCTTAAAGAGAAGCAATCTACAGGATTGACCTGGACCGGCCTCTCGGTCGGAGCCATGCTTGACTGGGTGAGAGCAAGACAATGGTGTTCAATGATATTCAGCACTAACATGAAATAGAGTCTCAAATCCGGCTTCCTAGGGTTTGATATCTCGAACAAGAAAGCCGTTATTTGGGACGGAGGCAACAAGCCCTTCTCGCTGACCAACCAAGGCGACGTGGGTAAGGCCGTCGTTGGTATTCTAAAGGATCCGGTTGCAACCGCAAACCGATACCTTTACACTGCCACGACCACCACAACACAGAAGTCCATATTGAACTCCCTAGAGGTTCACAGTGGACAGAAATGGACGGTGCAAGATGTCAACACCGACGAGCAGGTTGCACTTGGCAGGAAACTAGTGTCCGAGGGAGATTTTTCGGGCATGTTTTTGCTCGTGCAAGCTTCTGCCTGGGGTACGGTGCCAGGCATCAGATCTGATTACGCCGTAGAAGAGTCGTTGGCCAATGATATTCTAGGTTTGCCTGCTGGGTCTAAAGACAGTGTCGACGAGACTGTGAAGGACGTGCTTAAGCCTTGAGCATAGGTAACCAGAAATAGACACCTGTTTCAATTTAGTTCAAGAAAATTGAAATTTTAGAACTGAGATGACGATCGTGGCTATCTGATGTTCAAATTATACCTGAATTAACCCTATTCAAAAATTTAGCCGCTGCGAGACGTCACAAGCATTACAACATCAATAAATCAGACCCATGAAAATGGTATCCTTGCTACATAAATCATGCTTTGACGTTCTCGCAATATTTCTCACTATTTCCTATACCCTTAGTTTCGGTTTAAATGAAGAACAAAGTGTAATCAACAGAAGTAGTTGCTACTAGTGAAGAAAGTTTCTAATAATATCCTTTTCTATATCCTTTTTAGGCTCCAATTCTTGGTATTGACTCTAAAGTGATCTTTAAACAATTAGCGCAAATTATCACGATTGGTTCATTCATCTGCAGTTGTGATTGCTTGGTTTCACGATTGTGCCCCACATAACTAGCTGCTATTACAGCCACATTTTCTTTGAGCTCCCTCTTTAAGTCAACCCATCGCCTTCAGACAACATTAGCAAAACTGTTACATCGCTATTTATCCACAGAAATGAACTAGCAATACCTATAATCAGTAGTGTCCAGCCGACATGGATGAATCACATTCAGCTTCACGAACACTCTCGGGTCGCAGTTGTGTGGCCTGCAAAAGGCGCAAAATTAAGTGTGATCGAGCACAACCTTGCACCTATTGCAAGAAGCTGCGGCTCCAATGCGAATATCCCGGACCAAGTCAAGAAGCGAAGAAACAACCTGAGCATGATGTTCTTTCCAGGCTCTTACGCATAGAACTGTCCCTCGAAAGGCTAGAATCATCCTTGATAAGTGATGAGAGTCGTCATCCAGTAGAAAATACCCCAATATCCGACAATGCCCACCAGAAAGCGGCTTCGCAGCTTCAATCAGCTTCAGATATAAGGGATGGAAAAACTTTAATCGAGAAAGGGAGCACTAGATATGTAACTAGCGGTTTTTGGGCAGACCTCGACGATGAGGCCAGAAATAGTGCTGCCGGATCTGAAGATCCACTATCCGAACCTGACCCATTACCATCTAGCAGTACTGCTGATCAACGCCATTCTTCGAACTTTCCTTTTGGATTCAATTCGGTTGTTGCGAACTTGCGGCAGCTACATCCTCCGGAAAATCGCATATTTACGCTCTGGCAAATTTTCGTAGAGGGTGTCGATCCAGTGCTAAAAATTATTCACGTCCCTGTCGTCCAACGGCAGATCTTACAGGCTGGGCAGGATATCGCCAAAATTCCTCCTAAATTCGAAAGCCTCATGTTTGCTATATATTACGCAGCCGTTACAAGTATTCAATGCTCAATGTCCTGTCGTACATTACTGCATGAAGAGCGACAAACCCTCCTCAATCGGTTTCGTCTTGGTGTGGAGCTGGCTCTGTCCAAGGCTAATTTCATGAGCACTCCTGACACGCTTACGTTACAAGCCTTGACATTGTACTTGATCTGTGCCCGACAGTCTGCCGACAAGATGTATATATGGTCTATGACTGGACTTCTGGTTCGATTAGCTACGAAAATAGGTCTTCACCGTGACCCTGTCACATTAGGACTATCTCCATTCGTAGTAGAAATGCGCCGACGCCTGTGGTGGCAAATAATCATACTCGACGTTCGGACAGCAGAAGACAATGACGTTGACCCTTCAATCTGCGAGCACACCTTCGACACAAAGTTCCCCGCCAACGTTAATGATGCGAACTTGGATGTTAGCATGACAAAGCCAATCTCAGAGTCCAACCGTCAGACAGAGATGCTGTTCACTTTAGCTCGTTTTGAAATTAGCTACGCAGCACGAAAGCTAGTTTTTTCCAGTAAATTCTGTGCTGATAATGGATATCCTAGATTGTCTTTAGATGAGAAAAATCGCTTCGTAGAGTCAATTCTACAAGAACTGAATGACAAGTACCTCAGATATTGCGACAACACTATTCCAATCTGTAATTTCGTCGTTACATCGACGCGATTGGTGCTTTCGAAAATCAAGTTGACTATCAATCACCCAGCCAGCAACGCCATGACTGAAACCGCGCATGGACGCTTGGATGATCTAGTTGCAAGCAGTATCGAGATTGTACAAAAGTCTCACATGCTACGCAAAGATGAAAAATATTCAAAATGGGTGTGGCTCTTCCAAAGATATATCGAATGGGATGCGATCGCCTTCTTACTTTACAGTCTAAACGCCTCACCTCAACCGATCCTGCTCGACAGAGCCTGGGAGGCTGTAGACATTTTTTTTCGTGCTTGGAAAGATCATGTTCCAGATGGAGAACGACGATGGCAGCGATTGGAGCGTCTTAGAGCTAAAGCTATAGCTAAGCAGAACACAGGAAGACTTGAGCTAAGCAACGAAAGAAGTTATTTATCAGCCCAAGGAAGATTTCTACCAAATCAAAACAATGCCACCCCATCAACTCTGATCATGTCGGGAACAGCACAACAACACAGCAATTTGACGAACTCTATCGGCAGAGATTATGAACACCAATCAGCATATGACGGAGTCAACAATGCACTTATCGCGCCCTCCGCCATAGATGCCGATCTTGTGAACTGGAATTTTGACAATACATCATATCATACACAAGGTGTTCCTAGCTGGGAAATGGATATTGACGAAAGTACTTTCAATTCTTGGCTGTAGGATTTTGACTAGAGTAGTTGCTAAATTCAGTATCTTTGAATGGTATAATTATGACTCCCGATCGAGCCGACAGGAAATTTCCAAGTATCTAACAAGCACATTATAGACTAATTTGAAGTTGTGACTTTGCCAATAAGGGTTACAAGAATAGGCATTGGTTCATCTTCATTAAAATAAACTTATGTGTGTAAATACTGGGCAGAGATAATCATTTTTACCGAAGTCTTTGTGGTAAAGCAACAAATAGAAATAAAATTACCTCCTTAATAACTATCGGACCACTACAAACTCAAAAGATGAGATTTAGGATAGGCATTACCAAAATTTGATGCACCATATCGTACAAAAGTTGAAAATTGGTCGCTTAAAATTGAATCTTGATTGAGAAAACATGCGTAAAATTAAGATCCACTAATTCATACCAAAATGAACACTCTGACAGGGGTATTGTGATCAGGATGTAGCCTTAGTAATTAGACTCATTTGCTCATTGATTACATACTCAAAGTGTAAATTATAAGTAGTCTTTACCAACCCCGCTTCCTACCAACTATTCTACACATCTTACAAAATGGGATCAACTGCTTTTTATTCGGTTCCTCAGGAGGCTTACAAAGTTTTTTTCGAAGAGATCTTACAAAACCCTCTTCTACCAGCTCTACCTTCGAATTTTGAGAAATTGGCGAAGCTGGTACGATTTGAAGGGCATGAAGAGCCAAGTATTCCGATGATATGGAGATGGGCAGAGAGTATTTCGTCGCTGAAAGCCTTCGAGGCCACCATGCTGAACCATCTTCTTATCCAGAAATACAAAATTATTCCGATTGAGGTTACTATCAATACGTAAGTTTCAGTTTCAGTTTCAGTTTTATCGGCTGAAGTTCTTGTTAATCATGTTTTTAAGAGATCACGCATCGCTCTTCATCTTCTCGCCACATTTAGCTCGCATTGTGCAAGACAGTAAAACCTCATCATGCCAGGTTGACCCGAAAACACTGCAGCCATACCGCAGTGGCGAAAAACAGACGCCAGATGAAAGTCTTCATCGTATCATGGCTACGAACATTTACAAAACACGCGACAACCGCTACTACCACATTCATGGTCAGCCCCTCAGATCTTCCTGTCAACCTAGGGAATGCAATCGAATCACTTACAGAGAAGCTTACTGTCTCACAGGTAGCTTGAACCCAGATGTCAGCCTGAGCGCACTTCAGCTGCCAATACATGGAGAAATGGACGACACACTTCAGAAGATAGTAGACAGGTTCCATGAGAAAACTACTAAGCTAGACGCCATCAACATAGATTCGCTCATGAATAACCAACACCTCCAAGCTGGGACCGTTGCGTGGACATCTGAAGAATACTTCAGCAGCGAGCACGGAAAAGCAAATTCCAAGGTGGGTCTTTATGAGATACATGCACAGGACATCTCATCCCACCCTCCTGCATGGTGGCCTGAAGCAACCAACTTCCCCTCCTGTCCGAAGCGCCCACTAGCCGGCCTTAAGGTGGTGGATCTAACAAGAGTCATTGCCGGGCCAACAATTACGAGAAGCTTAGCTGAGCTTGGAGCTAGTGTGATGCGTGTCACTTCCTCCCATGTCGTGGACTTTACAACGGTGTTCAAAGATATGAACTGGGGGAAATGGAACTGTTCCCTCCATTTGAAAAATGAGGCCGACAAGGAAAAGCTACGAGCCTTGATCCGAGAAGCTGACGTTGTAGTGGATGGATATCGACCTGGAGTCATGGATCGATTGGGTTTTAGCCGAAAGGATGTATTTGACTTGGTTGAGGGTCGAGATCGGGGTATTATCCACGTCCGTGAAAACTGCTACGGGTGGTATGGTCCATGGGCTCATCGGAGCGGATGGCAGGGAATTAGCGATGCGGTGCGCAATCAAGCGAATGCATGCATTACATATGCATGTATACTGATCTTTTACAGTGCTGCGGTGTTTCGCTAACATACGGTCGGTCTATGGGGCATGATGAAGCTGTAACTCCGCCATTCCCCAACTCGGACCATTGGTACGTTGCTCAAGTTCATTCGCTTGAGATAGCAAGATACGTCGTATATTTCGCTAAATTGTCTTAGCACTGGGGCCATAGGATCCACTGCCATCCTGCATGCTCTTGTTCGTCGAGGCGATGAAGGCGGCAACTTCGGGGTGGATGTAAGGCCATCACTTTACTTTTGCTTATTCTGCACCTACCCTTGCTAATTTTTAACAGCTGGCACTTAACTACTACTCCCAATGGCTAGTCCGCTCATGCGGTACTTACGACGAGCTAGTCTGGTCCGATCTCTGGAAGCGACACGGATCACCTGTCTTCCGACACTACGATAACACACGTACCACGGTCCCAAGATTGGTGGAGCTTCTTCACAAATATGACGAGGATGTTTTGTTCAACCCATCGTTCTTTGAAACGTACAAATCTGACGCCATATGCATATCGGTCAGCAAAGTGAAGCCGGTTGCGCAATTCAAGGGAAATGTGGTGGATTTTGGATACAATGTCGGAACGAGAGGAAATGGAGTTGATAGCCCTGTCTGGCCTGATGATCTATTGACTGAAATTGTACGCTGAGAGGCACACATATGCTGCTAGGTAGCAAATTTGATTGACATTCCCGTTTTCTATTTCAAGATATCGCATTGCTACACCACAAGGATGTGCCATTTGTCAAAACTAAATTTCAAACTAACGGAACAGTGACTGAAATTCCCGTTGACCTTGCGGCTGCTTATCGAACGGTGTCCAATTCTTCTTGGTCTGAATAGGCACCCATTCACCCACCTTGATATTTCTCTTCTCTTCCAAATCGTCACGCTCTTTCTTTTCAGATAATCCTAGACGACGAAGTAGCGGGCTATCTACCGTCTGCAGTGTTGACTCGTCATTCGGACGCAGAAAGTAAATGAGTCCAAATCGCTCCTTGTGCATCTGATCCAGCGGCGGTGCCACAACACGATGCATGCAGCTCTTCAAGTAGCCGTTTGTTAAGAAATGCATCATATCAGCCGTATTTACAATGATACTGTTGGGAATGTGCTTGACAGCCTTCCACTTGCCGTCGCGTGTCTGGAGCTCCAAACCTGGCACGGGCTGCGAGAAGAGGAACGTGATGCTACCAAAGTCGGTATGTCCGCGTGTGTATGTGTTGTTGTACTCAGCATTAACCTCAGCGCTACGCGGGTGGTATTTCATGTATCTGAGGAACGAAGAACACTGATTTTCGTATTTATGGGTGTTCACCAATTGATCCTCTGGGAGCTCGAGAACATCGCCCAAGAGTCGCAAGACTTGGTATGCTACGTTCTGATGAACGTGGCGGTGGAATTTTTCGATGTCTGCATAGTTTTCGGTCACAATCTGTGGGTGGGGCCGCTGGTACTCTGGGTTGAACTTGAAGACGTGGTAGCATTCCCAATTGTCCCTGCGACCAGGAAATTGCTCAATAGAGCCCAGAGGTCGATAACCGTTGTAGTCACCCTCTTCGAGCTTGGCACGATAATTCATTTTCTCCTCTTGTGGGAGTTTGAGAATGGAATCTCCGAGTGCCCATTGACGGTTGATTTCATCTTCAGATAGACCAAAGTTGGTCACATAAAAAAAGCCTATGGCAAATTAGACGATGCCCAAAACGAAGTTGTTTGCGTTACGCAGCTTATGCAGAAGGCTCAACTTACCAGTCTGTTCAACAGCCTCTTTCAACTGAGAAATAAGTTTTTCTTTTCCTCCTTCGCTTTCGATCGTACTGAAGTCGAGAATGGGAATATCCGCAAATTCCACTACAACTATATCAGCTTCTGCGTTCTGATTGCCTTGTCTCGTACAGTGAGATGTTCAACTTACAATCATTCTCGGTCTTCACAGCAGCAATAGGTGTGATAGCGGGCGCAGTGGCCACCTCAGTTTGTGTAGTTGTCATGATTGTTCAGCAAAGTCGTATATATTCACTGATTTGACCAAATATGTGACACAGTCTCTTGAACGTAACTTGGAAGGCAAGTATGAAAGATGTGGAAGCAAGTTATCTCACGTCATGTCCAGCGGCCTTCCTAATTTGCCTTTGCTGCATCATCATATTTCTCCTCATTTAGAAGATATTTGTTGAGGGAAATCAGCTTGGAGTGCATTGTACACAGCTGCAGTATTCCCAGCTAGCTTAGAGCGTTACAAGAGGAGCCACAACATGCAAAGCGGAGAAAGCGCGTCGCATTCTTTTCTTGATCAGCGGTAGTTGAATTTTCAGCTCAGCCATCGCAGCGCGCTGAGAAAAGCATATCCATTCAGTCAAGCACGTTTGGCGGAGTACATGCATCTAAGACGCTTTTTTCGCAGCAGGATGATTTTTTTGCAATTATGCATGCATAGTGCACATTTACATTTGGCAGGATCTACAGCAGCTATGATTTGCTGTGTTACAATGTTCCAACGAATCGCAAAGGGCAGAGTCGACTGGCGATCAATCAAACGACCTGGTAGACATCTTCTCAGGCCATGCATGAACATTCACATGCTTAAGAACAGAAAAAACAAACTAAGACCGCAGTGGACCAGGCTCCTGGTGCATATTTGCAGAAAGTGTAACCGTGCATGACTTGCGTAAGAATTAGTTAACTAATTAGCGCAATTTGGCGTTCGCCATTGCTTTGCAATTGCTCCAGATTTTTTGAGATTTCTCGTGACAATTTCTTGCATTCCGCTTCACCCAAGCAACTTGAACTTGACTAACCTGGTTATATACACACCTGAAAGTCTTATGCACACACAACTTCGCAAGAACGGAAATTCTTGCTTTTTCAAACCTCAATGATAGCGGTGCGGAGGCATCACCTCCCTTGCTGCATATGCAGGAGGAACGTTCTCAATGTAACATCTAGCCAATCGGAACGATATTCGTACTGCACAACACAACTAGACTCCCCGCTTCTCTGGCAATATACTAATCCCAGTCAGAATGTAAGAATGCGCCAAAACAAAACATACGGTTTTGTGCAACAGGAGTTTGCCGCTGGGCTTCTAGTATGGCGTTGATACGAGCGCATCGTCTCTGTTACTTGGATTCGTCGGGGATGGTCGTTCTTCGACACCGCATTGGCAGTTGCTAAGCCCAACACCATTTAATGTACGCAGCTACGGAGCACTTTTATTTAGATGTCATCAATCTTGCAATCATAAAATTCTAAACACCTTCAGACACTTTGTGTTGTCGTTGCCTACAACTTGATTTAATTTTCACCATCTTCAACGTATACAAACCCCCAAGCCTCAATTACATATCAAATGTCAACCACCGTTGTAGAGACAGTAACTCATACTTTGAGTAAGGATTCGGGCACTTTTACGTCCATTCCCGTTCTCGATCTCTCCTTGGTTCATTCCCCCACAGAGAAGCCCAAACTACTCGCCCAGCTACGAGAAGCCCTGGTGGTGGTAGGCTTCTTTTACATTTCCAATATCGACCGCTGGCTACCACCTGCAGTAAAAAATGCATTTGTTGAGAAATCCAAGAATCTGTTTGATCTTTCACTACAGGAGAAGTTGAAAATCGATATGATCAATAGCAAGCATTTTTTGGGATATTCGCAAATGGGTAAAGAGAAGACTGCACAGAAATTAGACTATCGGGAGATCTTTGATGTAAGTTTGCTGCTCTTTTGACGCCTGTGATTCTTGTGTAAGAATGAGATGTGTTGACACACTGAATAGTTTTTGAGCCCAGTCCCGGCGCCGGGGCCCAATGACCCAGCGTTTATGAACGTTCAAGGACCCAACCAGGTAAGGAATTTGAGTCGATTCTCTCTTCCAAACAGCTCCAATACCTCTCTCTTTGTTCCTCTTTGCCCCTGTCTGACATACTTGCAGTGGCCAGAGGAAAGCACCGTCCCAGGGTTTCGCCATGCTGTTGAGACATATCTAGCTGCTGTAAACGAAATAGGCGAGCTGATGAAAATTCTGGTAGCGGAGGCTTTGGATCTCGATTCAACCGCGCTCCTGAAATACTTCGGTAGCCCCCCGCGGAACAAAATCTCGTTACTGAAATACCCGGATCATACGGTCCCCGCTTCGTCTCATGTGAATAAGGAAGAGACTGTCAAGCTCAGGCAGTCAAGCGTCAACGATGCGGTCAAATTTGGCACCTCAACAGGAGGGAGTGAAGTGGATAACGAATTCCAAGGAGTCGGTGCACACAAAGACGGTGGCTTCTTGACGTACTTGCTTCAAGCAACACCTCACCATGGCCTAGAAGCGCAGAACAAATCAGGAGCATGGATTTCTGTGCCACCGATCCCAGGTTCTCTTGTCGTCAATGTCGGCCGCTCGCTTGAAACCTTGACAGGAGGAGTTTGCACTGCAACGACGCACCGGGTAAATATTAGTGCCAAAAAGTTTACAGATGCTGAGGGCCGCTCTCTTGGCCCCAGATACTCCTATCCAGTGTTTCAGACTCTTAAAATGGACTTGACAAGCAAGGAACTGCGTTCACTAAAGCTCCCAAAGCAAATCAAAGACCTGGTGGTCGGAGCAGAGGTAAAATCTGACGCAGAAGCATACTTTGAAAAATACCACATGGAGAGCCCCGGCGTGGGGATTTTTACTGCGAGGTTGACAAGCCACCCAGAGGTTGGAAGGAAGTGGTATCCTGGTATTGTAGAAAATATTTTAAAGGGACAGGCAGAATTTGCTGCCTAGGGTTTCCACACAAGGGCGACTTTTTAGCATGGGGTTGTTATCTAGCACTGTGAATGCAATGATCAATATGAAATTTACTGTTAAGTCTCTCGATTTGTGCCTACGCTGTGAATTCTTTCTTCTCTACTTTTTCTTCCAGTTTCATGGCAACGTCAACTATCAAACTAGAGTGTACTCCTAGATCAAACCAGAGAGTGACTTGCACTGCAGCATCACTCGCAGGAAAATGGGTTGCTAATCTCGAAACGGTAAAACACTGCAGAGGTGAGTAAGCAGGTGAAGATAAAGCTGGTGCAAGTGAACAAATTTTGCACCATCCCTTCTGTACCTATTACTCTCACCAAATTCCTGGAGCATCATACATCATGTGCGGTATCAGCGTACTAGTTAGCCTCGATCGCCACGACTCGGGGCGTACGCATGAAGAAGTCAGACGCAACACGCATGAGGAGGTGCAAAAAAGCCTGGACATGATCAACCATCGAGGCCCAGATTCGCAGGGCATTTGGATTAGTGAGGATAACCGAGTTGGTACTTGGTCCCCGACGCAGGGAGATGACGTAAGCTAATATAATGGGATGCAGCGCTTGGTCATTGCCGCCTTGCAATCAACGATCTGACGCCTGATGGAGAGCAGCCAATACACGATGCTGATGACGAGATTCATGCTGTCGTCAATGGTGAAATCTACGATTACGAGCGTCTGCGCGACGAGCTGTCCCAAAAGTTTGCGTACAAGTTCAGCGGTCACAGCGACTCGGAGCTGGTGGTGGCTCTGTACAAGCACTACGGCCTGTCCATGTTCGAGTACCTGCGTGGCGAGTTTGCGTTCTGTATCTACGATTCGAGAACTCGCTTCTTCATTGCGGGACGGGACCGATATGGAATCAAGCCCTTGTTCTGGACAGTGTCAGGGGGGCGGCTACTGCTTGGTGCAGAGGCTAAGGCGTTCCTTCCATTGGGGTGGAAGCCCGAATGGGACTTGCACGGACTGGTCAACGAAGGGTGGCAGTTTGGGAGCGGCACGCTGTTCAAGGGCGTGCAGAAGGTGCGGCCTGGGCACTACCTCACCTGCACCCACACTGGGCAGATTGAGACGCGCGAGTACTGGGACATTGCGTACCCGGACAAGGTAAGACACGGCGAGTGAGGCAGTGCATACCAGCATGATTGACGCGAGCAGGACTTCATCGATGCTCGCAGCGAGGAGGAGATGGTGGAGCAGGTGCGCAGTCAGCTGATCGAGGCAATCCGGCTGCGCATGCGTGCCGATGTGCCGGTTGGGGTCTATCTGTCTGGCGGGATCGACTCGTCGACGGTTGCAGGCATCGTGAAGCACCTGATGAAGGATGCAGGCGAGCGCCTGGGAAGTCAGGACGCGGCGGCCCGCATGGCGTGCTTTAGTGTCGCCTTTGCGGCAGACAGTGGCATGGACGAGTCGGCTACGGCTGCGCGAACGGCAGGATGGCTGGACGTGGCGCACCACACGCTCCCGGTGGGCGAGGAGGAGCTGGCGGCCAGCCTGGAGGATGCCGTGTTCCACGTCGAGCACCACAACCAGAACCTCAACTTTGTGGGCAAGTTCCTGCTGTCGCGGCTGGCGCGAGCGCATGGCTACCGCGTCGTGCTGACGGGCGAGGGTGCCGACGAGCAATTCGCCGGCTACCCCATGTTCCGCCCAGATCTGCTGCGGGGCGCCGTGTGCCAGGACGCGGCTCGTGCCGCCGACGACGAACTCGATAGGCTGTTGCAGCGACGGGGGGCCACACACTGCGCGCACCTACCCGAGGCGGTCCGCCGGGAGCTGGGGGCGCTGTCGATAGCCCGGGCGTTGACGGCCTACCAGCTCAGTCCCGAGTGTTGGCACCCGAGCCTGCCGCCTCCGAGTGTGCTGGAGACGCTCGCCAGCGGCCTCTCCGTGCCGGCCAAGCACAAGATGCAGCACGCATGGCATCCGCTGCACTCGGCTCTCTATGTATGGACCAAGTCGCACCTCGCCAACAGCATCCTCAGCTGCCTGGGCGACCGTACCGAGATGGCACACTCGCTCGAGGCCCGCACCCCGTTCCTGGACCACCACCTGACCACCAGTGTGAATGCCCTGCCGCCCTCGGTCAAGCTACGCCATGACCCTGCGACGGGCACCTTCTGTGAGAAATGGATCCTGCGCGAAGCGGCCCGCCCATTTGTGCTACCAGAGCTCTACGCACGAGAAAAGCACGCATACACGGCTCCACTCTTGCATCGTGCCCACGGCCCCCTGCATCGCTTGTACCAGCGACTGCTAACTCGACAGAACGTCGAGCAGCTGGGCTTCTTGCAGTGGCAGGTGGTAAAAGAGCTACCACACGAGGCCTTTGTCCTAGGGGACCCCAGGGCCATGCGCAGTCTGAATCTGTGTTGCCAGTGGATTATCTTAGCCACCAAGTTTGGCATCCCACCTGCCTGCTGACATGCATGGCGCACCTTGCTTTCCCTTTGGCCTGCCTCGTAGTTATCATCAACGTACACTTTATTGTCGTCAGCTTCCTGTCTTCCTCTCCTAGACTCTGACCAATCCACCCCTGTCAACATGAAGTCCTTTTCCATTCTGACCAGGATCGATCTCTTTCTATTGCCGTTGATGCTGGCCGCCTCGTTTCTTGCTCATCTTGACAAGGTGGGCGCTCTGCCTCTTCTCCATGGTAGCCCTATGCTGATCAGGCCTCTTGTGCGACCATAGAACTCATTGGCTTATGCTACGGCTCTTGGTATGGCTGATGACCTCCACCTCCACGGCTCTCAGTATTCATGGCTCAGCTCCATCTTCTATCCGGGATACTTGTTGATGCAGTTCCCCACCACTTACATCCTGACCTGCCTGCCTATTGGTAAATATCTTGGGACCTCACTAATACTGTGGGGTGCATGCCTCTGCACTATGGCCGCCTCCACGAGCTTTGCCAGCGCTGCAGTGATTCGCTTCATGCTGGGTATGCTCGAAGCAGGATTGCTACCAACCTGCATTATTCTCACCGCCAGTTGGTATCGCCGTGAAGAGCAGCCCCTCCGAACCGCCTTGTGGTTTGGCCCTTTCTCTGGAATTTTCGGGGGCATTCTGGCTTATGCTGTCAGTCGTTCTCATGCAAGCATACCAGCCTGGAAGCTATTGTTTCTATTATACGGTGCCTCTACAGTCGGCCTTGGAATCCTTTGTCTGTTTGCATTGCCCAGTAGCCATGATGACGCTTGGTTTCTTTCCGGCTCTGAACGTGAGGAAGCGAAACTCAGGACCCTTGAGAACAAGACAGGTGTTGGCATGCAGAAAGCTTGGCGTTCCTCACATATCGTTGAGGCTTTGGCTGACCCCAAGTACTGGATCATTGTTGTCTTCGGCATTTGCCAATCTATCACAAATGCCGGCATCACAAATTTCAGCCCTCTGATTCTTTCTGGGTTTGGGTACTCCAGAGAACTCACCGTCTTACTAGCAGCCCCTCAAGGCGGTGTTGCTCTTATTGTCCAGGTCGCTGCATCTGTCGTTACCCTATATGTACGAGATATTCGCTGCCTCTTATGGATTGTTTCGTGCATACCCGCCGCTATCGGCGTCATCATGATACGGTTTGTCGATGTTTCTGAACACAGAGTGACAGCTTTGATGGGATTGTATCTCACCGGCTTCTACAATACATCTTGGGTCATGGCGATGAGTCTTGTCTCATCCAACACAGCAGGTGCAACCAAAAAAAGTTTTGCATCTGTATCAATGGCCATCTGTTATGCTATCGGGAACATGGTTGGGCCGCATTTCTTTCGTGACAGTCAGAAACCTTACTACCATTTAGGTGTCAGCGCGATGATCGTTTCGTTTGTGGTAATGGCTCTGTGTGGTAGTCTATACTGGTAGGTTCATATTATTTACTCTCTTCGACTTTCTCAAGAAAGGCTCTAATGTAACTCAGGATAACCTGCATACGTCAGAACAGGCATCGAGACATTCGTCAACAAAATCCTTATCGCCTGTTACCTGAGTCTGATACGGACGAACCCACAATCGAAATTGATGACATTGACCAAGACAAAACGGATCTTGAGAATCCAAGCTTCCGTTACACATATTGAGCGCAAGAAGCGAATTGCGAATCTTGTCATCCGTGGTGGTAGTTTTCTATGCATTTAGATAGATTAGCTGATACTAGATAGAAGGATTCATTTACGGGACATTCGGTATTCTCAGAAGCCAATATTAAATATCTCACACTTCACAATCCAACGTTATTGCTCTTTATCTTCATTCTTATTTTGCGATCGATTTGAGTGAAAAACTTTTAATCACTGTCCGTTTCTTATCATCCCACACACTGCTAAAGTGGCGCTTATGTTTATTAATGGGCTTCCAATTCAGTTTCTAAATGCCAGGCTTGTAGCAAATTACATGGTTTACGTCTCCGACATCTGTGTAACACAATCTTCGTATTCGCAAAATTTAATCCCTAGGTTGTTGCTTACTACAGTGTTTGTTGGGCATATTGGCTTCTTTTTCTATTCTCACCATTTCGTGTCATGTTTTCTGCATGCCAAACAATAATGGGTACAACTCATATGGAACCACAAGGCTGAAAATCATGACAAAACACTGTACTGCCTTATCAGAGACTTTCTACGTGGGTAAAATTAATGTTTGCTAACCGCTTCCAACGATATTCTGTGATTCTTTGAATTATGTTTCATACTAATCGGCAAGCCCCAGATCGTTTGGTAGTTTGCCAAACATTTTCTAAGGCCGTTGATGACGTGCTTGTTTCTTATCTTGTTTCTAGTCGAACAAAGCAAAAGCCATGTCCCTGAGTTATTTCTTTTTGAACTCAGCAAATACCAGTCTGGATTAGTCTTGAACAGGCCAAGAAAATTTTCATGCATGCACGACTTGTTTCATCTTTCAATAAACGCCGCCCAACAGAGGATCAATTTTTCTACTAACATCCCCGAAATACCCGCCGCCTCTGTGATCACTACTCTAATTTTTTTAGTTCCAATCATGACAATCCAACATGCCCACTGCAAACATCTGCAGCAGATTCCATCGTTACTCGATGCTGGATTCGAGGAGCTTGTGGCTGGACTTTCTCAATCGCTGTTCACAAGCACGGATCTTGTGAATGTAGGCTCTTGTCTTATATCCCAAACTGTGATGGAATATGAGTTTCTTACGGGGTTAACAGGCGTACATCAGGCGAGTCAATGAGGTCAACAGTATCCTCAAAGTAGTGATGGAGTTGAATCCTGATGCGCTTTCGATTGCTGCCCAGCTAGATCTGGAAAGATCACAGGGCAAATTGAGAGGGTGATTGATGCTTGAGTCATCTCTTAGATGTGAACTTCGGCTCACCAAGTCAGACCACTGCACGGCCTTCCAATTCTGATAAAAGGCAACATTGGAACGCGAGATCGCATGCAAACAAACGGTAAGCCCGACTTGACAATCTACTTCTTCCTTTCTTTATCGCGTATCTAACTGAATATCTTTAAGCCGGGTCTCTTGCTCTTTTTGGTGCTGTCCTTTCACAGGACTCCACTATCGCGGGGACTTTACGCGAACAGGGCTTGATTATCCTAGGCAAAACCAGCCTTGCAGAATGGTCAATGTTGCGCTCAGATAATGCGACTCGGTCGTGGAACGCCATATCGGGTCAGGCGTATAGCGCGTACTACCCGAAGCAGTGTCCCGGTGGAAGTTCAAGCGGAAGCGCTGTGAGCGCTGATCTTGGGCTTGCCTGGGCGGCGCTGGGAACAGAGGTGGGTGTCACACGCGCTAGGATTTTCATCCTTAGCAAGCACTACACTTGCTAGGAACGAGCCCTTCCATACATTACAGTACTGACTGATATCTTTGTGTAGACTGCAGGAAGTATCACCAGCCCAAGCGATAGAAACAACGTCGTTGGAATCAAGCCAACTGTAGGCTTAACATCACGCTTCCTCGTTATTCCAGTCAGCGAGCACCAAGACACTGTCGGCCCAATTGCACGAACCGTCAAGGACGCTGCGATTCTGCTCTCCGCCATTATCAAGCCCGATCGCCACGATCCTTACACGCTCGAATCGCCCTTCCAAAGCCAAGTCCCCAATTACCTAGCCTGCTGCAAATCGGATGGACTCCGCGGGAAGCGCATCGGCATTGCTCGAAATGTGATTGACGCTGAATTCGCTTCAGTCAGTCACATGCTCCCAGAATTCGAGCACGCAATGTCCCTCATCGCTCAAGCAGGCGCTACTGTTGTCGACCACGCGGATTTTCTTGCCTACACTGATTGGAACAAGCGAAGCCACAACCCAGTCACCCGCGCCGACTTTGTAACCAATCTTGCCTTCTATCTCGCCCAGCTCGAACACAACCCAAATGGGATCCACAACTTGTCCGATCTGCGAAAGTTCACGCAGAGCTGTCCCGCTGAGGAATACCCGCAGCGCAATACCCGCAGTTGGGACGTTGCGATTGAGAACGGCTGGAATAATGATCATCCGGATTTTGCAGCCATGTACGAACAAAACCTGTATTTTGGTGGCGAGGGTGGCATTCTGGGTGCGTTGGAACGGCATGGACTTGATGTGATTGCTCTTCCGACGGCGATTGCGTTTGCAACACCAGCGCTTGTAGGAACGCCGATAATCACCATCCCACTAGGCGCTGCGGGGATTAACATTCCGGTGGAGATGGTGGAAGGATGGGATCTAGTTCACACAGCCCCAGGGGTACCTTTTGGGATTAGTTTCTTGGGAAGGAAGTGGAGTGAAGAGTTGTTGGTAGAGATTGGGTATGCTTTTGAGCAACTGAGCCAGGTGCGAGGGTCGTTGAAACGATGGTGTCAGCCACAAGTCGATCTTTCTGATGTTGTGGGCGATCAACTTACAATGGAAAGGATGACTTTGTCGCCTCCTCTCTAAAGGCGCTTCTCAACTCCGTATCAAAATATATATATAGCTATCTCTCAGTGTCAATCACACTTCCCATCAATACATGCTACATTTTGGGGTCATGATTGATATTGAACGCATTTTTTCGGATGTTGATTGGCAAATCACTAGGTATATCGAAATTGATACGGAAGCCGACTGCGACCGATGCAAATTCGAAGTTTTTCTCACAGTCAATCAGATATATAGCAGACACATTTAAAATCCCGCTCACTGGAAAGAGATGAACTGTTTACTTATTTAACATTGTGGTGTAGCCTTGCGAAGAGAGAGAGATTACTAAGTTGACATAAAGATAGCCTTCTTAGCATATTTTTAACTTGGCTTACTTTTGAACCTTAAAACAGAGCTTTTTGAGGATTGTTCCTGCACTCGAAGAATATGCTCTTCAATTGTCTACTATACACTTACCTCTCACAATACCTCCGTACAGGTGATGATCGCTCTACTATCATGTCAAAAAAATTACACCTTTCCGATCTGCCTCAAGTATTTTAGCGTGACAACGAGAGCTAAGACTGAAATCAATACGTTAGCCCCCTGGACTACCCTCAACTCCATTAATAATCTCTCGTCTCCTACCCGACCGGCTGTGGTTTGCCACACTTTCATGTCCTTGCTTCCTTTAGTAACTCTTAAATGGGTTTCTACTGTCCCCTGTATCAATCCAGCAACAGCTAGTCCTACTGCTTTACCTAGGTTGTTTGCCGTCTGCAAAAGGCCACCACCAAGCGCTTGGTCATCTTGCGATAGACATTGTACTACGTACAGAGCAAGAACTGGTGCCAGGACCTCGATACTCAAGGTGAGGGTCATCGCAGGAAAGCCGTATGTCCAATACGATGTGGTCGATGACAAAGGCAAGGTGAATAGCAGTGGGGAGACCATGTTTGCGAGAATTGCCAAGATGAGGAGGTAGAAGCCGCGAATCGAGGAGAGAGCAGGGGCGATGACAAAGGAGATTAGGCCTTTTGTAGAGTGTTAGTACATGGGATAGGTTGAAGGGTCAGGAATACCTACAGCAACTCAGACCCGAAGGAACAAACCGCCATGTAGTTTCCAATATCGAGAGACCGAGGTATTCTTGAAAGCTGAAATTTCGTTAACGTTTGCCTCTATCTTTTAGCGGAGATGCACTCACAATAGAGAAGCATAAACTAGAAAGGTGTTGAATGATGCAAGAAAGCACGCATATGTCAAAAGCGCAGCTCTGAGCTCTTTGTTTTTGAACAAAGAGAGTCTGATTAGTGGTGGCCTGGTAACATCATCCTTGATGTGCTGTTGCCAGCTGATGAAGCCCAGACAAAACGCAAACGCAACTGCTAACTGCACCACGTTTCGATAGCCTTTCCAACCATCAGGATCTGATAGAGTTATCAGAAAAGTAACCAAACTGGCTGTTATCAAAAATCCACCAAGCCAGTCTACTGCAGCACGCTTTTTCGGTGACTTGCAGTCTGAAATGTGACGGACCTGGCGCAATGGAATCGAGCAAGGTGCGAGAAGAGTGACGAGTCCTCCCATGATGGCTGCACTCCAGAAAACCCAATGCCAGGAAAAACACCCACCAATAATACCGCCGGCGATATTCCCAACCACGGCTCCTAGTGACGCGGTGCTGTTGTAAATAACGAAAGCATAATTTCTCTGCTTACCACTTGGAAACGTTGCGGCCAAGATTCCAATGGACGATGGTACAGATGCGGCTAAGCTGATACCTTGCAGAGCACGAAACAAGTAGAAAACAATCTCATTGCGTGAGAATGGAAGACAAATGGAAGTGACTGTAAAAACAGCAGAACCAACGACAAAGATCAGTCCACGACCATAAATGTCCGCAAGTCGTGCCCACAAGATTATAAGGCAGCCCGATGAGATGTTGTAAACGGATGTTATGAGATGCTGTCGATGTGTCGGTATGTTGTAGGTAGAAGCAATGGAAGGAAGCATGAGAATAGTCGACTGCGCCGTGAAAATCTACACAGATTGTTAGTACGAATTTTAGAATGTTGGGTTTTCGCGAGTGACGTACATTGAGAAACCCTGAGCAACTTATCATGCCAATTAGTATCCAATCGCTCTTTCCCAAGCCTCGTTTTTCTGGAATGTCATTGTTGAATTTGTGTATTGGCAGTGGTTCTTCTGGAAGGAGGGGGGTATTCTCATCTGCCATTATCAGAACAATCCAAATACTGCAGTCACAAACGTTTAACGTACAAAACGAAGATGAGTATATTGAAGTTGCGATGCTGCTTATATTTGGCCGAAGCCCCCTCCTGATGGCGTCTGTGGGCGATCTAAGCTAACCCTGGTCGGCGATTATGGGCAATTGTGTAAATGATCCGGTCGTGCGCCCGTAAAAAGAAAACACTGTAACATCCCAATAGCAAAAGGCGCAAAATAATCTCAACATGATTACGTCGATGAAATCGTTTGCCTTGAGCACATATCTTTGCCAGTGCTTTTCAGCATCTGGAATACTAATCACATATCGTGATTATCGGCGGCAAGTCAATGACTTCGCGGGGCATGATTCATGCCCACATTGTACGTGGTGTGACTCAGGGTCATGTTGTGAAAGGTCTCACACAAGTCAATATGCAATTATTCTAAGGTGCTATTCGCCAACTTAATAATGTGTGGTCTTGGTTGCTCAGCATTGATGCAGAGTAGGTGCAGTTGAGTTAACACAATATCATGGACTCTACTTTTCGAACTGAGCTGCTCGTTCTGTGATTGTCGATGCACTTTAATGGTTAGACGTGGTAACACAGTTAGATCTGGCGTCGATTAGGGTGCGCAACAAAGCAGACATACTTTCGGTATAAGCGATCCTCCCCTGCTAAGATCCAGCTGTCGAAGATCGAGTCTGTGCGGAGACGTAGGCTTACTGAGATCGACTGTCGATCGATCTGGCATCTTTCAGACTAACTCAAAAGTAATGAGAAGATGGAGAAAGATAAAGAACCATATGCGTTATTAAAATAAGGTCATAAGAGGGGCAAAGACAGATTGCGTAACAGATTACCATCCATTAAAATTGCTTCCACTTGATCTACCTACTTCAGCTGTGCACATCGTAGGCTCCCGAACCGCGAGCCGGTCTTCTCCTCCAAAACGACGGGATTCCCGACTTCAACGACTTCTCCTGTGTCCATGACAACTACCCTGTCGAATTCCATGATCATGTCCAGTCGGTGGCTAACTGCTATAACCGTATAGTCCTTGAATTCAACCCTGATTATCTCCTGCATGACACGTTCTGTCTCTCGGTCGACGCTCGAACTGACCTCATCCAGTAACAAGATACCTCCACCGAAACCACCACGCTTATCTTCATTCGAATTCCGAGTCCGAATGTATCTTCTTAGGACTGCGCGTCCAAGCGACATGAGTTGCCGCTGTCCGGCACTGAGTGTACTGGCATTCATGCCTGCATCCAGGCCACCGCGTTCCAGAATAAAGTCCCATAAGCCGATAACTAAGAGCACATCTTTACACTCCTCAGCAGTTGCAATATTGAATGTATCCAGGTTCACCCGGAAAGAAGTCCCATCGGGTAAGAACACAGCTTCTTGAGGCACTGCGATTATTTGTTGGCGTAGAGCAGATCGGTTGATGCGATCGAGTGGGAGACCATCAATGGTTGTATTTGATGCAGTCTCTATGGTAGGGTCAAGAAGCTTGAGTAATAGGGCAATCAGACTTGATTTACCGCTGCCCGTACGACCACAAATGGCGATTTTCTCACCCGCCTTGACTGCTAAGTGAACATTACGTATGGCTAAGCTGGACGAATCATGTACCTCATCTTCGCTAGTACTAATATTGTCAGTACTTTTGTTTAAAAATGTGTCTATCCGGCCATTGTTCACGTACTGGTAAGATGCGCTCACACCCTTGAGCTCTACAACGCCCTGCTGAGGCCATTGCTCATTTGGGATTATGTCTTCTTGGTCTGTCTCCTCTGATTTGACGGTTTCGCTGAAATTTTTGAGTCTGGCTATTGCCCCAAGTGAAGTTTCCAATTTGGTCCAATAGATGACGATGCCCGAGAGGTTTTCACCCAGAGTCAAAAGACTGTATAAGGAAGCTCCGGCGAAACCAGTTTTCGAGTGAAGCCGAACGGCAAGGGTAGTCAATACCACTGCCATCAGCATAATTACAAGGCTGAGAATAAGGTTTAGCCATTCCTGAATTATAAGAAGAAGATACGATGGTCTTTGACTTGAATTAATCAAGCGAGCATTCTTCCGGATATCATCTGGGAGAAATCCTGTGCAATTCCAACGTCAGTAATGACTCCACAACTACTTATCTCAATAGTGCATTTCGAAAACTTACCAAAAGCTCTCAGAGTTGTGATTCCTCTCACTGTATCGAGGAAGTGAGCACTATAAGCGTTTGCATTAGAGTTGATTATTCCAATCGACCGACGAGGTACACGTACTACAAGGGACTCTTGGTCTCGAGATCTAATAGTCTCAACTGTCTGGATGTTCGTAGATAGAATCTTTGTACGACGTATAGTAAAGCAGCTAGGAACGGATAGCATATGGGGAGATATGGAGATGCGGTGACCATAACGGCCATTTGTCCGATTGCTTGAAAGACCTATGAATTACTCATTAGTAGCTTCTCAGATATTTCAACCTCGTGAACTTACACAAAATAAAGCATTTACTGTTGCATCTGGAAGTTCTGTGTCGATATAATTCAGATCCTGCGAGAAAAGATTCGTTACCACGCCAGTGTCTGTGTTAGTAAAGAAACGAAGCGGTGCCCTAACAAGGGTTTCAAGGGCATCTCTATGAATATTCGCTCCGGCTTTCTTGACGGAGAAAATGAGGATTGTAACGCCAAGGAGAAACAATGATATCATAGCACTGACTTGGAGCAAAGCGTATATGCCCACATAATAGGAGTTAGAATATGTCATATGTCCCGATTTAATGTCATCAGTCCAAAAGGTAAGCCCTAAAATGAATAGTGTAAGCCATGGAAATGTTTTTGATACTTCAGATACAGAGGCAGACTTACAGACGGTCGGGAAGTTTGTAAAGAATCCCCACAGAACGGCGAAAAGGCCACTAAATAACGCCAGCCAGAATCCAATGCTCTTAATATAGTGCTTGTATACTGCTCTATCGCCTACTTGCCTTATTTTATCAGCTGCTTGGTCAAGTTCCGAGTTTTTCGTTGTTTTCGCTTGGGGTAGTTGAAGTTGCGATTCCCACACGTTCTGTTCGGAGATTATCACTTCCAAGGTCGAATCAACAGCAGAAGTAACTCTAAGGTCCAAACGATGAAGATAGCCTTGGCCGCTCATATGATCTTTGAATGTACCTTGCTCGGCAATGGTGCCATCTCCCAGTGCTATTATGTAATCCGCCGCCGGTAGGTGCTTAAAGCTGTGTGTACACAACACAACTGTAGTCTTTCGACGTTTCAACAGGCCATTTGGCCCAAAAACTTGTCGAAAAACCTGCTCCTCAGTTTCAGCATCTAATCCACTGAAAACGTCGTCCAGTACAAGTACGTCGGTTTGGAGATACAGAGCTCTTGCGAGAGACACGCGCTGTTTCTGGCCTCCAGATAAGACGATTCCATCAGACCCGACATTCGTCGCATCCCCTTGCGAAAGTGTAGCAAGATCGAATCCCAAAGCAGTGGCATTGATGATCTCTGTGTATCTTTCTTCGTCGACTGGAGAAAACCCTAAGATGTTGTCTTTGATTGATCCATTTGACAGAAACGCTGTTTGCTCGCAAAATCCTATGCGAGAAAATCTACTATTTGAAATGACATCACCTTCGCTAAATGGAATTTCTCCCAGCAAAGCCTTACAAAATGTAGATTTTCCGCTACCAATAGGTCCGACGACCATAGTGAGCAAAGACTTCGAAATTTTGGTGTTAACATTCTGTAAGACGAACTTGCCCGCTTCCCAACCGAACTTGCCATTATTGATGAGGAACCTTGAACTCATCGAGGTCTCCATATCTTTTAGAGGCTTCTCTGTATCAGGTGTAGGATCTTGACGAATCTGGCGAAAATCGTGGCGACTCTCGCATTCTAAGAAAGCCTGTATCCGGCCCAGACACGCAAGTGCAGAGAAGACTTCCGGGACGGCTTGGAAGACTTGCGATAGAGGTTCCGTCATTAGCGTGAGGAAAGCAAGACTTGTGAATACACTAGAAGTGTTCAGTGTTCTTTGGGCGAAAGCAAACGCCAGTGGTGGGCCAATAAGCAGTGGGGTAAAACCTAAAATCGCTGCAATTATAAATATCCTGCGAAATCGAGCCCCCGATGCCAACTCTTCGACGCGGAGGTTCTGCACAAAATCGCTGACAGGAGCGGATAGTCCAGATATCTTCAAGTTTTTCATGCTGGAGATGACCGTAGCTGTCAGGCCAACACGCTTCTGGACATTCGTCATCCAGCTCCTTTGGGAATCTCCAGTGAAGTTTATCAAAATGCCTAATCCGACAAAGCACACCGTCACAACACCAATGGGTGCAACGAAGACAACTCCAAGGCGGTTATATAACATCCATGCAGCCAAAGTGACTTGAATCAAACTTGCCCATATATCATGTACAGTCCTGAATCCCATCTTAATTCTCTCCATATCCGTACTCATCAGAGTTAGTGCGGAGTTATCGTCCTGGGATCCCAAACGGGCTTTTGTGGCTCTGATGAATATTTCTGGGACTAGGATCGATCTAATCGTGACTCGAAGGCGGTGATGCAAATACCTATTAGCTACGATCAGCAATATGTCCAGCACTCGGCTATTTTGGAATCTGATATTACCAGGTAAAAGCGTGGGAAATAGCTATTCCCGTGTAAATAAAAAAACTTGCGCCGATCAAGCCGTATCCAACATTGGCATCAAGCTCAGACTGGGATAGAAAGCTCAATAGTCTCTCGATGAAAAATGGTTGACAAAATGTGAAGCCAAGCAGTGCTAGTCGTGGAAGTACAGGAAGTAGAAGCGGCACTTTAAGTGTTCGTATCAACGCTTTTGTGAGGCCGAATTTATCTCCTTTGAGTTTCGCGTAGTCTATGTTTCTTGAAAACTTTTCATGGAGCTGTGTAGCGTCGAAAGAACTATCGAGAGGGTAAAGATCTTCCATCGTCAAGACCTTGTTATATCCTGCAAGGAACATCTTGTTGAGCCAGAACATAAGTCCAAGGGAAAATATGCCACTGGTCTCCTCTGGGCTGTGCTCCTTTTCATTCCAGCTCATCCATTTGGTTTTCTGTCGAGCCTCCAACACCAATATTGCTGCCTTTATTGCTATAGCAGCACTGAATATGCTGCTATACGTAAGCTCAAATTTGCTATCAGATGATAGAAACAAGGTTCTGGCCTGGGCTGCGTCCAAAATTATGGTAAAGAACAAGTAGCTATTCAGTAAAATTGACGGTCTCGGACTTCTGCTGTGATCGACAACGCTGACAAGTATCATGGAGAGAGCTGTTACGAGTTTGAGGGCAGATGCAGCTATGAATATATTGGTTACTTGGAATGTCCTAATCGCGACCAAGACGAGAAGTGCAAGCTCAAGCACAACACAAGTTGCGATGGCGCCCTAGATGAACTTCATTAACACATATATTTCTCTACTGTGAACACTATCGAAAAAACGCACCACTTTGATAAGCTGAAAACCAGGTGCTTTCACCACGGCAGGCTTCTGTGCCTGAGAAAGCGTACGCCATAACGAGGACACAATAAACAACAATGAGGGTATGATAGAAAAGAATAACTGCTCGAACTGTACATTGAAATCGAACCCCTCTTGGTTCAATTGGAGCAAGCTCTCCTCACTAGTTGTGAAGGGCATTGCGAAAGATGGTCGATCTACATAAGGTTGTTTCTCAAGAGATATACCTTTAATATCACTACAACGAAGAGCAACTCCATTCAATGAGGCTGAGCATTCATGGCCAATCTGTCAGCGTAATGGCGTTCTGAACCAATGTGCAGGCAGACGTGACATTGAATCCTGCAGGATGTGTCTCGCAAGCTTCTCCTATATAGGAAAGTGTTCTCAATTTGTATTAGCGTACTGAGATAAGCCTTGCGCCCACTGAGGATTGTAGTTGTAGGACAAGAGATAATTACGCCAATATTTGCTTGTTTTGAATATGATCTGCAATTTTATGTGAAAACGACTGTTCGCCTCTTATTTTTGTCTTGGTTCTTTGCGTGCATGTAAACCAGCATGCGAACCGTTAAACGACCTGTAATTGAAGCTGACATCAAGAGTGAATCCTGCAGGAGTAAGGCAGTCATCATGTAATATGGCTTGACACAAACCCATACCTGGAATTTCAGTACCGTCAATACATCACAATAGTGGATCGGGTCCTTCGGGTTCAAGTTGTTGGACGAACAGCTGGCTTCTAACAATGTCTTCCTTCTGAAACAGCCACTGAACGTGCGCACATCCATTTGCTTTCTTCCGTTTTTCAATCCAAGCATTTACTTTCTCCTGTGCAACCAAGCTTTTCGTCTTCAGTCACAGGACAGATTATGCACAAAAACAAAAACAAAAACAAAAACAAAACAATTGGTAGGGTTTACCTTTCAATATGAGCTGATTAGACGCTTGTATGGCGAAAGTCGCTAAACTCCGAAATGTAAAGCCGATTTAACCTTTTGTGGTTAGCTGCTTAGTCAAACTGGAAGCAGCCTGCCGTAGATTCGTCATCACCCTGAATCTGCGTCTAGAGCAAAGACACGGTACACTGTCACACTACAACCGTTGTCGTGAATACAATGGCCGCACATCGCGATGTACAAGGCGTTTCAACGCCGGATGAACGCGCGCCCCTACTCGCAGACGCAACTTTGAGACGCAATACAAGTGCACATTCAGAGGATGATATATCATTATCTGATCCGCAAGATACCGGCTCGAAGAAGTGGCAGTATGCTTGGAGAGGCATTTGGCTCGTAGCCGCAGCAGTTACTATCGTGGTATTTGTAAAAGCATGGGTCAGCGCTGGCGATAATGATGTAAGTGTCTCTAGCTTTCAGATGTTTTGTTCCGGATCTAATAAATATCCCCTTGGTAGTTCGATCTAAGAGGTGCATTGAAACGAGCTTTGGGTGGAGGCCTAAGCGGCGCAGCCGCAATGATCCTGCAGGTTTTGCTGCTGATGCCAATACGTACGATAATGAACTATCAGTACCGGCACGGAACATCTTTGACTGTCGCGACGAAAACGCTTTATCAAGATGGAGGTTTGGGACGTTACTATCAAGGCATGGGGGCTGCACTTGTTCAGGGTATTAATTTTCTTCTCTCGAGTCTACCAAAAGCTTTGCACTTTAAACGGCTAACTTTAATGTAAAGGACCTATCGCACGCTTCGGTGACACAGCAGCCAACGCTGGAATCCTGGCCTTGCTCCAATCCAACAGTTTCATGAAGCAACTTCCATCTCCAGTTCAGACAATCTTCGCTTCTGCCTGTGCTGCGGCATTTAGAATGCTACTCACACCCATTGATACACTGAAAACCACACTTCAAGCGCAAGGCTCCCGCGGAACAGCTTTACTTCGGCAGCGCATTCGGACTGACGGTGTCGGGAGTCTCTGGTGGGGTGCTTTTGCAACCGCTGCTGCGACGTTCGTGGGGCATTATCCCTGGTTTGCTGTTTACAATTTCCTCTCAGACACAATTACCGAGCCCTCGAAGCAGCAAATCGGTTGGTGGTTGCTGCGAGCGGCGTTCATCGGATTTTGTGCATCTGTCGTTTCAGACACAATCTCAAATTCCCTTAGAGTTGTCAAAACATACCGACAAGTCAATGAAACGAGGATATCATACACTGCAGCTGCTAGGCGAATCATTCGGCAGGATGGACGGCTAGGACTATTTGGTCGAGGACTGAAGACAAGAATAATTGCAAATGGGTTGCAGGGAATACTTTTTTCCATACTTTGGAAATTATTTTTGAAGATATGGGAGGATAAGACTGGTGGAAATGGGCAGGCTCGGTGAGATCCACGTTCAGCGTATTAGAAAGAGTATGTGTAGAATAGATATATTGGTTCTTGGTCTAAGAACTTGTCGTAAGGTATGACAAGGCGCTTATTGATCAAGCAGCCTAAATGGAAAATCCGAAAAACCAAATAACAACTCATATGAGATGAAAAATCCTTCAAAAGAAGAAACTGTAGCAAGCATGTATTGCATCCAATTTTGAAGGTGATTTGGCCATGTTCAAGGAAAAATCATCTAGCCAAACCTCAAATTTTACATCCCCACGCTAAAGGAGGAACCAAATGATACTGTGATTATTAATATTCATTACCCCCTATAGAGATTCTGCCCTGAGGACCTTTCGGCAGCGAAACATGATCACAAACGCGATTCCAACAACTGCACAAAGTCCGTTTAGACATGTGATCAACCTAGACGGAAGCTAAATGCAACCTTAAGGATAATCACACAAATTACACTACTTGCTAGGAATAGTCGGAGACTGTTACAAACTGCAACCGGACCAAATTCAGTGCTTGTTGAAGGCGGATACATTCTGTATCCGCTAAACACCAACCTCATGTAAGCTCATGTGATTCATCATCGAGCACACTAATCAACTGACAGCATCCTAGAAGTCGCATCGGAGCGTCGTATATAAGAAACGTATGTCGACTTGATAGATATATTGTATCCTCACAGAACATTTCAAACTATCCCAACAAGACTCTACTCTACTTCCTTCTACTTCGAATTCATCGAAACTTATCCAAGCTTCCCCCATCCTTTACACTATGGCATCATATCAAAACATCGCACTCCTCGGCGTAAGTCCTCTTGTGCTAGTTACTATTGGAAGGACCTACGTGCTAACAGTATGTTTTAGAAAGGCTTTCTTGGCACTGCTGTCGTCGCACAGCTTGCAGAAGCTGGTTTTTCTGTCACTATACTCACTCGATCAAAAGCATCAGTTGAAAATATTCCTTCCGGTGTTTCAATTGCAGAAGTTGATTACGAATCCTCTGAAAGCATCATCAAAGCCCTTAAGGGCCAAGATGTCCTCGTTAACACCGTCGGCTCAGCAGCTATCGCTGGTCAAAAGCCGATTATCGATGCTGCAATCGCCGCAGGTGTGAAGCGTTACGTGCCTGCTGACTATGGCTCTGTCACTGCGGACCCTGAAGCGCAGAAATTACCAGTTTTAGCGCCGATGGCAGAGATTCAACGGTACCTAAAGAGTAAAGCTGCAGAAGGGGAAATCGAATGGACTGTATTCCAAACTGGCGCGTTCTTCGATATGATTATTGGAATGATACCATTCGTCTTCGATCCAGCATCGAGAAGTATTCAGTGGTATGACGATGGTGAAAAAAGGTTTAGCACAACTACTACTACGACGATCGGAAAAGCAATTGCGGCTGCATTGAAGAAGCCTCAGGAAACGAAGAACCGTGTCGTTTACGTGCATGATGCCATTGTTACACAGAAGCAATTGGTCAACTTTGCAAAAGAATATCTCCCGGCCGAACCCCAATGGACCGAGACGACAGTGAAGGCAAGTGAAGAGCTCCAGAGGACCTTGAACCTTCTGAAGTCAGGAGAATTTGATTTTTCGGCAGCGATGGACCAACTGAAGGCGGCGATTTTTAGCAAAGGTTTCAACAGTGCGTACAAGGATCCTGATAATCAGCTGCTTGGGCTTGATACTTTTAGCGACGAGGACTTGCAGAAATATGTCAATGTTGCTCTGGCAAAGTTCAAATGAAAGGCTGGAATGCAATATAACTACAGGTGTGTAGATACACTATGTAATCTTACGTCCAGGCTGCTTAGGTACCTAAAAAATCACTTCCTCTACCATGTCAGTTCAATTCATCCAACCTGCGAAATGAGGAGATGGGAGACGCACAATGAAAAAAGAATCGAGTGAATATAAGTTGATTCAATCTTTTTCATTCATCTTATTATAGTTTCTTTACCAACCTTCGACATTGTTAAAACGGGAAAGAATGCGGAACCAAATTTGATCGTCGGGTGCTGAGGACGGGCCGATTGTCTGTAGGTCAGCGGGGTGGTTTCTTGGCACAGAGGCGGCGGATACAAAATACATCCGCACGCTCCGCCAAAAACAGTCAGCAAGAGTTCATGATCATGTAGTGTCCCAAGTTCCAAAATTTAATTCAATTTTTCTCCAGATTCGACATTTTACAATTCATTTACAGTCTTCTTGAACAGCAAACATCGAGGCGAGTCAGATGAGTTCAGCCGTTACTTCATCAGCTGGTGCAAACAGGATTGCTATTGTACGTTCCAACGTTCCAATCAAGGTTTGAAGGTTTATTTTTAACTAAAAATAATCCCATGTTAGGCTTGTCTGCAGTGCAAGAAACGAAAAAGACGCTGTGATGGAGCAAATCCGACGTGTGGGCATTGCGCAATCAAAGGCACACTATGTGTCTACACCGAAAGAAGGCGTCGAGGGCCGGGGAAAAAGTAAGTCGAAGCGTGAGATGACCGCATAGTAAAAAATGATGACCAACGTCTTGTAGTAAGGATCACATACAAGTCCTTGAGGAGCGACTGAACAAGTTGGAGTCGAAGCTGCATCAGCAATCCGTGTCGATGATTTCCGAAGAAGTAGATGGAGATGACGAGTTGCGCCACAGCTGTTCCTCGCCAGAGGGAGCACAAGATGATTATTCAAACTTCACCGTAGAGCCTATCCATACTGCTCTAGATGGACAACCTGCATGCCCTTCTAGTGCAAGATTTCCAGCTGTTGACGATAGCAATCCCGGAGGTAGTGTAGATGTCATACAGCAAGCGGACAGAATCCTCAGCAACGAATTCGCCCTAAAGTTTATGGAGTACACCACGGATATTCGCAACACAGCTCAAAGCCTTCGAACCGGCATGGATGTGACGAATTTTCAGAGAAGAGTGTTTGCGCGGCTCCCTTCCCGGTTTCAGACAGTGGAACTGATCTTGCCAATACTTGAGCAAATTCAAATGCACGGAACATTGTTTGACGCTAGGTCCATTTTGCAGTTGCTAGAACAGCAACATAACGCTGGTTCTGATAATTCCGCCGAGGACCCCTCGAGGTGGGCCATTATCAATGCATATTTTGCAAGAGCAGGTTTGTTCAGAATTAGTAACGGATCCAGCAATGGACTGTCATCGACTGTCTGGAGCTATTTCAAAAACGCGTTCTCAATTTTTCCGGAACTTGTGATCCAGGGCGAAGAACTTTCGGCATGTGAGGCATTGTCGGCCATGTCTATGTTCATGCTTGGTTCCGGCGATGCTCGTACTACTTCACAGCTAACGGCTTCGGCAGCTCGCTTGGCATATGAACTCGGTCTGCATCGAACAGACCACTACACTAACTTGAGTACCGAAGAAGCAAAGAGGCACCAGCGAATCTTTTGGGTGACCTACATACTCAATACAGAGGTAATGTATAGATATGGGTTACCTTCCCCTTTTGGACATAACTTAGTAGCCATCGATCTCCCTTCAGACATTCTCTTCCAATCTATGGCTGGACTTGCAGTCATTCAGTCGCGTTTATACAGCCTGTTACTTAAGGAAGATTCTACGACAGAAATTAGCGATGATTCTCTCAAAGCAATTTTCACAATATACGAAAATCTACAAATCTGGAAAAGAGAGCTTCCTGAGTCGTTGCAGCTTTCGGAAAGATATGGCGAGGTGACACTCGACATAGTTGTCGCTATTCTTCACTTCAAATTCCACAGCAGTGTGACTAAGGTCCACATCATGATAAGCCGCATTTTGAATACTCTGAAATCTCGTTCTGCCAAGACACCCTCACCGAGGCTAGGGGATATGAGTGTAGTAGGTTTGAAACTGTCAAGAAATAAATGCGCAGCCTCAGCTCGGAGTATACTCGGCATTTTGCGCTGTTTAAATCCAGCTCCCTTTTTTCAGATTTGGTATGTCTACTCTTCTTGCAAAAATTCGTATGAATCACTTACTAAAATCTACCAAAGGGAGATCTTGTACCATCCTCTGTCCGCAGTTCTTGTACTATTATGGACTGTCGTCGAGGACCCACTCAGTCAAGTTGCGGAATCAGACATTGAGTTAATGGGAGACTTTATGAAGTTCCTCGAAGATCTCCAGTCGTCTGGTTGTGATGTGGGTAGTCTGCTCGATGGTTGTTCTAAATTCCGCCAGGTTGCGGGTTGTGCCATCAGTGCCGCCAAGGTTGGCGAGCATATGTGGGATTTAAACTGTAGAACAGACAAGGATATAAGGTGGGCTCAGCTTGTGGTAAGCGATTAAACTGCTATACTTCATGAGATCGGACCTAACTTGTGATATCAATCAGTCGGTTCGTCTCAAGCTGTCAAATGTTAAGGACTGGTTACAGCTTGCCCAAGGACTTTTGAGCAACATCAGCAGGCTGCGCATGGAATCAGAAGAGGTACTCTCTGACATTCTCAAGATTCATTCAGAAAACAGAACTTATGGTCTATTTGTTCCTGAGTGTCTGAAGTCACATACTCATAATTTCTCATTTGGAGACTAAAACTCTCGCTCTGTCGAGATTTCTGCTTTCTCTAATACGTAGCATCTCTACGCACTCATAGACACATCCCTGGTAGTTTTGACTTTGAAATGGAACACTGAGAACCGTACTGGACAATCAGATGTAATGCTTCAACGAAAGCCCGAGGGACTTCGAGGAGGTAAAGGTGGCGGGGGTGGTTCCAGATTGGAGCTACCATGACTCTGCTTGTGTTTGATCTTGCTCCACAGGTCTTTGATAGTGTCCACATCATTCTTTACAGACTCGCTGTCCTCTTTATGGTCGTCCTTCTCCAGTCTAGACCTCAACTTGGCCACCATCATATCTCGGGCCATCTTCGGCGACACAAGACGCAGTTCCTCGTCCAACTTCGCCTGACTGATCATTTTGCCATTACACAAGTCTCTTACCATAGCCTCAGCGAGATGCTGACAGTTGTTTGATGTCAACTTGTAGCGCTGATTTGCAGCTATAAAGTTCTCACCTGCTTCGCTATTAGTGTGTGCTCGTGCAGCTGTCAGTGGAAATGAAAGGAAGCTTACCGTGTTGTCGAATTTCTTCGTGCTTCTTTGTTGTCTCGCCCACATAGTAACATGAGCTCCAGGATTCGATGAACTCATGGGTAATCTCATAAACACGAAAATAATTCTTTCCCAGCATTGCCAACTCTAATTGATCACTCATCAAGTCGTACGCATAACTGATCCCAAGGCCGCGATCAATAACGCACACCGCCCAATGACTGACGCTGTTCAAGCTCATGCCCACATGTTTTCCCAGAAGTTCATACGACCTTCTAGACAGCTCAAATTTCCCGTAAGAAATCGGAGTCGTGATCAGGAAGACTGCGTTGTTATTTGATTGAGGTTGGCAAATCAGCGGTATCATCTCGGTAGATGAGTCACCGGTGAGTTTCCTTGTGATGCGTTGGAGAAACTCATTCTTCTCGCGGATGGCTGCTGCCAGCTGCTCATCTACAACCGCTGCGGATTGGCGATTCTTTCGTTCTTGCCTGTATTGGCAACTGTCAGCAGATACATGTGATTCTAGGCGATGCGCGTACCATTTCTGGGAGACGGATTTGTAGGCAGCTTCACCAGCCTTAGTCAACTGTGCAAAAACCTCGGATCCCATTTATTGTTCTCTGAATGTATAGAAATGCTGATGGATGTGACGGATTCAAGCGTGGCGGTGCAGCGCGTAGCGGTGGGAATTGACGGAATGACGGCATGTCGTGGCAGGCGCTATCTCGTAGTTAGTGTGAGCCACCGAATCAGGGAAATGCCATCCACGAAAAGGGCCATTTCCAACTGTTCACCGATCACCAAATGGGTTGCAATGAAAAGACTGGTCCGGCTGCATCTTCGCACAGTCTCAATAACGGTGATTTTGGGATATGAGCGCTCGGCTCTTTCAGCACCCAGGACTAAAATTACACGAGTGGGAGCAGCCCGATGTAACGGTGCGCATTAATCAGTGCCTGATCCGAACTTTCGATAAGGCTTTTGTTTCGCTCGTCGGCCTGTCAATGAGGCCTGGCACTACATTAAGATGTGATCTCAGATTCACTTCCTATGTCCATTCATTTTGGTGTGTGCATGGGGAGGTTTGAATGGTAAAAGACGAACAAAAACGAAATTGCTCTTAGACTATAATTAGGATCGAGCGATTCCATCAATCGAGCCATCCTCCAAGATTTTCCAATTGTTACATCCAACATCTTAATGTTCTACAAACTTCCTAACAGGAAATTCTCCATTTCAATTTCAGTCTTAAAGTACGGACCCAGATCGCCTTCTAGTCGATAACTACCACGCTACCGGAAAGAAAAAAATGGAGGGCGGCTCCATCTCATAGAATTCCACTATCTGTTGATAGTTAGATTAGAGTCTCTTTCACATTATGCGCTAAATCTTACCAAGTCCATTTCCATTCATGTTTTGGCGACGGCTGTAAAGATATATCAAAACAGCGACCAGCTGAAGCGTTGCCTGGACGACGGCAACAGAGAGCGAGGCAGCCGCTATTGTGTTGTTATCTAACAAAATCACGCGTTAGCAAATTTTGATGTATTTGCATACGTGCAAATGTTATACCCGTAAGTTCGTTCATAGTGGTTAAAAACGTTAGACTCTCTGTTGTCTTGCAATATCTACATTCTCTCACTCAAGCTTTATAAATATATCCAACCGCGTTATTGCGTTTTAATCAGCTGCTAAGCTCTGACCATTTTGTTATGTCTTTGCTTGGAATGGTTTTTGTCAGCGTTTTTGCGTTCCTCGAAAAGCATACATGCGAGTGCAGCATAACCATCACAGCTAACTTATGGTCATCTGCGCCACATTCTGCTTGCATTTTAATATTAAAAAAGCGAATGCCGGATAGATGAGTCACCGCCTTTAAGGAACTTTAGTCGTTGCGCCTCTATGTACGACTTTTTGCGTTTTGTAGTCGGAGGTAAATACAGTGGGTGCGACGCAGCTCCACAGGAAATGGAAACCAATAGAGGCTTGGCGGCTCTGGCTTATTTATTATGTCAGCAGAATTGATTGGCTATTCTTTTTTTGCGTATCGTATTCATGCAAGCCTTCCGCAGCAATTCCGGTGTGTTTTCAGTTGCTCCTGGATTTATTGCGCTGCACTGTCAGGGGCCAAATTACTGTAGGTCCGCAATAAGTGCCTATCTTAAGTTCATCATGCGTCACACATTTTTCTCGAATAGAGTCGTCTTTTGATTCAAATTCCTTCGCCTTATCCTTTCTCTCATTCTGTTAATTACCGTCTCCCAGGCGACCACGTTGCTCAGCACGATGGTGAGATACAAGATCGAGAAGAGTAACACTGCTTCAGGTCGGAGAAAGTTGAAGGGCAGACCGAAGACATACTCTACTTCTTGGACGAAGAAACTTCTCCTCTTTCGCACATGCGGCCTGAATTTGAGTGATATTCTTCAACTTCTGGCCATTCAAGCTGACAATAAATTCATACCAAAGTGTGTTCTACATGCTCTGAGTAACAGTACAGCTCTGACTGGAATCTAGGAATCGACGCGCCCAACAACTTATTCGCCAGCACTTTCCACACAGTGATCGAAGACTTCTCGCTCCAAGCAAGTTGGCTACACGCCAACGTGTAGCTTTCTTGAGAGCAACGCTAAGACAAGATGGTGGTCCAGCTAACCAAGAAGGGATCTTGATTCCTACATCCGACACACTAAATAGCACACACGCTCAACACTCTCTTTCACTGAATCAAACTACAACCCCTAACACTGGGGAACGCGTTCTCTTCCTCGATTCTTGCATTGCCTCGAGCCGACAGACCCTGAGCAACGTATGGGCCTCGACTAAGAGCCCAGACATAGTCGACATTAATATACTTAAACCTACGTCATCAAGTACCCTAATTTCTCATGGTATTGAAGCAATGGTATCCCGTCACTGTGATCAAAGTATAAATTCCCTTCCAGGTCATGATTTGGTTACACGAAGCACGGCAAATGAGGAATCTGCCAGCGAGGCTATTAACCATGCCCCTCTTAGTCAGACACACACTTTTTACGAATCCCCCAATCGATTTAGTCGTTACCGAACATTACAATCTAAGTCTACCGACTCGATAGATGAACAGGAACATCGCGCACCGCTCAAGAATTCGATCGACGCGAACAATCCTGAATGTTCCAGCCTCGCTTCTACTAAGAGCTTGAAACAAAGATGGCGCGGTGTCCTAGAACGTTCAAGTCTAAGCCCATCTGTTATGTCTGGTCTCATTAGCTTACTAAATAAGCGATGGTCAATGAGAACAATGTCAGCAGTGTCTGATATGCAGTCTACAAACTATGTGCAGCCTGAGAGCTTGACACAGCCGGAAAATTTTGCGCCAAGTAGACATATCCCAGGACTTATGCTCTATCGCCAGCGGGAGATCAAGATTGGCAACTCGCAACTAATCGAGGCCTGCTGTTCGAAAAACTCCAGTTGCGTTCATCGGTATGTCAGTGACTGCTCCATGCAAGGCTTTAATCTGGCTCAGAGACTCAAACTTAGTCGACTTGTTTTCGAGGCCAAGGAACCAATAATGGGGAACCACAACAACAGTTTATTACATTTTGCTGCTAGATCAGGAGTGCATATCGATATCATCCTACATCTTATTGATTTGGAACATGATTTACATGTCGTTGACGACTATGGCCAATCTTTCCTGTTCTATCTAGATTCTCGGTCACTACAGGGTTCCGGTTGCCAATGTTCAACAGGCAAAACTCACAAATCAAGGTTTGAGTGCCTTATAAGGAGGCTAAAGTGGCTACCCTCGGAATTCATCAATCGATTGGATAACGACGGAAGACACTTCCTGTTCTTCCTATGTTCCTCGCCACACTTTAATCTGAACTGGCTTATGGACCTGATACAATCGTCCCTTGAGTGGCGACAGAAACTAAAGTACGTGTCATGCTTACGCGATTGCTTGGGAACATTTCTGTTCGACTTTATATCTCAGCGTTCTGACTTTGGTGCATTGAGCGAAGAGACGAAAAGGTCGGTTCACCCATTTTCAGATTACTTAACGTTGCCGACGACGGGGTCTGAGATGTTATCAATCGAATTCGCGGAAGGAAGAACAAATCTTCACAGATATTTACGATCAGATTCTGTTCTAAATTTGATCACCAAGGACGAGTTTGCATTCTGGGACGATTTTTGTATTTTCCCCCCTTTCATCAACAGATACGACCACCACGGCCGAACTCCCACCATGGACTTTCTGCAGAACTGTCTAGATAAAAATCTAGAAGAAAGATATGTGTGCTCAGTAATTAAAGGGCTCATATCTCGGGGTGCAAATGTCAATGCTCGCTGTCGAGGGGGCAAAACAATTCTTCATTTTGCCGTCAGAAACGTTATGCTGGAGCTGGTGAGGACTCTGTTAGCTATCCCAAACATAGTTGTTCACCTCCAAGATGATAACGGCCGCGATGCATTGCAATACGCAAGGCGGGCCCTACGAAAATCGCGACATAAAAATGTGTCCACTGAACTGACTGCTCGGGCTCTGGAGTGTATTTTGGCAATCAACTGGGCCTTAGAATGGAGACAAATGAAGGGCAAAGATCTGATCCGTACGATAGGATAATTGTAGATTAATGGAGTACCTACAGTACTGAGGTAGCTCTATTTGGAAACAAGTCGACGAGAGGTTGCATTGCGACTGCAACTGTCCATAATCCACATCAAATTGCAAGATTCCTAGAGCGTCATCATCGTAGAAAGTTGCTCATAAATTCAAGAATATTATATTTCATATTTAATTTGCCCAGAAAACCACTAAGCCACCTCCACCGTCCTCACAGCATCCTGATACTTCAGCTTCACCTGCGGCGGCTCCTGCCCCCTTGGCACCTCCTTCAAACTCCCCGGCTCAACATAGGTATCATACCCATTGACTCTCAGCCTCAACTTCCTACTCTCCGCATACACCACCTTGCGCATCCTGTTTGTACTTCCCAGCGGCTGATGCTCCTTCAACCCATGCCAAGAATTGACAGTGATGCGGTCATCCCACCATGTCCTAAACTCCGGAAGCCAGCTGTCCTGCTTGTCGAACTCGAGAGTCGCGACTTGCTCGTAGGGGTACTTCTTGGGGTCCCACTCAATACCGATGTCGTCGACGGGTTGCTCAGCCAGATCTTGGAGGAGCTGGGCGCAGAACGAGTAGGTGACTTTGTTCTTGAGGTGAAAGTCGCGCACATTTTGTGAAATGATGTTCATAGGCTCTGATTCACCGATTTCGGTGTCGACGAGGTCGATTTGTGCCTGCCCGAGAGGGAAGACACCATATTTGGCTACGTAGTCGCCATGACGGTATGCAGATTGAGAGTACTCGGGCATAGCGACCACTGTAGATTTTTATTAGTATGATATTTGATATTTGATTTTGATGGGGATAAGTGGACATACTGTTCTGGCGTGGCAGCTGGCCACCTAGCGTCGCGACATCAGCGTCCACACGCTTGGACTGCTCGTCCGCGAATGTAGGAAGATCGTTCCAGTTCCGCTCAAGCGCGTCGGCAATATCGTATGTCGTCTGTGGGTCGCGCAGTTCGAGAACAGGGTAGTTGTTGAATGTCCAGTCCTGCGTCTTCTTGTCCTCGCCCCAGAGTTTCTCGCCCTCGATGCCAAAGACCTTCATGCCAATTCCCCTAGGTGCGGGAAGATTGTCAGGCACAATCTTGGGCGTGAGAGATGAGTAACGCATGATAACATCGTAGGTACCAGGCCTCTTGAACATGCCTTGGGCAAGATGGGGAGGGAGGTTTTCATGAACGATGAATTTGCCCATGACGCACTGCAAAGGTTGTTAGCATTTTGGTGTATCATTCGGTAAACATGGCTTACTCCTTGAGTTTTCAAATGTGTACCTCTCAGGCAATGCATGTGTTCATTGAAGTTCATCATTTGAAAACGATTGAATTGGTCTGATACGGCTTGAATCTTCTCATCCTCGCCAGGTGGAACGACTTCGACGCCCTTCGCATCCCATTTGATGTATGTTCCAGGCGCTGGTTTGTCTTGTCCTCCGGCTTTGACTGTCCCGCTTGGAACTTTGCCATTTTTAATGTTCTCAATCCTGTGGTGGCCCATGGGGCATGTCATAGACTGTGTTCCGCTCATACTGAATAGTGCAAGTCACGATTGATAATTGTTCCTACTAATTAACCTAATGGTTCATGACTTCCTTTTATGCCATTTTCCCAATCAGCCCTCTCCCGACGATACTATTAGTTTCCATGTCGCCGACGGTCATGCCTCCTCTTGTTGATGCCTCTGGACTTGATGTTCAGTAAAATGCGGGGTAGCGTATCAAATAATTTGTATTTCGAGGCATCAGCAGCAAATAGGAGGACGGAGACAACTCCGCATGACGATGAGATCTCACACATCCGCTTAAGTGCACCATCCCCCAATTGGAAGCTATCCATAATATGTGGAAAGATGGAAATATGCTGGAGAGTCTCAGTCTGGTACCTGGCCATACCTTGGAGAAATGTATGTTAGCAACGAAACAGACACGCCGAACCAAGAAGGGCGCCAACACCAAGCCACCAAACCATCAAGAATCACCAGCATCTGCCTGCCCTGCCTGCATTTCTGAAACGGGTTTACAAAATGATCAAATAAGCAGATTATAGAAATAGGAGTGCATGTAACAAACTTTGCAGATTTGTTATTCAGAATAATGCTAATTGTGAAGACATGGAACTTGCTGCTACTCTAAACTGAAGCAAGTAACTTCCTTGGCGTATACTTTTTCGTGTGACAAAGGATCTACACTGCATGATGCTAGGGTGGGGAGCCGATATGGCAATACGCCAGTGCCCCACCATGAATACATTGAAGGAATACCTGAACAGGGTTGCTATCGAGAGAGCGAGGCTGATATGGAGCTCTGAATAGATAATGACAATGCATCATGCAGCTTGTCCTCAACAACCAGCAACGCCATCGCTTCTTGTCTAACTCGCATGGCGACAATAACAAACACCGAGCTATCCTCGAACTTGACGAATCGCATCGAATCCAACGCTTTCCGTGACTCTATAGACCTGACTACACTCCCGTTCTATCAAGAAGCACTGGATTCAATCACCGCGCTCTCTTCTCAAGCAGTCGATAACATCCCCGACTTCACAAATGCAACACGAATCGACACCCATACCCACCCCATTCCGTCGTGGTTTCGCGCTCTCGAGCCTCAAGCTGCAGGTCGCGAAACACCGTCATGGAACATAAGTGCTCATCTTCAGTTCATGGCCGAGCATAGCATTACCCACTCTGTGTTGTGTATCTCGACTCCACAAGCGAATGCTTTTCCGAAAGATGAGGAGAGTATGCGGAAGACGAAGACGATTGCTCTCGCGCGTCTACTCAATGAGTTTTCTGCGGAACTCTGTCGATTACATCCTGAGAGGTTCAGTTGGCTTGCTGTCACGCCCTTGCCGCATGTTGAGGAGAGTGTGGTGGAGGCGCGGTACGCGCTCGAGGAGCTTGGTGCAGTCGGAATAGGAGTTTTGACTAACCACGAGGGATTATATCCCGGTGAAGAATCGTTTGGCGATTTGTGGAGATATTTGCAGAGTAGGACAGAGACGCAGGAAAGTAAGGGCAGAGAAGTTGTGTTCATTCATCCCACGGATCCAGTGATCAGGCTAGACGATGGGCGCCTAGTAGGATCTAGACCATGTGAGTGACAGTGTGTCAATCTACTCAAGCATTTATTGACAATCATCGAGCACCCCTTCGTTCGGGCTTGGGAGAATTTTACTTTGAAACGGCCCGAGCAATGTCAAGTATCACTGCGAACAGGACTATTATTAAATTTCCCAATCTACATTGGCGAGATTCACATGGAGCTGGTGCGTTTCCTGACATCTCTGAGAGATTTTTAATAGGCTTTCCAGATGTATCAGAGGAAGCAAGGAGAGCGTATAAGACGCGGTTCTGGTACGACAGCGCAGGGCCGGTCTTTCCAAACCAAGTCAAGGGTTTGACAGAGGGCATGGGAGTTCCTGTAAGTCAGCTATTGTTCGGAACAGTAAGTAGACCACTTCTTTGTTAGTGCGCAAACAGCAAACTAGACTAGATTAGCCAGCAATCTGACTTTCCACTAGGACTATCCCTATGGAATTGGTTTCTGGGATGTGGATGCAAATATCACCGGACTCTCGGATGCTCAATTCCTTTCCAAAGAAGATAGGAATAGGGTCTTTTGGCAGAACGCAAAAGGCCTGTGGGGAGATCAAGTACATAGGTATTAGTCACGTCTGAAGTAAAGGGCGCAGTTGCACAATCACTTGTAATTGCTCCATCTTGACTTCCATTTTCAACGGGTCTCAGCTACAAACATCTTGCTACCAAGTCCAGCAAACCCATCTTGCAAGACTTTTCTACCAGCTAGTTGGTTCGCGAATTGAAGCTTCTGCTGGAGACTCCAATCCTCATGGGTACTGAGCGCGAAGAGCATGCCTGCAATGAAAGTGTCCCCGGCACCGACAGTGTCAATGAGTGGCTGCTCTATCTTGGGATGCCAGGCGTTAGCGCTTGCCCATGTCAGAGCTTCTTCGAGGATAGGGCCTTTTTGAACAACAGTAGCACCCTCGGCACCCCATGTGCAGCAAAGGGTTACTCCTGGGCGCATGCTTGAGATTTGAGATTCAAGGAAAGATGTGGCGCTATTGTAACCAGCACTCTCAGCCCACAACTTTGAATAGAATACAATATCTGCGTATCGTGCGACCTCAGACATTCCCGTTCGGTCAGGCTTTTCACACTCAACACTCAGTTGAAGGTTATTGAACTCTTTTTGTGATCGGAGGAATTGAACGCACTCTAGTAGGATTTCTGGAATTCGGCCTTCAAAATGGACCCAGCCACATCTTTCGGTAACTGGTGTGTGAGAGATGCGGGTGACAAATTCGTCGGTCGTCATCTCTGGAAGCTCATTGATGCTGACAATAGTCCGCGAGAGATTCTGCTCATTTTGAATGATATAGCTTGATGCAGCTTCCGTGTGTCCTTGACGATGAATACAAGATGTATCGAGTTCGACTCCTGGAAGAGAGTCGCGAACGAGATGATTCGCAGCTGATTCCTTGTCGGGAAGAACAGCAAGAAGATGAAGTTTAGTTACTTTGTTGTTGTTGGCGAATTTCAAAGCGGGATCTTGGTCAAGTAGCTGTGCTAACACCTCAAGCGTATTACCTGTGTTGCCGCCTCGGCGACGTGTAAGCTTCTTCGCGCGAAGCTTTTGGTCTTCAATGGGGAAGTGAGGAACACCGAGAATTGTGTCAACGTAGATGGCACCAACACAAATGATGTGCTTGTGGCACTTTTCCAAGCATGGGCCAGACATGGTCTCCGGAACTTCCTGACTGGTGTGCATGATGGTCATTGGGCTGCGGCCGGCGATCTCCGTGGTGATCGATTCAACATGCAAAGTTCGTTCACGGTAGTAGATGTTTATCTGGGTTGGGCTTACCTAAGTGCTCACACCCGATCTTAGCTAGTTTGCTGCTATTCGTAGCCTACTGTAGTACAGTCGTGTGTACATGCTACAGCCTCAGGACGTTCATGTTCACATTCACTCAGCGTTGGAATGAGAGCAGGTGAAGGATGGCTAGTGAGTCTGGCTATCGCACTAGGCATGTCGCAACAGACGCACTACGCACGAAATTCCCAATGATGCCTGACTGCAAGGTTCGCTGCTGTCAGGCGGCAAAGACGCACATGGGCTGGATGTGTGATGTTGAAGATGGCGGTCGCTGGTGGGGCAGAGAGACCACCTAGCTGGTCATGTGGACGTGTTGATGGCACAGAGGCGGTGACTTGGGGTTGTGCGACTGCTAGCGAGACGGCGTGGAAACTGCGTGAGAAATAGAGGTTCACTGGTGACACACGCCTGTCGGGCATCGACGCTGGAGAATGTTTGTTGTGGTTATTCTCTGGCAGTGGCGTTTCAAGCGCAGAGGGCAAACGTGGTTGCGGGCGTGCCGGCGCCGGATGGCAATTTCGACTCTTTGACTCCGTTCCTGCTGCAGCAGCACCGCTGTAGCAATACATGTGCATGCATTGCGATGCTAGATTGGGGCTTGACGGGCTATTCCGCGCCAGCGATAGGCGGAGTGCAAGTCACATTCGCCAGGAGCGCAGTGGTGCGGGCACTGTCGACAGCGGGCTCGCATGGCGGGCTAGGCGCAAACGAGTCGTGGCGGGATCTGGCCCTGCGAGTGGCAGTGGGCTGTGTGAGGGGAACCCTTGCAATCGTTCGCTGAAGGCCGTTGGCAGGACACAGCTGATGGTCGCTTGTGATGGGTACATAATGCATCAGCACACCACTCCGCTTCGGTTTGCTGTTCCGCCCAGCATCCAAGCAGCCCGTGTCGGTGTGCAGCGAGGCTCTTATTTACAGAGCGCCGTCCCTCGCTCCTCTCTGGTGCCAACCCACGCCCCGTTCGCGAGACTCATTTCCAGCAGGAAGACCCTGGTCCTCTGACCAGCCTCACGGGTGCACCTCCCATTGTCGCTCGCGTACCACTGTTTGGGAGCATGCTTTGGCTAGCCTAGGGTTCCTTTTTCTCGTTGAAGACGCAAAAAGCGCTGCACGGAACATTCGCAGTCTGCGGTACGGCGACGCAAAGGCAAGCCACTGCTCTTGACAAATACCTCATGCGCCGCTCTCGCCGCTCCGTCTCTCTACTTGTCCAGAGCCACCAAACGCGTTCAAGACGCTCGCCATTGCACCCCTTTTAGTTGCGGGTGCAGGTCTTTGACCCCCAAACCTAAATTCCACTCATCTCTTTTATCTTTTCACGATGGAGTCTGCCGCCAGGACACCGTCTCACACTCCCCGGAGGACTCGCTCGTCAAACTCTCCCAATTCGCAGCTTGCCCAGCCAACATATGGCTATCACAACACCTTCCACACACATGCACAACTTCCCGCCGGCGCCCCACCCACATATGCCCGTGCAAACGACCCTCAAACATTGCGACAATTGGAAGAGAAGGCACAGAGGGAGGCGGCGGCAGCACACACCAACCCCCAACCGCCCGCATACACATGTTCAGTCGAACTTGGTGCAGTCCTGGGCGTGCGGAAAGAGCTGTCATCGCCCTTCCAAGTCGCAGGACACCGAGAATGGTTCGACGCATATGTGGTGCTGCGCGGCACGCAGCTGAGCATCCACCGCGTAAAAAGCCCCCGCATCCTCAGCAAGAATCGACTGCCGTCACCAGGTCGGCTCCTGAAGTCTTACACGCTGCAACATGCTGAAGTGGGCGTGGCCTCGGATTTCAAAAAGTCGGCATTGGTGCCAAGATCGCCGTTTGCCCATTTTGTGCCCTCGGCGGCTCGTCCAAAGCTGTTCGAGACCGACCCACAGATGTTTGAGCCCATCAGGGAGCACGTGCTCCGCCTGCGTTTGGAAACGGAGCAGTTTTTGCTTTGTGCGCCAACGGAGGAAGAGATGCTGAAGTGGACAGAAGCATTGTGCGCTGCAATTGACATCAGCCCAGCAATCGAGGATCGCAGTGAGCCCCGCTATCGAAGTCTGCCTAGAAGGAACAGACGACAGCGAGCACTTGACGGCGCACAGTACGCCGAGAATCTAGACAGCCTATCAGCCGTGGACGCAGGACGCCGCATCATCGCAGAGCAAGAACGTATCATCCGCCAACTCTATCCACATCTAGCAGGGCCTCGTGAGCCCGACCACACAACTTCCACATCAAACGACGCCGAAGGAGAAGATTTTGACGCCGAAGATGTGCGGTTCCCCACCCGCTCAGGCCGAGATCCACGCCGTTCTTCCTCCATCGAAGACGACGAAAGCCGCCCCCAAACCGGGCGCGTAGACCCAAAATTCTCCTCCGTAACCACCCCAAACCCACTACAGATTCTGCGGTATCGCCGCCGATGCGCTCCTATCCTACTGGCCTCATCGCCCCGCGTGAGCGATGTAGTGTACAGTAAAGGCCAGCGTATGCGTATCAACGTAAAGGAACAAGTACTTGGCGAATTCACATACCACCCGCCCCGCTATGACGCCCACGGCTGGCCAAAATGCAACCACATTTCCAAATACGTCGCACCGGCCCTTCCTACTACTGAAGAAGCAGCAGCCGCCACACGTGACGATTTGCTTCGCCCTGCGTCACCTATGCGCGGGTTGAGCGACGACTCTATCGCGTCCATTTCGTTTGGCGAAGATTTGATGCCCATCCAGTCGGAAATCGGAAGTGGAGATGGTAGCTTTGCCTCGTCATCGGGACCGCCTTCGCCATCTGGAATCGTTCTCATGAAGAGCGATACGAGAGGACAATTAGACGTGATTGTAAAGAGGAGGGGGAGTGACAGCGGAAACGGATTCAGTAGCGTAGCATTGGGCGTGGGACTTTTGGTATAAAGCTCGGTTGGTGGCGCCGTGGTAACGATTGCGATATACCCTTGAAGCGTTCGGGAAGTGGTCGGCGTTGTTCATTTTTCCTTTCTTTTCCTTTTTTAGTGTCGTTGATCTCGTATGTTTTATTCAAAGGATTTTCCGGCGCCGGCGAGCGAGTGGGCGGATTTATGGATCGGGCGAAATTGGGCCTCTCTTTTCCTTTCCTTTCCTGTTCTCTTTTTTATTTAAATTTCTTTTGTTTGTTTTTGACGTCTCGGACATTGGGGGCGTTCTCCACACATATCGATCTGCAAACACGCGATCTGCGGGTGTTGAGTGCCATGGGTGGTTTTCATGTTCGTCATGGGTCGAGGTAACAGCAGTATGCAAGACATGCACACACACAAACAAACAAACACACGCTGAATACAAACCCCACACAAACATGGGACTTTTGTCACTACAGTGTCAATCCTTCAAACTAGTCCACATTATTCGTGAACCTCCCCCCCCCCCCCCCCCCCCCCCCCCCCC